>CM035164.1:28854324-29454324 GCA_020205615.1 Panax quinquefolius | reverse complement strand
AGACAACCCCGAGGTATCCAGTCTCAGTCCCAACCATGGGAATAGCCACCAACCTTGGTGATAACCCCAAGGAATGCAGTTTTGGAGATAACCTCGGAAATGCTTGTTTCAAATGCGACCAACTTCAATCTCGGCGCTCACAATGAGATGCACTGTACCAACCCGACAATAACATCGGGAAGACAGACACACCTCAAAGGTGACAATGAGGACCTTCAACAATTCAAAGCGACCCAATCTCGGTAAGTCTCGAGCAACGTCTGCTTTATCATTAATCCGTGATAACACCGGTGAGGGGCAACATCGTCATCTCGCCAACACGATGCCACGTCACGTCGTCTTAACATCTCTACGCAACAATGTCCCATAAGACTAACCAATACAGAGTGACTATTGTGCGGGGTAACGGATGAAAGTTGAAGCTTGAAGACCGGAGGGCATCGTCCCATCTTCAATGACTTCATACAAACTCTAATCCCATGCCATCGTGACAACTCTCGACAACAGCGGCGGTCCGAAATAGGTCTGTATACCTCAAGCGGATGCGGATTGCACTTCTAAAAGTTTGAGTGGACATTCACGATTGCTCGAGTGCACGATTGCCGAGATAACCCGACCCAAAAACCGGGCCCCCTGGGTTGCCTCTCAGTACACTGCGGCTCGGTAGCAGTACACTGTGGCTAAATTGCCTATAGATAGAGGGCTTGGGATGCCCATTTTGCAAGAGAAAAGGCGAGGAAGCCGCCTAATTTGCTCTCAGACTCACCCCACGCGAGTTGTACTTTCCCTTTTAAACACTGTGAGCTCATATATAGGCCTTTTGTACCTACAAAAGTCGGTGTTTACCCACTCTAAAGATATAGAAGTCTTCTTTGGCGGTCGGTATGACGCCTTCTCTCACACTTTAGTAGTCTTTCTCTTCATCTCTCACACACCCTTCTACACGCGTTGAGAGTCGTGTTGCTTGCTTTTGCTAGAACTTCTATTCGTGGTTTCATTTAGGTCTATATATATACATATATATATATATATTTATATATATATATATTGACTAACATCATCGAAGTTATGCCTCGATTGAGCCTGAACTTGATGCGGAGCGTTTATTTGCTTTTATATATATATATATTTATACATTTATATATATTAAGCGTGTGTCGAACTTTGTTTGATGAGCCTAGACTTGATGCAGGCGTTCTTGCTTTATATATATATATATATATACATTTATATATATATATATATATACATTTATATATATTAACTGTGTGTCGACTTTGTTCGATGAGCCTAGACTTGATGCAGTGCGTTTCTTGCTTTATATATATATATATATATATATATATATATATATATATATATATATACATTTATATATATTAATTGTGTGTCGACTTTTGTTCGATAAGCCTGAACTTGATGCAGTGCGTTTACTTCTTTATATATATATATATATATATATATATATATATATATACACATTTATATATATTAAGCGTGTGTGGGACTGTTTGATGAGCACGGATTTTACATCCAGTGCGTTTATTCGCTTTTATATAAATATTTATATATATGAACTGTGGTCGAACCCTGTTCGTTGAGCCTGGATTTTACATCCGGTGCGTTTATTGCTTATATATATTTATTTCGCTTCGTGGTGCTTGATCGCTTTTACAGGTTTCTTTATGTTTCGTCCTGCCTGGAGTTTATTTCGTGGCAGTTGATCGCTTAGTACAGCTTTATTTACATTTTGTCACTTTGGAGTTTCCTTCATGCTGGCATTGAATCAGAAATATTCTCGCTTTATTTAAATTTCTTCTCGCCTGGAGTTTCCTCCGTGGCGGTTGATAGCCTTTAACAACTTTATTTATATTTTTGATCCCCCATGGAGGTGTTTCGTGGTTGGTGATCTTGTCTGTATATATATATATATATATATATATATATATATATATATATTTCTGACTTTTATATATATATACTAACTATTGTCTTAATATAAATTGCAGTATTTGTAAGACCCCAATTTTTTTTTTAATAAAATGGAATTTTTTCTATTTATTATTTTGAAATAGTAAGGGTTGAATTGATTAATGTGATTTGTTATTAGTAAAATGCGCGAATATTTCAAATAAGCAAGTGGTTATAAAATACTCATTGTTGTCGGAGAATATTCGTTTGGTCGTGGAATATTCTCATTTTGTCGGGAATATTCGCGATGACGGCAGTAGCAATTTTGTGTGGGCCCCATAACGAAAAGCAATTGGATTGAAAAAAATGATAAGTATAAGTTGTTTATAAATAACTGGTAGTGATTGTTACCTTTAACATTGTTGGAATACCTTGTGGTTAAAACACAAGAATACGTGTTGTTGAACACAAGATTACATCAGTATTGCACCAATTATTGATTCTTACGTAAGAAGGCACTACTCAATAATTGTTAAAGAATTATCGCTCAAAGATTTTATTTTATCGATTCAATAATTGTTTGCGTTGATTTTTTATATTATCGTTATTTCAATAATTGTCACTACACAAGATTTTCCATTATCGAAGCAATAATTCATATTATCCGAATAATATTATTAGAAAACATTATTGGCAATGTCTAGAAAGTTTCGCTTAAGGAGAGGTTTGGTCACCTAATTGCTGCCAAGAAGGAGAAATTCTTATCGAAAGCCCCTCTTTTCGGGAACGACCGGTTCACAAGATCTTGTGATTCTCGTAATATTATTTGTGAATAATTAATTATTGATTTATATGATGAGGGAAATATTGATTTTATGTGGATATAGATGGAGAAAATTTTTAAAGTGACAATTGTTAAAAATTGATATTTTATCTTTTTCGATAAAATAATATTTTATTATATTATTATAATATAATAATGATAATATTTTTACAATGAATGTGGGATATATGAGTATATGAGGAGGAAGAGTATTTTTTTTGTTGCAAAAGTTGTTTAACACATGTTTTGTGTGTCTGTGGACCCCATTTCTCGACCGAAATTTGATTAATTTTGTAAAATCATCTGCTTATGTGGATTTTGGTCAATTTCTGTTTGGAATTTGGAAACACTTTCTTTTGCAAAGTTGTAGAGAATTGAGTTTCCTATAAAAAGTCACGAGATTCAAATTTTCTGATAAAAGGGCTATTTATTATGAATTATTGAAGTTTCGAAGTTCCGAAATAATTGATTTTTGGAAGTTTTATTAATTTTTTTTAAGAAAAACGTTTTTGGTGAGTGTCCCACATGTGATATAAATGTGTTGAATGCTGAATTCAGTTGGTAAAAGTGGGCATAAGAAATTTGTAAATATATATTATTATTATATTCAATTTTCTGCTTTGGTGTTTTAAGCATTTTTCTATAAATAGGGTGCTTAGGTTAGAATTGAAAATCACACCAGAAACTGAAGTTTTCTCTCTATTTCTCTCTCTATAATATCGAGCGTATTTTGTGAGTATTTTAGTACTTTGAGTATTGCTATACTGCAGTGCAAGTTCTTTCAAAGACTATATCCAAAGATTCCAAATGTAAGTACTATTTTTTCCGAGGTAAGGGATGTTTTTTTATTCGAAAATGATATTATTTCTTTAATATCATTATGCCGAAATATTGGTTGGAATTTTTATCAAATTTGGAACTTTTTTTTCTGGGGTTACTATTCATGAGTTACTATTCATGAGTTACTATTCACGAGTTACTATTCACGAGTTACTATTCACGAGTACTATTCACAAGCGTGTGATGATTTTTTTGTGAAATTTCTATCTTTTGAGGTTTGAGTTACTATACACGTATACACTATTATTATTCACGTATACGACACTATTCATTAATCATCGACACTATTCACGTAAAAATTAAATTTTTTTTTTTTGTGTCCAAGATTGTCTGTTATGATTCCTATCTTAGATGGATCTATGTTTTGATCTTCATTCTTGAATTTTACTCCAATCAAGTTATTTATGAAGTATTTTTGAACTGGATTATTTAAAGTACTAATCCTTAATATTTGTTCTTTTGTTTCAATCGGATTCGCTTTTCTTTAAAATATTTTTCATCATCCTCTCACCCTAAATGATGATATATCGAATATCTTTGGCCCGTAGTGCAAAGATGAATGATTTTTGATGAATATCTTTGGCCTGTGAGTAAAAAGATGAACAAGTGTTGAGATGATCACGACCGATCGATTAATATCTTCGCCCCGCAGGTGCAAAGATGAACAGTGTTTAGATGAACATGATTAATCGATGAATATCTTTCGCCTGTAGTGCAAAAGATGAATATTTGATTCCGTATATATATTGATTGATGTTACAGGATAAAATATCGACGATGAACTTTTAAATTCATATATGTAAGATAGTAGTTTGCATTCTCTACTTAACTCTTCTAATGAATTATTATTTTCGCTGCGAAGATTGATTTAAAACCTGGTTGTCTATCAGATTCTATTAGATTTTTTCCTCGTTGAGGACTAACGATAATTTGTTCTATATTATCTTAGTCATAATGTTCTTTATCGGGCTAGTTGAGCTCACCCTTTTCCTTGTTGTTCCATTTTTCTTTTCCTCGAGTTGTTCCAATGATGGTTCTAGAAGTTGTTCTAGTAGTCCTCACTATTCAGAGGTATTAATAATTGTAATGAGGACTTATTTGAGTGTGGATATTGTCTAGATGACAATAGTCGCTTTTATGTGTCAGAATGATGGTTTTTGTATCAAGTATTTCATGCACTTTAACGGGTGTAGATACCCTTTGGGGGCGCCCAGCTTGGTATCGTAGCTTAGGATATAGGGTCTCATGAGAGATAGAATAGTACTAGAGGGGAGAGACGAGTAATCCTTATTTAAGGTGTCATACCTAAGCTTATTTGTTGGTCATTGAACTATATGGTTAATACGTGATATGTTAATTTGTTTAATTAACCCTTGTTTTATGGCAAGATTTAAGAAACACCGAGAATATTAACTGTGGAGTTAATGAGACCGTGGAAACACCTTTAATCACCACCTGTGGGAACGTAACAGAAGGCAATATTCCTCCCCGTAAACAACACCACCGAAAGCAGACGATGAACGATGGGATGTTTAGGAGCTTTTTGCGCTCATGCAAAACCGGACGAGGAGACTCGTGTATGTAATACGGTGGAAATGATAAGAATAACGCCTTGCTTGTCACCACCAAGCGTTCAAAGAGTTGGGACCACCGAATTTAAGGGAAAGCCGGATCCCAACGGCAAGTGAAACATGGGTCAAGCAAATTACCAAGATATTCGATGTCTTGGGATGCACGGAGGAACGAAGGTTCCATTCGCCACCCTTTATGTTCCGTAGTGAGGCAGACATCGGTGGGAGTCTGTGAAACGCACTCCACCGCCACACTCATGTCTTGGGAAACGTTTGTAAACTTTTCAACAAAAAAATACTTTCCCGAAAGTATTCGCCATATAAAAGAGGTAGAGTTTATTAGACTAGAACAAAACAACACGATTTTGTCCCAACACGAGGCGAAGTTCGCAGAGTTATCCAGGTTTGCACCTCATTTGGTAGAGAATGAGGAACGAATGACGAGGATGTTTCTGAGAGGTTTAAAACCCGAGATTCGGCAATATCTTATCTCTCATAAATTTTCTTTATATTTAGATGTTGTCAACAGGGCTCAATTATTAGAGCGAGATAGCAAGTACGTTCAACCAAGAGACCGTAACCAGGATCATACCGGTGATGCAAATCATCGTAACAACGATAACCGGAGGAGAAAGAAAAATACGGACAAGAGCGACAACCACCGGGTGGTAATCGTGGCCATGAAAATAGAAGAAGCGAGTTGGGGGAGATTTTAAAAGAGGAGATTCAACAATGACATCGCTGAAGACGTCAAAGATTCACCAAGAAGAACTTGTTTTATGGAGGAGAACGACCACCGGTCAGATGCTATAAATGTGGAAAAGAGGGACACATTAGCCCAAACCGTCCACAACAGTTCAAGGTATGCTATAATTATGGAAAGGAAGGACATATCGCCGAGATTCAGACGCAGAGCGAAACCAAGCCCAAAGGGGATGGTGACTCAAAAGGCATCCCCGTAAAAGTCAAAGTCAATCTGTTCTCGGAAGAGCGTTTGTCGTGGATCGGGTCAATATGCGAGGAACCCAAACGAGGTGATCACGGGTAAGCTAATCATAAATTTATGAGAAGTTTATACATTACTAGATACCGGTGCTACCCATTCATTTATCTCTCCTGCTTGTGCTCAACGTGTAAACTTGACTCGGAGAAATTAGACTTTGACCTATCTGTGGAAACTCCGTTAGAGAAACTTTCATCACATCCACTTTTATAAATCTTGTTTGATCCAAGTTGGCACCATCGCATTACCGTTGACCTTATTTCTTTAAAGATACTTGCTTCGATGTGATTTTGGGGATTGATTGATTAACTACTCATCATGCCAAAATTGATTGCTTTCGTAAGGTTGTTAGTTTTCATATTCCTAAGCAACCCGTTATTCAATTCAAGCAACCAAACCATTGAAGTCAAACACTTTCATATCAAGCCATAAAGTCATTCGCTTATTGAAAAACGGATGTCAAGTTTTCTTAGCCCATGTTATGGACTTAAACAAAAATACGCCGATTTGAATGATATTTCTATTGTTAGTAAATTTCGATGTATTTCAAGAATTTCTTCGCCTACCTCAAAGTGTGATATATGAATTTTGTATCATCTTTGAACCCAGACAAAACCCATTTCTAAAATCTCATGAATCCTATTGAACTTCGTGAGTTAAAATTCAACTATAGAATTTGGTACCCGAGCCTTTATCCGGTGACTTCCTTTGTGGAATGCACCCAAGCCGCATCTCGTAGGGGACGCCATATTCGCAAGCAGAGTAAATCGATAGGTGTCATTGTGACGTGCATATCCAAGATTGGGATATGAGTCACAGTTGAGAGCAACCTAAGTCAAGAATCAAAATACGTAGCTTCTATGCTTAATGGTTATTATCGAAGATTTTGTGGAAAGATTTTCTTCAATCGCTACTCCATTAACGCAAATTGACTCGTAGAGATACAAAATTTGAATGGATTAAGGAATGTGGGAAGAACTTCAAGAACTCAATAGAGACTCTCATTTCGCACATGTTCGACCATACCCATCCGAAAAGTTTAACGTGGTAGCCGACGTGTTGAGTAAAAAGATCGATACTGAGTACGAATGCGATATTGTCAAAGACCCATTTCATATAACTTACAAATGATAGATATAGAGTTAAAGACTCTAGGACTCACGTGATGATATATAAATAGAACCGATTTTAATCGATAAAGTTAAAAACGTTCAAGCTACACACCGAGTCGATGAATATGAAGAAGGAGGTACAAGAAGTTGTTATTCCAAAAGTGAGAATCATGAGTGAGGAAAGCTCAAACCTTCGATTTATTAGTCCATTTGAAATCCTAGATCGAATAGGAACCGTGGCCTATAGACTCGCTTTTACCAAGTAAGTATGACGACGTGTTCATAACGCTTTTCACGATCGATGTTAAAATATGTGGACTAACCCAACCATGTTATTGAAGTTAGAACCGACGAGATAGCCAAGACTTAACGATAAGAAGACTTAAGATTTTGGATAGAAGGAGCATGTCCTACTACGACGAAGGTCATACCACAAGTTAAAGTTTTGTGGAGAAACCATGCTATTAAAGAAATGACCGGGAGTTGGAAACGGAAATGAAAGCGAGGTATCCTCATCTTTTCAAACACTGTGTACGTACATCAATTTTCGAGGACGAAATTTCATAAGGAGGGAGGTCAGTAAGACCCCAAATTATTAATAAATGAAATTTAATTTTCTATTTATTATTTTGAAATAGTAAGGGTTGATTTGATTAATGTGGTTAGTTATGGTAAAATGCAAATATTTCAAATAAGCAAGTGGTTATAAAATACTCATTGTTGTTTCGGAGAATATTCGTTTGGTCGTGGAATATTCTTTTTGTTGTTTGGGAATATTCAGACGACCACAGCGCAATTTTGTGTGGGCCCCATAATGTAAAAAGCAATTGGATGAAGAAAACGATAAGTATAAGTTGTTTATAAATAACTACAGAAGTTGTTACCGTTAATATCGTTGAATACCCGGTGGTTAAAACACAAGAATACGCTATTGTTCAGACAAGAAGACACGGTATTGCACCAATTATTGATTCTTACGTAAGAAGGCACTACTCAATAATTGTTACAAGAATTATCGCTCAAAGATTTTATTTTATCGATTCAATAATTGGGCGTTGATTTTTTATATTATCGTTATTTCAATAATTGTCACTACACAAGATTTTCCATTATCGAAGAAATAATTCATATTATCCTAATAATATTATTAGAAAACATTATTGGCAATGTCTAGAAAGTTCGCTCTAAGGAGAGGTTTGGTCACCTAATCGCGCTACCAAAGAAGGAGAAATTTTATCGAAAGCCCCTCTTTCCGGGAACTACCGGTCACAAAGATCGTGATTCTCGTAATATTATTTGTGAATAATTAATTATTGATTTATATGATGAGGAAAATATTGATTTTATGTGGATATAGATGGAGAAAATTTTTAAAGTGACAATTGTTAAAAATTGATATTTTATCTTTTCTCGATAAAATAATATTTTATTATATTATTATAATATAATAATGATGATATTTTTACAATGAATGTGGGATATATGAGTATATGAGGAGGAAGAGTATTTTTGTTGCAAAAGTTGTTTAACACATGTTTTGTGTGTTTGGTGGACCCCATTTCTCGATCGAAATTTGATTATACCTTATAAAATCATCTGCTTATGTGGATTTGGCCAATTTTCGTTTGGAATTTGGAAAAACTTTCTTTTCGCAAAGTTGTAGAGAATTGAATTTCCTATAAAAAAAATTCATGAGATTTGAATTTTCCGATAAAAGGGCTATTTATTATGAATTATGAAGTTCAAGTTCAAATAATTGATTTTTGGAAGTTTTAATTATTTTTTTAAGAAAAACGCGTTTTTTGGTGAGTGTCCCACATGTGATATAAATGTGTTGAATGCTGAATCTGATTTCAGATAGTAAAAGTGGTAATATGAAATTTATATATATATATTATTATTATATTAAATTTTTTCGCTTTGGTGTTCTAAGCATTTTTCTATAAATAGGTGCTTAGGTTAGAATTGAAAATCACACCGTAAACTAAGTTTTTTCTTTTCTCTCTATAATATCGAGCGTATTTTGTGAGTATTTTAGTACTTTGAGTATTGCTATACTATGCAAGTTCTTTCAAAGACTATATCCAAAGATTCCAAATGTAAGTACTATTCTTTCCGAGGTAAGTGGATGTTATTTTATTCAAAATGATATTATTTCTTCAATATCATTACGCCAAATATTGGTTGGAAATTTTTATCAAATTTAGAACTTTTTCATGTCTGGGTTACTATTCATGAGTTACTATTCACGAAGTTACTATTCACGAAGTTACTATTCACGAAGTTACTATTCACGAGTACTATTCAAAGTGATGATGATGTTTTTTTGTGAAATTTCTATCTTTTGAGGTCTGAGTTACTATTCACGATAAAGCACTATTCACGATATACGGCAAGACTATTCATTTATCATTTATACTATTCACGTAAAAATTAAATTTTCTTTTCTCGTGTCCAAGATTGTTCTGTTATGATTCCTATCTTTGATGGATCTATGTTTTGATCTTCATTCTTGAATTTTACTCCAATCAAGTTATTTATGAAGTATTTTTGAACTCGATTATTTAAAAGTACTAATCCTTAATACTTGTTCTTTTGTTTCAATCGGATTCATTTTCTTTTAAAATATTTTTCATCATCCTCACCCTAAATGATGATATAATCGAATATCTTTGGCCTCAGAGTGCAAAAAGATGAATGATTTTTTGATGAATATCTTTGGCTCAGTAGTGCAAAGATGAACAGTGTTGAGATAAACACGACCGATCGATTAATATCTTTGGCCCCAGTGCAAAGATGAACAGTGTTTAGATGAACATGACTAATCGATGAATATCTTCGGCTCAGAGTGGAAAGATGAATATTTGATTCCGTATATATATCGATTGATGTTACAGGATAAAATATCGATGATGAACTTTTAAATTCATATATGTAAGATAGTAGTTTGCATTCTCTACTTAACTCTTCTAATGAATTATTATTTTCACTGCCAAGATTGATTTAAAACCGGTTGTCTATTGTATTCTATTAGATTTTTCCTCGTTGAGGACTAACGATAATTTGTTCTATATTATCTTAGTCATAATATTTTTTATCGGGCTAGTTGAGCTCACCCTTTTCCTTGTTGTTCCATTTTTCTTCTCGTGAGGCTAGAATGTAACGTAGTACTAGCTCTGGGTGTGGAATGATGGTTCTAGAAGTTGTTCTAGTAGTCCTCACTATTCTCGTAAAATAGTGTATTAATAATTATAATGAGGACTTATTTGAGTGTGGATATTGTCTAGATGACAATATTTGTATTTAAACTCAAAGTTTTATGTCAGATTTTTTAACGACAAGTTAATGAAGTTGTAGTTGTTTCTGTACTCATGTATTTTTGGCGACTCGTAACGGAATGGGTGTTGTATACCTATTTTGGGGGGCGCCACGCTTGGTATCGAGCTTAGGATATGGTCTCTCAAGCGAGATCGGGAATAGTACTAGAGGGAGAGACGAGTAATCCTTCGCTAAGATGTCATACCTAAGCTTATTTGTTGGTCAATCGAACTATATGGTTAATATGTGATATGTTAATTTGTTTAATTAACCCTTATTTTATGGCAAGATTTAAGAATGGCAATGAGAATATTAACTGTGGAGTTAATGAGACCGTGGAAACACCTTTAATCACCACCTGTGGGAACGCGGCAACAGAAGGCAATATTCCTCCCGTAAACAACACCACCGAAAGCGCACGATGAACGACGGATGTTTAGAGCTTTTTGCGCTCATGCAAAACCGCACGAGGAGACTCGTGTACGTATTACGGTGGAAATGATAGTAACGCGCGCTTGTCAGCTACCAAGCAGCTTCAAAGAGTGGGACCACCGTAATTTAAGGGAAAGCCGATCCGATCACGGCGGAAACACGGGTCAAGCAAATTACCAAGATATTCGATGTCTTGGGATGCACGGAGGAATGAAGGTTCCATTCGCCACCTTTATGTTCCGTGGGCGAGGCAGACATCGGTGGGAGTCTGTGGAAACGATACCCAACCGCCAAGACCGCATGTCTTGGGAAACGCTTCGTAAACTTTTCAACAAAAAATACTTTCCCGAAAGTATTCGCCATACGAAAGAGGTAGAGTTTATTAGACTAGAACAAAACAATACGATTTGTCCCAACACGAGGCGTAAGTTCGCAGAGTTATCTGTGTTTGCACCTCATTTGGTAGAGAATGAGGAACGAATGACGAGGATGTTTCGAGAGGTTTAAAACCCGAGATTCTAACAATATCTTATCTCTCATAAATTTTCTTTATATTTAGATGTTGTCAATGTGGCTCAATTATTAGAGCGAGATAATGAGTACGCTCAACCAAGAGACCGCAACCAGATCATATCGGTGATGCTAGCCATCGTAACAACGATAACCAAATGGAGAAAGAAAAAATACGGACAAGAGCGACAACCACTCTGGTGGTAATCGTGGCCATGAAAATAGAAGAAGCGAAGCCTGGGGAGATTTTAAAAGAGGAGATTCAACAATGACATCGCTGAAGACGCCAAAGACCAAACAAAGAATCGGTTTTATGGAGGAGAACGACCACCGGTCAGATGCTATAAATGTGGAAAAGAGGGACACATCACCCAAAATGTCCACAACAAATTCAAGGTATGCTATAATTGTGGAAAGGAAGGACATATCGCCGAGATCAGACGCAGAATAAACCAAGCCCAGCCTGGGGATGGTGACTCAAAAGGTCATTCCCGTAAAAGTCAAAGTCAATCTGCCTCGGAAGAGCGTTTTCGTCGGATCGGTCAACATGCGAGGAACCCAAACGAGGTGATCACGGTAAGCTAATCATAAATTCATGCTAAGTTTATACATTACTAGATACCTGTGATACCCATTCATTTATCTCTCGCTTGTGCTCAACGCTTAAACTCGACCGAGAAATTAGACTTTGACCTATCTCGTGGAAACTCCGTTAGAGAAACTTTCATCACATCCACTCGCTTATAAATCTTGTTTGATCCAAGTTGGCACCATCGCATTACCCGTGAATTTTATTTCTTTAAAGATACTTGCTTTCGATGTGATTTTGGGGATTGATTGATTAACTACTCATCATGCCAAAATTGATTGCTTTTGTAAGGTGTTAGTTTTCATATTCCTAAGCAACTCGTTATTCAATTCAAGCAACCAAACCATTGAAGTCAAACACTTTCATATCAAGCCATAAAGTCATTCGCTTATTGAAAAACGGATGTCAAGTTTTCTTAGCCCATGTTATGGACTTAAACAAAAATACGCCGATTTGAATGATATTTCTATTGTTAGTAAATTTCCGATGTATTTTCAAGAATTTCGCTTACTCCCAAAGTGTGATATTGAATTTTGTATCGACTTTTAACCCAAGACAAAACCCATTTCTAAAAAATATCATGGCTCCTATTGAACTTTCGTGAGTTAAAAATTCAACTATAGAATTTGGTACCGAGCCTTTATCCGGTGACTTTTTGTGGAATGCACCGAAGCCGCACTCTCCGTAGGGGACGCCATATTCGCAAGTGAGTAAATCGATAGGTGTCATTGGACGTATATCCAAGATTGGGATATGAGTCACGCTTGAGAGCAACCTAAGTCAAGAATCTAAATACGTAGCTTTCTATGCTTAATGGTTATTATCGAAGATTTTGTGGAAAGATTTTTCTAATCGCTACTCCATTAACGCAATTGACTCAGTAGAGATACAAAATTCGAATGGAGCAAGGAATGTGGGAAGAGCTTCAAGAACTCAATAGAGACTCATTTCGCACATGTTTCACCATACCATCTTCGGAAAACGAACGTGGTAGCCGACGTGTTGAGTAAAAGATCGTATACTTAGTATTTAATGCGATATTGTCAAAGACCCATTTCATATAACTTACAAATGATAGATATAGAGTTAAAGACTCTAGGACTCACGTGATGATATACAAGTAGAACCGATTTTAATCGATAAAGTTAAAACGTTCAAGCTACACAACCGAAATGATGAATATGAAGAAGGAGGTACAAGAAGTTGTTATTCCAAAAGTGAGAAATGGCGAGGTGAGGAAAGCTCAAACCTTCGATTTATTAGTCCATTTGAAATCCTAGATCGAATAGGAACCGTGGCCTATAGACTCGCTTTTACCGCCAAGTATGACGCGTGTTCATAACGCTTTTCACGATCGATGTTACGTAAAATATGTGGACTAATTCAACCATGTTATCGAAGTTAGAACCGGACGAGATAGTCAAGACTTAACGTATTGAAGAGGTACCGCCAAGATTTTTGATAGAAGGAGCATGTCCTACGACGACGAAGGTCATACCACAAGTTAAAGTTTTGTGGAGAAACCATGCTATCGAAGAAATGACCGGGAGTTGAAAACGGAAATGAAAGCGAGGTATCCTCATCTTTTCAAACACCAGTACGTACGCCAATTTCGAGGACGAAATTTCATAAGGAGGGAGGTCAGAAGACCCCAAATTATTAATAAATAAAATTTAATTTCCTCTATTTATCATTTTGAAATAGTAAGGGTTGATTTGATTAATATGGTTATTATGGGTAAAATGCGCAAATATTTCAAATAAGCAAGTGGTTATAAAATACTCATTATTGTTTGAGAATATTTGTTTGGTCGTGGAATATTCTCATCGTTTGGGAATATTCGACGACCACAAGCAAATTTTTGTGTGGGCCCCATAACTGAAAGAAATTGGATGAAGAAAACGATAAGTATAAGTTGTTTATAAATAACTACAGAAGTTATTACCAATTAATCATCGTTGGAATACCCGGTGGTTAAAACACAAGAATACGCCGTTGTTCAGACAAGAAGACACCAGATTGCACCAATTATTGATTCTTACGTAAGAAGGCACTACTCAATAATTGTTACAAAGAATTATCTGCTCAAAGATTTTATTTTATCGATTCAATAATTTGTCTGCGTTGATTTTTTATATTATCGTTATTTCAATAATTGTCACTACACAAGATTTTCCATTATCGAAGCAATAATTCATATTATCCTAATAATATTATTAGAAAACATTATTGGCAATGTCTAGAAAGTTCGTCTAAGGAGAGGTTTGGTCACCTAATCAAGCGCCAAGAAGAGAGAAATTTTTATCGAAAGCCCCTCTTTCCGGGAACTACCGTCACAAGATCGTGATTCTCGTAATATTATTTGTGAATAATTAATTATTGATTTATATGATGAGGAAAATATTGATTTTATGTGGATATAGATGGAGAAAATTTTTAAAGTGACAATTGTTAAAAATCGATATTTTATCTTTTCTCGATAAAATAATATTTTATTATATTATTATAATATAATAATGATGATATTTTTACAATGAATGTGGGATATATGAGTATATGAGGAGGAAGAGTATTTTTGTTGCAAAAGTTGTTTAACACATGTTTTTGTGTGTTTGTGGACCCCATTTCTCGATCGAAATTTGATTATAATTGTAAAATCATCCGCTTATGGATTTTTGGCCAATTTTGTTTGGAATTTGGAAAAACTTTCTTCCGCAAAGTTGTAGAGAATTGAATTTCCTATAAAAAAATTCAAGAGATTGAAATTTTCCGATAAAAGGGCTATTTATTATGAATTATTGAAGTTCAAGTTCAAATAATTGATTTTTGGAAGTTTTAATTAATTTTTTTAAGAAAACGTTTTTTTTTGAGAGTTGGACTCATGTGATATAAATGTGTAAAATCTGAATTCAGATGGTAAAAGTGGGCGTAAGAAATTTATAAATATATATTATTATTATATTAAATTTTCTCGCTTTGGTGTTCTAAGCATTTTCCTATAAATAGGTGCTTAGGTTAGAATTGAAAATCACACCGTAAACTAAAGTTTTTCTCTATTTTCTCTCTATAATATCGAGCGATTTTGTGAGTATTTTAGTACTTTTGAGTATTGCTATACTATTGCAAGTTCTTTCAAAGACTATATCCAAAGATTCCAAATGTAAGTACTATTCTTTTTCGAGGTAAGGATGTTATTTTATTCAAAATGATATTATTTCTTCAATATCATTACGCAAAATATTGGTTGGAAATTTTTATCAAATTTAAAACTTTTTTTCATTGGGGTTACTATTCATGAGTTACTATTCACGAAGTTACTATTCATGAGTTACTATTCACGAGTTACTATTCATTTAGTACTATTCACTTAAGCGTGATGATTTTTTTTTTGTGAAATTTCTATCTTTTGAGGTTGAGTTACTATTCACGATATACAAGACTATTCACGATACTCGAGACTATTCACTTAATACATTTACACTATTCACGTAAAAATTAAATTTTCTTTTTTCGTGTCCAAGATTGTCTGTTATGATTCCTATCTTTGATGGATCTATGTTTTGATCTTCATTCTTGAATTTTACTCCAATCTGTTATTTATGAAGTATTTTTGAACTTGGATTATTTAAAGTACGAATCCTTAATACTTGTTCTTTTGTTTCATCGGATTCGCTTTTCTTTAAAATATTTTTCATCATCCTCAATCCTAAATGATGATATATCGAATATCTTTGGCCCAGAAAGCAAAGATGAATGATTTTTGATGAATATCTTTGGCCCGTAGTAAAAGATGAACAGTGTGAGAGATGAACACGATCGATCGATTAATATCTTTGGCCCAGAAAAAAAGATGAAACAGTGTTTAGATGAACATGATTAATCGATGAATATCTTCGGCTCAGAGTGCAAAGATGAATATTTGATTCCGTATATATATTGATTGATGTTACAGGATAAAATATCGACGATGAACTTTTAAATTCATATATGTAAGATAGTAGTTTGCATTCTCTACTTAACTCTTCTAATGAATTATTATTTTCCGCCATAAGATTGATTTAAAACCGGTTGTCTATCAGATTCTATTAGATTTTTCCTATTGAGGACTAACGATAATTTGTTCTATATTATCTTAGTCATAATGTTTCTTTATCGGGCTAGTTGAGCTCACCCTTTTCCTTGTTGTTCCATTTTTCTTCTCGTGAGGCGAGAATGTAACGTAGTACTAGTTGGGGTGTGGAATGATGGTTCTAGAAGTTGTTCTAGTAGTCCTCACTATTTCGTAAAATAGTGTATTAATAATTATAATGAGGACTTATTTGAGTGTGGATATTGTCTAGAAGACAATATTTGTATTTAAACTCAAAGTTTATGTGTGTCATATTTTGAACGACAATTGTATTAATAAAGTTTTACTATTGAGCATCGTGGTTTGAAAATCCTTTTTTTATAAAACATCATTGCTATATCTTGTTAAAAACTAATTTTTTACATAAATTCAAACCCTGTGTATATAGATTCGAACGAGGCCTCGCACTACTTCCAAATAATTGCACATTGACCCACACACACACACACATTCAGATAATAGTTTCTTGAAAAGAGGCGGTTACCGTGGTAACACTGATGTTGGGGGGTGCCTAACACCTTCCCCCCGCATAACCAAGTCTCCGGACCCTAATGAATCTCGGTTTCACTGACCCGTTTAGCAGTGTCACATCACTGGGTCAATGTACAAACCTTTTCTCGATTGTGTTGGTACAACCATTTAAAAAACCAACTGGCGACTCTTAACAGTCCATCGTCGACATTATACATGTCAGACCTTTTTCACTTATTTTTTCAAACAAATCTCATCTAAAATGAGAACACCAAAGAACAAGTAACGGAAAGGGACATCCAAAAATCCCGACGTTGACACAATGGATCGCTCAGCATAAATCTGGAAAACATTCCACTTTGTTATTGCGTAGAATTGATTCTTGATTATTCATTAGAATATCATAGAAACTTTGAAAGCGTTGCACTATTTCATTATCCAATTATTGGGTTGCATAGATTGCGAGAAGACTTGTTAGTAATTAGAGATTTGTTCAGCTATTTCAAAGTTCCCCGAACTTTGGTGTCATTCTATCAAAATAGATAGTATGTTATTCTTGATTCTTATACATTCATTGTATGTCTTAACTTGCTGGGCAAATTTGTTGCTCACCCTTGCTAAATAAAACATTTCAGCTAGGGAAGAAGTGGTAAGAGGCGCTGTGAAGAACAAGGGCAAATGTGTAATGCTGGAGTAGTTATAAGGAACATTATTATTATGTTGTATTTCTAAACCCTTTTTGTATATCTAAATGGTATGTTTGTAATATTAAGGTTAGATAAATGAATGGGTAGTTAGATGTTATTATATTGAGAATCGTGATCACCTGTAATACCCGAGAATTTCCACGTATTATTAAATTAATATATTAATGGAAATAATATTTATAAGAATAGGAGTGTTATTGTTTTATGAGTCGGTGAATGCAATTAATTCGTATTAGATCAATGCGTATTAAGAAGTGTGATTTGGCAATGAGGATTGTGAAATGCCTTGTGTGGCATATCGTGAAATGAGTAAATCCATTAAACGAGCTAAAACGGGAATTAGGATGATTAATCGTATTGATCATGAGATTTCATATAAGTAATCAATACGCTTGTAGACTTGTAGTAACACTCTTGTGAACATTAATTCATGTCGTATAAAACGAGTTTAGCGATGAAAATTGGCACGGGTTGAAGCTAAACCATCTTGCATCAATCGAGAAGTGCAAGACAACTGCGTCGTCGAGAGTACAAATCTGGAGCAATTTACCATGATAGTCGATTAAACCGGTTATTTTCCACTTTGAAAATTAAATGGAACAATTATGTGATATGTGTGACATTGATAAACTATGAAATAAAGTATGTTATGTCCGACAACGGAATTATTAAACCATTAATTAATATTAATTAATTGTGGTAGAATATTGATTACTTTGTAATTAATTAATAATATATGATTATTATCATTTGCAATATATCTATAAATATAATAAGAATTTTATCGATAATTAATGGTTATGAAAATCCATAATTTCATCAATAAGAAATGGATTAAATTATATTAGTGGTAATTAATCAAGGAAGTGAATAAATTGTTTCATTGACATAAATAAGTAAGTTAGTAATATAATAATATTATATTGACGGTTAGGTGCATGTGAGCAATAACACGACTATACTATATAGTGTAGTGTGACTTTTATGTGACTATATATTAAGTTTCATGAAACTATATTGTATGAAGTAATGTGATTAAGCATATTGAAACTATATGGTATAAATATATCATGAAATGTGTATGTAACAATATGCATGTGGGTAGACATTAACATAAAATGTACATGGATTATATGTATGTTACGTAACATCTACTACCTTGAAATGTTAAATCATACTGTGACATAAAGTTATATTTTGGTTATGTGAGTAGTAGAGTTGATTATGGAACTATCCGGACAATAATACCTGACTGCATTATTTTATTGCGTGTATTTAATGTACATAGATTATATGATGTGAGTATATATTTAATCCCTAAATTCCTAATATGGTAACACTTGGACATTAAAACTATTTTTTTGATAACAAAGTAACTATATGAAAGTGATGCTAAGCTTGTTGCTGAGAGTTTCTTTTGTCCTAAAATGAATGTCACCAAGTACATGAATAGTAACTCAAAGCTATATTACGTATTCTCCAAAAGGCTAGAGCTAGGTGATGATGGCTGAGCTTGAGGGTGGTTGGCCAACCCTTGAGCAACCATTGTTCCATTCCATTGCACCATGGATTTCCATCTTGTGCAACACCAATGCCCAGTCCAAGCTCTTCTTTAAATAGCAGACTAAAATATCAGTGGTGTGGCTTGAAGTTGTCTGAGAATTTCTAAGTAGGAGGTTAAGAGCATACAAGTGTTCTAAGAGCTTAAGAGTTCAACTAGTAGCAAGTTCATTCATATTGCAAAGGTATAATTTCATTCCATGCTTTCCATTTTCAGTCTCTGTAAACAGAGTTCTTGAGTTCTTCAAATTCTAATTTTTGATTTTGTAGAATTGGATGTTAATGAGGGTGGGTAATGTTCATATAGTTGTTATATGGCCTTATAAGCATGTTTAAATTGTTACAAGAGTGTTTAGAAATGAATTCATGAGTAATTTTTGTGTTTGGGCTAAACGATTCTTTGAAGTTAACTGTTCTGGCTCGAACTAAATCTAGTAAAATTGCATATTAATTACTACTAAGCGCAAATGCTTTCGATTCTTGAATTTAGTTTTGAGTTCTGTTTTTGCAACCTGCCAAGCGTTAGTCACTCATTATGTCATATACTAGCATACAAGCATGTATAAGGGGTATATATATAGCTATATGAACCTAATGTGAGCATGTTAGACTATTTTAGCATGATTAACGAAAGTGTGTAGCTTAAAATGGATTTAGGAACTTTGAAACGAACTTAATATGTATGTATGCCATGTATGTTCTGACTTGGAGAGCATGTTAACATAACTTGACTACCTATGCTTAGAGTTTTGAAGTTGTCTTCTATGTGTTAGATTGCATAGCTCAAGCCTAAAACGATTTTAAAAGCAAACTTGGACATATTTTCAAAATCTAGTGGCATCACATGAATATCTAGATGATAATGAGATAAGATGCCATGTTAGGTCTATAATATCTCTAGGTATGATTTAGATGTATGGAACATGATGATTTCAAAATAAACATGAGTTTAAAGCATGATTACAAGCTTTAAACAATAAAAGCTATGAACAAGCAATATGAATGCTACAAGTATATGCATTATCAGAATTTAAAATATCTATGTGGGTATATAGCCAAGTAATATGTCATGGTAACCGCTTGATAATGTTTTGCTTGAATGCCATGTAAGACGTAAGTTCAAACTTATACAAATGAACGTAAGAACGGTTATATGATTTTGTGAGCACCTCTAACATATAGATATGATAGAGTACTAATACATAGATGTGTAGGGATTGGGAAAAAACTAAAATGCAATAGCTCACTCTTCGTGCGGCCGGGGACAACGTAGTCAAGACCGTCCCTTGTCCATAGCATAGGCAGTATGAATCGCTTCTATGTAGCGATCGTAAACAACTTCATTTTTGAATCGATGTTTGAAGCATGCCTATATGATTACTTTAACTTGTAATATATGACTAATATGCTATGTAATGTGATGAGAAACATGCTATTTGATGTAAATAGAGGTTAATTTTGACTTTCGAATGACAAGTCCAAAAGGAGGTTTGCATAATATCAAAACAAAGATACGTGGGTTGAACTTGTGATGACGTATAAACTGATTTTTGTACCATATGTGCATACTTGAATCATGTAAAGCTTGATTAAAGACTGTGTTAGCTAATGAACATCTTAAACATATAATACGCTATAAATAGGATTCAAAAGTGTTGAATTCTTAAACGTGGATAAACTACGTGTAAGGCAAGTTCCTTAATTCTTACTCTTTTACTTGAGCAAGTATCCAAACCCTACTTTACATTGTGCAAGTATTCTAACTATTGCGTTACTTTATTCAACGAATATCGTAAGCTTATCTCATTGAATGCAAGTTATCCTATTTATTCGTTCATTTGAGCTAGTATGTCTAAAACTATTATTCATGTTGAACTTAGTATTGTTCTTGAATACTGTAAAAGTTTCTATGCCATTTGATTTGTCTAGATTATATGCATGTTTATAAAACTGTCCAAACCAATTGATTGGTGCTGAAATCTTGAAAAATGAGTTGAACAACCCTTAAGGTAAGGGGAATGTATGTTGTTGGAAACCCCGACACATGAGTATATTATTACCGTGGTGTTATGCATAACTTTGAGTATTGCAGACTGATCCTCTGTAGTACTTGATTGATTTGGGTTATCAGTTTAATATTGATAATTCTAGTAGACGTTCAATAGTCCGTAGTGACTACTCAGTATAAATTGTTATCTAATCGGATACCTTGATAGTTTTTGAATTCATATATATCTGTCGATTTATATTGAATTATCGTTCTTATTCCAAGAATGGTTGATATTCATTATTCATGATATTATTCTGAAACTCTAAACTATCTTAGAGATGATACTTCGATATCTCAAACTCGTGTTATAAAACTCTTTACCCTTGTTGTATATTACTTGCTGGGCAATTTGTGCTCATTCTTGCTTATTTAAAACCTTTTAGTTAAGGCGGTACAAGGAGGTGTATCTGGGAAAGACAAGGGCAAGGGCAAGGCTACCGAATAGCTTGTCCCTTTTATGTTTAAATTTATTATGTTGCATTAAGACTATTTTCAAACTATGTTTAAGCTTAAGTAGGATTATGTAATAAATCTTTATTCGATATTATTATGTAATCTATTAAGTACTGTAGGTTGCGAGACTTGGGGGAATAATTATAATAAAACATTGTATATTATTCTAAATTAGATCTTTCGTTGTAAATGTATGATTTTAGTTATTATGGTATTACCATGAGAACGTGATGAACCGAATTCGAGTGACCAAGTGGCGGTCAGAATTTGGGGGCGTCACAGGTTGGTATTAAAGCTATAGTTATAAACCTTAGGAACGAGAGTCCTTAGATTATAACTTAAGAAAAATTTAGAAGTTAGGAAGGGGATACAACTCATGTAGAGTTTTCCTTTAGAGACTTAGTGTGTTATGAAATGTAGCTTCATTCTATACAATGAACTTATGTTAGTTAACATTCTGATGGAGTTGTTGTTTGTCTTGTCTTATGTTGGTGATTGTAGGACGACTGACATGGGAGGACCTAGCCGAGTAGTAGAGGAGGAGCCGCGTGATATCCATGTAGTCTTTGAGGCACCCTTGATAACAGAACCTATATCGGTAGTTGCCCCTATTGGTGATGATGATGAGGAGGAGGAGATGGAGCCTCTACTTGAGGAGTCTGATCCGGAGGAGGAACTTGAGTCCATGGAGGACTCCGACGAGTCTAATTTCGAGGATCGGATGATAGGAGAGTATGAAGAACAGATTTTGGAATTAGGATGTAGAGTCGAGGAGTTAGAGACTGGGACTCTTGAGAGGTGCAAGAGATGGAGGTAGAAATTGCTCACCGTAAGGAGGCAGGGATCCAGATGGGTGCCTTGTTTCACTAATCGGTGGCGAGGAACGTCGAGTTGGCAGGAAAGTTAGAAGAAATAGAGCAGAAGGTTTTGAGTGAGAGGATGGAGAAGGAGGCTCTCCGAACTTAGTTAGAGATGGAGGTGATGGATAGGATTCACTTCGAGGAGAAGTGGGAGGATTCCAATGACATGGTGGATGATCTAGAGGATGAGGTGCGGTGCAAGAGGAGGAAGATGAACAAGATGGGCTATGCTCTATGCATGGCCATGGAGAGGTTGATCGATGGGGTAAATCACTACCCAGCAGAGCAAGGACATACCTGACATACCATAAGTCAGGGTATTGTAGTACACATTACGCAGAAGTAGTATCAGAGCGCCATGGAGCGTGGGATGTTAGATTGAGTGTAGAGGGAAAAGCCCAGTAGTGTAGTAGTCTTATTTATGTGTTGTTAATATGTTGTTGTAGTCTCCGTCTTTTGTGTAAGATGTGAGATAGTGGTAACCCCAAACTTTTGAAAAGTGTTAGAGGGGTAGTAAGTTAAGGTTGTCCCCGTCTTTTGTGATATCAGGGGATATGTATTTTCATTTATAGCAGTATGCTAGAAAAGAACGTGTATTGTAACCATTTGGCATATGAATATAAATGATCTTATTTCAGAAACGTGTATAAACTTTTAGTTCTTTTCATTTGAGAAATGTCTAAACATGATAGTTAGATAATAAGATGAAAAAATTTTGTGATGCAAAAATGCCGCCAGACGTAGAATAAGCTGTCCAAGAAGAGTCAGTTAATGATGAGAGAGGACCAGTAGATCCGATACAGCGACTGGTAGATTTATTGGGAGAAGCTCTGAGGGGAAGGAATGAACCCGTACCACTCGTTCCCCAAGCTGTCCCAGTAACAACCTTCAAAGATTTTAAGAGTGTAGGACCCCCAGAGTTCACGGGAACTACTGACCCTATAGTTGCGCAAACCTGGATCAAGGAGATTGAGAAGGCCTTCACTATAGCTCGTGTGGGTGAAGACCAGAAGACAGTATTTGCCGCATACATGATGCGGGGTGAAGCAAACTATTGGTGGGAAACTAATCAGCAGAGAGCGGGGGAAGGAACGATAACATGGGAGAGGTTTACGATGCTGTTTTTTGAGAACTATTTCTCGAAGAGTATGAAGAATAGGATGGAAGAGAAGTTTCTAGAGTTAAAACAAGAAGATATGACGGTGGCGCAATACGCAACGAAGTTTAATGAACTCGCGTGATTTACGGAGCACCAAGTTGGGGATGAAGAAAGGAAGGTGAGACGCTTCGAGTAAGGATTGAAGCCGTGGTTGTATAATAAGGTATCAGTCTTCCAGATTGATTCCTTTACGACCTTGTTAGAGAAGGCAATCATTGCGGAAGGTGGCAGTGAGGCCTTAAGTCTATATCATAAGGTGAAGAAGAACAAGAACAATGCTAATGAACATCGTGGAGGAAGCAGTAGCGGAGGGAGTAATTCTGGAAAGAGGAAATGGGAAAACAACAACCACAACCACAACAACAGCAGAAACAATAACCAAGGTGGGAGTCACCAGGGAAACTTCAAGAAGAGGACCGAAGCTTGCAACAAATATGGAAGAAGCCATCAGGGGGAATGCTGGAAGGGAAAGACCACTTGCTATAATTGCGGCCAAGAGGGGCACATCTCACCAAATTGCCTAAAGCCAAAGAAGATTAGAGGATGTTTTGCTTGTGGATCGACAGAGCACCAGATAAAGGATTGCCCGAAGAAAGGAAGCGATGGAGCTAGCGGTGGCCAGGGAGGAGGAAGTAAGTTAATGATTGGTGGACCTTCATAACCCAACCGATTGACCGCCCGAACCTTTAACATGACCGTTAAGGACGCAGTGGCTGGGAAGGACGTGGTGTCAGGTATAATCCCAATCAATAATATAAATGCTTATGTATTATTTGATTCGGGTGCCACCTATTTCTTTGTATCTGAAGAATTTGCTAGTAAATTTAGTACACCCCGAGAATGTTTAGAAGATTCCTTAAACGTAGAAGTTGCAAATAAGGAAATAATCCCTGTAGAATATGTTTATCGAAATTGTCACACAAACATTAGAGAACATGAACTGAGCGTGGACTTGATTCCTATTAGACTAGGAGAATTTGACGTAATACTGGGAATGGATTGGTTATATAACCATGCGGCGATAATTGACTGTCAGAACAAATGTATGAACTTTCAGACTCTGAGTAAGTCTAAGGTAGTGTTTCATGGTAGCTCATCGCTTAAGCAATCGTGTTGCGTTACGATGATGCAGGCCAAGAAGTTGTTAAGGAAAGGATGTGTAGGTTATTTAGCGTACATCGTAGACTCGGAAAAGGGAGTAGAAATTAAAGATATACCCGTAGTGAATGAATTTCAAGACGTGTTTCTGGAAGATCTGCCTGGTCTTTTGCCAGACAAAGAAATCAAATTCGTAATAGACTTAGCACCGAGAACAGCACCGATTTCAAAAGATCCATATCGTATGGCACCAGTAGAAATGAAGAAATTGGTGATACAACTTCAAGAGTTATTAGATAAGGGGTACATTCGACCAAGTGTGTCTCCTTGGGGAGCACCAGTGTTATTTGTGAAGAAAAAGGACAGATTGATGAGGCTCTGTATCGATTATCGAGAATTGAACAGAGTAATGATCAAGAACAGATATCCATTACCGAGGATAGACGACTTATTTGATCAACTGAAGGGAGCGAAATATTTCTCAAAGATCGACTTACGAACATGATATCATCAACTGAAAGTGCGAGATGAAGATATACCAAAGACTGCATTTCGAACCCGTTATGGACATTACGAATTTTTGGTAATGTCATTCGGTTTAACTAATGCTCTGGCAATAATCATGGACTTGACGAATTGAGTTTTCAAGCCATACTTGGATAAATTCGTAGTAGTTTTCATCGACGACATTTTAGTCTACTCGAAGACAGAGGAAGAACATGCTGAACATCTGAAGATTGTTTTGGAGGCACTACGAAAGGAGGAGATGTATGCGAAGTTTTCAAAATGTGAATTTTGGATGAAGAAGGTTCAATTCTTAGGCCACGTGGTGGATGAGAATGGAATCTCAGTAGACCCCAAAAAGGTCGAAGCGGTAAATAGTTGGGAGCAACCGAGAACACCGACGAAGGTGAGAAGTTTCTTAGGGTTAGCTGGGTACTATCGAAGATTCATCCAAGATTTTTCTAAGATAGCGACCCCGTTAACTAATCTAACGAGGAAAACAGTAAAATTTGTATGGACCGACAAATGCGAGGAGAGTTTTCAAGAGTTGAAGAAGAGATTAAGCGAGTCGCCTGTATTATCTTTACCAGATGATACGAGAGGATTCGTAGTGTATAGTGACACATCACATAGAGGATTGGGTTGTGTGCTGATGCAACATGGCAAAGTTATTGCATATGCATCATGATAATTGAAGGATTACCAAAAATGATACCCTACTCATGACTTAGAGTTAGCGGTAGTAGTTTTTACGTTAAAGATATGGAGACATTATTTGTACGGAGAGAAATGTGAGATATACACGGACCACAAAAGTCTGAAGTATATCTTCACACAGAAGGAGTTGAATATGCGTCAGAGAAGGTGGTTAGAATTAATCAGAGATTATGACTGTGAGATTCTTTATCACCCGGGGTAGGCAAACGTAGTTGCCGACGCTCTGAACAGGAAAGGAAGGGAGAAATTGTTTCAACTGACAACTTAGAAGGAGTTAATAAGAGATATGGAGAAGTTGGAAATAGAAGTGAAGGGACCCGAGAGGTCTAAAGAGAAATTATTTGTAATGGAAGCTTGTCCGACATTGTTGGATAGAGTAAAGGAAGCATAGGAGGAAGATGGAGAATGTGAGAAAATCAGGAGAAGGATCACGAAAAATGAGGAAGAAAAATTTTGAATAGATAAAGACGATATCTTAAGATTTGAAGGGAGAGTGTGGGTACTGGCGGTAACCGATTTGAGAGAGGAGATTTTACACGAGGCAAACAATACGACATATTCCATTCATCCGGGAGGCACTAAGATGTACCGAGACTTGAAGCAACATTTTTGGTGGCCCAATTTGAAACGGGAAGTCGCAAAATGTGTTAGTAGATGTTTGACTTGTCAACGCTTAAAAGCAGAGCATCAACGGCCGAGTGGGTTGCTACAACCGTTGGAAATACCGGAGTGGAAATGAGAGTATATTATGATGGATTTTGTGGTAGGACTTCCGGTCACGCAGAAAGGGTTGGATGCCATTTGGGTTATCGTGGATCGACTTACAAAGACCACACATTTTCTACCGATCAAGATCCGCTACAGTTTGACTCAGTTAGCAAGTGTAAGACCCCAACTTATTATTAATGAAATTTAATTTTCTCTATTTTGAAATAGTAAGGGTTGATTTGATTAATGTTGATAGTTATGGGTAAAATACGCAAATATTTCAAAATAAGCAAGTGGTTATAAAATATTCATTGTTGTTGGGAATATTCGTTTGGTCGTGGAATATTCTTCATTGTCATTGGGAATATTTGTATGACGACCTTATGATCTTTTTGTGGGCCCTATAACGGAAAAGATTGGATGAAGAAAACGACAAATATAAGTTGTTAAAAAATAACGATAGTAGTTATTCAAATTATCTTGTTAAAATACTAAATTGGTTAAAACACAAGAAGCATACGGTATTGCACACCAATTATTGATTCTTACATAAGAAGGCACTACTCAATAATTGTTACGAATTATTTATTCGGTATTTTATTTTATTGATTCAATAATTGTTGCGTTGATATTTTATATTCTTGTTGTTTGATAATTGTCACTACATAATATTTTCCATTATCAAAGCAATAATTCATATTATCTGAATAATATTATTAGATAACATTATTGGCAATGTATAGAAAGTTCTGTCTAAAGAGAGGTTTGGTCACCTAATTGCGCGCCAGTAAGGAGAAATTCTTATTGGAAAGCCCTCTTCCTGAGGAGCGCCTGGTTGTCAATATTGTGATTCTGTAATATTATTTGTGAATAATTAATTATTGATTCATATGATGAGGAAAATATTTATTTTATGTGGATATAGATGGAGAAAATTTTTAATGTGACAATTGTTGAAAATTGAAATTTTATCTTTTTCTGATAAAATAATTCATTTAAATATATTATTATATTTTAATAATATAATAATGATGATATTTTTACGATGAATGTGGGATATATGAGTATATGTGGAGGAGGAGTATTTTTGTTACCAAAAATATTTAAAGCATGTTTTATGTGTCGGTGGACCCCATTTCTTGACTAAAATTTGATTATAGCTTGTAAAATTGTCCGTTTGTGGATTTCGGTCAATTTCTATTTGGAATTTGGAAAAACTTTCTTCTGCAAAGTTGTAGAGAATTGAATTTCCTATAAAAAGCCACGAGATTCGAATTTTCTGACAAAAGGGCTATTTATTATGAATTATTGAAGTTCTGAAGCTCCAAAATAATTAATTTTTGAAGTTTTAAATATTTTTTTTACAAAAAACATTTTTTGCATGTGTGAGGCATGTGTTCAATTACTGAATTTCAGATTCAAAGGTGTGCGTGAAGATTTTATATATATATATATATATATTAATATTTTAGTAAATTTTCTACTTTTGTGTTCTAAGCATTTTCCTATAAATAGGGTGCTTAGGTTAGAATTGAAAATCACACCGGCTCAAGTTTTCTCTCTATATTATCGGCGTATTCTTGTGAGTATTTTGAGTATATTTTGAGTATTGCTATACGGTGCAAATTCAAATCATAGCCTATATCCGGTGTTTCAGCTAGAAGTACTGTCTTTACGAGGTAAGGGATATTATTTTTTTTCGTAATGATATTATTTCTTCAATATCATTATCTTTGAAATATTGATCTCAAGTTTTTATCAAATTTGGAACTTTTGGTGTCGGAGTTACTATTCACGTATACGGCACTATTCACGTATACAATACTATTCACGAATACGACACTATTCAGCGAAAAATGAAAATTTTCCCTTTTCATCTAAAATATCTATTGTGGATACTAGCTTTGATTGTATCCATGTTTTGATCATTCTTGAATTTTACACCACTATGATTATTTTTGAGGTATTTTTGGACATGGATAAAACAAAGTACGAATCCTTAATCCTTAATCCTTGTCATTTTGTTTCACTGGATTCGTTTCTTTAAAAATATTTTTCATCATCCTCAGTCTTAAATGATGATATTATTGAATATCTTTGGCCTGTAGTGAAAAGATGAATGATTTCTGATGAATATCTTTGGCCCGTAGTGAAAAGTTGAACAGGTGTTTAGATGAACATGACCAACTGATGAATATCTTTGGCCTGTAATGCAAAGATGAATATTTGATTCCAGATATATATTGATTGATGTTGTTGAGGATAAAAGATGAGCGATGAACTTTTAAATTCATACATAGAAGATAGTAGTTTGCATTCTCTACTTAACTCTTCTAATGAATTATTATTTCATTGCGAATATTGATTTAAAACTTGTTGTCTATTGTATTCTATTAGATTTTTTCCCTGTTGAAGACTAATGATAATTTGTTGTATATTATCTTAGTTATAATATTCTTTACTGGGCTAGTTGAGCTCACCCTTTTCCTTTTTATTCCATTTTCTTCTCGGGAGGCGAGAATATAATGAATCTTTAGTCTGGGGTATGGAATGAAGGTTCTAGAGAGAGTTGTTTAGTAGTCCTCACCATTTTTGTAAAATAATGTATCAATATATATGATGAGGATTTATTTGAGTATAGATATTGTCTAGAAGATAATATTTGTATTCAAACTCATAATTTTACTGTTGTAATAATAAAGTTGTAGTTGTTTTTACATACCATGTATTGATAACTCAGAATGGGTGATGTATACCTATTTTGGGGGCGCCACGGTTGGTATCGAGAGATTAGGGATATGATCTCTGGCGGAGATCGGGAATAGAACTAGGAGGGAGAGACGAGTAAATCCTTCGCTAGTGTGTCCTACCTAAGCTTATTTGTTAGTTGGTCAAGTATATAAGGATATTATATGATATATTGATTTCCTTAATTAACCCTTGTTTTATGACGTGATTTGAGAATGTCGTCGAGAATATTAATAAAGTGGAAATGAGACCGTGGAGACGCTGTACTCACCAACGAGGAGAATGCAATGACTGGCAATGTTCCTCCTATGAACAACACCAACGAAAGCGAGATGATGAACGAGGGATATTTAGAAGCTTTTTACAGTTCATGCAAAATCGCACGAGGGAGACTCGTGTTTAAAATACTGAGGAGGAAATGTTAACAATTCACGGGTTATCACAACAAGCAATTCGAAAGAGTTGAGACCACCGAATTTAAGGAAAGCCAGATTCGATCATGGTGGAAACATAGGTCAAACAAATTACCAAGATATTCGATGTCTTGATGATGCGGAGAGAACAAAGGTTCCATTCGCCACCTTTATGTTCCGTGGCGAGGCGGATCATTGGTGGGAGTCTATGAAGCGTACCCATCCGTACCACACTCAAAGATGTCTTGGGAGACGTTTCAGAAACTATTTAATGACAAATACTTTCCGAAAGTGTTCGCTATATGAAGGAAGTGAAGTTCATCGATTAGAACAAAACAACATGACGGTGTCTCAAGATGCGAGGCAAAGTTTGCAGAGTTATCCGAGTTTGCACCTCATTTGGTGGAGAATGAGGAATGTATGACGCAGATGTTTTCGAGAGGTTTGAAACCCAAGATACGCATAATATCTCATTTCTCATAAATTTTCTCTCTATCCGGATGTTGTTAATGTGGCTCAATTGTTAGAGGCGAGATAACGAGTATGTTCAATCGAGGGACCATAACCGAGGATCATACCAGAGATAGCGGTCAATGGAATAACGATAACCAACGGAGAAAAGCAGATGCAGACAAAAATGGTAAACACTCCGGTGGTAATCATGGCCATGAAAATAGAAGAAGCGAGTTAGGAGGAGATTTTAAAAGAGGAGATTTAACAACGACTATGCGAAGAGGCGACAAAGTCTTAAGTAAAGAATCGGTTCTAAGGGAGGAGAAACGACCACCGGTCATATGCTATAAATGCGGAAAGCGGGACATATCGGTCAAACCGGCCCACAACAGATTCTAGGTATGCTATAATTGTGGAAAGGAAGGACATATCTTTCGAGATTATGCAGTAGCGAAACCTAGTTCAATGAAGGGTGACTCAAAAGACATCCCGAGAAAAAGTCAAAGTCAGCGGTTCCAGGAAGAGAGTTTGTTGTGATGGTCAAAATGCGAGGAACCTAAACGAGGTGATCACGGGTAAGCTAATCATAAATTCTTGCGAAGTTTATACCTTACTTGATACTGGTGCTACCCATTCATTTATCTCTCGCTTGTGCTCAACGTTTAAACTTGACTCGGAGAAATTAGACTTTGACCTATCTCGTGGAAACTCGCGTTAAGAGAAACTTTCATCACATCCATTGTTTATAAATCTTGTTTGATTCAAGTTGGCACCATCACCTTACCATTGACCTTATCTCTTTAAAGATACTTGCTTTTGATGTGATTTTAGGGATTGATTGGTTAACTACTCATCATGCCAAAATTGATTATTTTCGTAAGGTTGTTAGTTTTCATATTCCTAACCAACCTATTTATGCAATTCAAGCAACTAAACCATTAAAATCAATCAACGTCATATCTAATCATAAAGCTATTCATTTATTGAAAAACGAATGTCAATCTTTCTTAGCCCATGTTATGGATTTGAATAAAGACACGTCAAATTTGAATAATATTCCTATTGTTATTGACTTTCTTGACATATTTCTGAAGAACTTCCGGCCTACCCCGTAGCGTGAAGTTGAATTCTTTATTGATCTTGAACTGGTACAAAGCCCATTTCTAAAACCCCATATCGAATGGCTCCTATTGAACTTGGGAGTTAAAGGTCCAACTCTGAGAATTGTTGGACATCGGTTTCATTCGCCCTAGTACATCTCCTTGGGGTGCTCTGTTTTATTCGTAAGAAAGAAGAAAGGCGGGAGTATGTGACTTTGTATTGACTACTATCGGAATTGAACCATGTCACCATCAAGAATAGGTATCCTCTACCTCGTATTGATGACTTGTTTGATAAGTTGCAAGGGGCACAATTCTTTTCAAAAATCGATCTTCGATTCGGATATCATCAATTTGAAGAATAGGCGAGGATATTCCAAAGACCGCGCGCCGTAACTCGGTATGGGCATTATGAATTCTTAGTCATGTCTTTCAGATCGACTAATGCTCCTCGACTTTCATGGATATGATGAACCGAGTATTCAAGGAATATTTGGATCGGTTTGTTGTTGTCTTTATTGATGACATCCTCATATATTCCAAAAGTCGTGAAGATCATGAGCACCATTTGAAGTTGGTACTCCAAAGGCTTCATGAAAACAAACTATATGCCAAATTGAAGAAATGCGAGTTCGGCGAGGAAGTAGCATTTCTTGGGCACGTGGTGTCAAAACATGGAGTATCCGTGGACCCGCAAAGATTGAAGCAATACAAAGTTGGGAGCAACAAAAGTCGATGACCAAAGCACGAGATTTTTCGGGTCTATTTGGTTATTATCGGAGATTCGTGGAAGGGTTTTCTCGAATCGCTACTCCATTAACTCAAACTAACCTCGGAAGGATACAAAATTCGTTTGGAAAAAAAAATGCGAGAAGAGTTTCCAAGAGCTTAAGAGGAGACTTATTTCAAGACTGTTCTAACAATACCATCCGGTTCGGATGGATTTGTTATCTACAACGATGCTTCGTGCAAAGGGTTAGGATGTGTTCTCATGCAACATGGGAAAGTCATAGCCTATGCCTCATGCGACAACTTAAAGAATATGAGAGGAATTATCATACTCATGATCTAGAGTTGGCGGCCCGATCGTTTTCGCTTAAAGATATGGAGGCACTATCTATATGGGGAGAAAGTGGAGATATATTCAGACCATAAAAGCCTTAAATATTTCTTCACTCAAAAAGAACTCAACATGTGGAAGCGACGTTAGCTCGAGCTATTGAAAGACTACGACCACACTATTCAATACCATCCTGGAAAAGTTTAACGTGGTAAGTCGACTGCGTTGAGTAGAAGATCGTATGCGGGAATGAGTGCGATGATGTCAAGTATACGATAGAGCCAACTTTAATAGAAAAAGTTAAGGTTGCTCAAGCCACCCAATCCGGAGTGATGCGTATGAAGAAGAAAGTACAAGAAGGAACTATTCCTAAGCAAGAATTGATGAAGAAGGAATACTTGAGTCCACTCTAGACTTTGTGTTCCTAACGACTACGATTTGAAGTAGAAGATTATGATGGAGGCACACAATACACCATTTGCAATCCATCTCGGAAGTACTAAAATGTATCGTGATCTTGACATACATTTTGGTGGAACATTATGAAGAGAGAGATTGCAAAGTTTATCTCGATGTGTTTAACTTGCCAACGTGTAAAGGCGGAGCATGTAGTACCTAAGGGTCCATTGCAACCACTTGAGATTCCGAAATGGAAGTGGGAACACATTACCATGGATTTCGTTATGGGTCTTCTTACGGTTTCTCAAGGCATCAATTCTATTTGGGTTATTGTTGATAGATTAACCAAGTCTCGCTCATTTCTTGCCGTTGATCACGGAGACTTATTCCTTGAACGTCTTGCTAGTATATATGTAAATGAGATTGTGAGGTTGCATGGCATGCCAAGATCCATAGTTTGGATCGTGACCGTGATTCACTTCAAGATTTTGGGTTAGCTTGCAAAAAGCTATGGGCACGGATTCTGATTGATTAAGATAAAGCATCCTCAAAGCAGACGGACAATCGAGAGAGGACTATTCAAACTCTTCAAGATTTATTAAGACTCGTGTCCTGAACTTCAAAGGCGGTTGGGATAAGTATTTACCATTGGTGGAATTCTCCTACAACAACAGTTATCAGGCAAGTATAGGTGTGGCAATTGAAATTTTTAATGTGACAATTGTTGAAAATTGAAATTTTATCTTTTTCGATAAAATAATTCATTTAAATATATTATTATATTTTAATAATATAATAATGATGATATTTTTACGATGAATGTGGGATATATGAGTATATGTGGAGGAGTATTTTTTTACCAAAAATATTTAAAGCATGTTTTATGTGTCGGTGGACCCCATTTCTTGACTAAAATTTGATTATACTTTTGTAAAATCGTCTAGTTTATGGATTTTGGTCAATTTCTATTTGGAATTTGGAAAACTTTCTTACGCAAAGTTGTAGAGAATTGAATTTCCTATAAAAATGCGCGAGATTGAATTTTTCCGACAAAAGGGCTATTTATTATGAATTATTGAAGTTCTTAAGCTCCAAAATAATTAATTTTGAAGTTTTAAATATTTTTTACAAAAACGTTTTTTGCATGTGTGAGGCATGTGTTCAATTGCTGAATTTCAGATTCAAAGGTGTGCGTGAAGATTATATATATATATATATATTAATATTTTAATAAATTTTCTCTTTTTTGGTGTTCTAAGACACTTTTTATAAATAGGGTGCTTAGGTTAGAATTGAAAATCACACCGTAAAATGAAGTTTTCTCTCTCTATATTATCGGCGTATTCTTGTGAGTATTTTGAGTATATTTTGAGTATTGCTATACGGTGCAAATTCAAGTCATAGCCTATATCCTGTGTTCAAATTAGAAATCTTGTCTTTACGAGGTAAGGGATATTATTTTTTTCAGAATGATATTATTTCTTCAATATCATTATCTTTGAAATATTGATCTCAAGTTTTTATCAAATTTGGAACTTTTGGTGTTTGAGTTACTATTCACGATATCTGGACTATTCACGATCACGATACTATTCACGAATACGACACTATTAATCGAAAAATGAAAATTTTCCCTTTTCATCTAAAATATCTATTGTGGATACTAGCTTTGATTGTATCCATGTTTTGATCATTCTTGAATTTTACACCACAATGATTATTTTTGAGGTATTTTTAGACATGGATAAAACAAAGTACGAATCCTTAATCCTTAATCCTTGTCATTTTGTTTCACTGGATTCGTTTCTTTAAAAATATTTTTCATCATCCTCAGTCTTAAATGATGATATTATTGAATATCTTTGGCTTGTAGTACAAAGATGAATGATTTCTGATGAATATCTTTGGCCCGTAGCAAAAAAGTTGAGCAGTGTTTAGATGAACATGACTAATCGATGAATATCTTTGGCTGTGAAGTGCAAAGATGAATATTTGATTCGGATATATATTGATTGATGTTACGGGGATAAAAGATGAGCGATGAACTTTTAAATTCATACATAGAAGATAGTAGTTTGCATTCTCTACTTAACTCTTCTAATGAATTATTATTTCATCTGCGAATATTGATTTAAAACTTGTTGTCTATTGTATACTATTAGATTTTTTCCTGTTGAAGACTAATGATAATTTGTTGTATATTATCTTAGTCATAATATTCTTTTTGGGCTAGTTGAGCTCACCTTTTTCTTTTTGTTCCATTTTTCTTCTCGTGAGGCGAGAATATAAGCGAGTACTTAGTCTGGGTATGGAATGAAGGTTCTAGAGAGAGAGTTGTTTAGTAGTCCTCACCATTTTTGTAAAATAATGTATCAATAAATGTGATGAGGATTTATTTGAGTATAGATATTGTCTAGAAGATAATATTTGTATTCAAACTCATAATTTTACTGTTGTAATAATAAAGTTGTAGTTGTTTTTGTACCATGTATTGACAACTCAGAATGGGTGATGTATACCTATTTTGGGGGCGTCACAATTCATGTAGTATTACATCAATACTACATGATCATTATAAAACCCTGTCCAGAAACATCATGTGCAACGAGTATCGAACGGTCAAAGTAAGACCCTTGAACACTGCCTTGTCAGTGTTCTTGAGCTCAAGAACACCTAAGGCAATAGATTTTGTCGCTAAAGGCTATAGCAACAGTTTTATTTATTTTAATTTCTAAAAATCATTTAAAAATAGTAAATAAATTCCAAAAATTATAAAATCGGTTTTAAAAATTATTTTAAGTCATAAAAATTAACTTTTAATAATTTGGCATATTTTCCATAAATATTATTAATTATTTGAATAATATTGATATTTAATTTATTTAATAAACACATTAAATAAATTAACTAAAAATGATTTTATTATATTAAAAATCATTTTAAATGATAATAAGGTATTTCATAATATTTTAAGTTATAAAATGTAACTTTTAATATTTTAAAGTAAATTTCATTAATTATTTAATATTAATGATATTAGATTTATTTAATAATTATATTAAATAAATAGGTTAAAAATGAATTTATTGATTTAAAAATCATTTAAAAAGGATATAAATGGTTTTCAAATATTTTAAGTAATTATAGATGACTTTTAATATTTTAGTGAATATTACCTTAATATTTTAATAATAATGGTAATTGTTTAAAAATAATTTTAAATGTTTTAAAAATCATTTAAGGGTAATATTAATACTTTAAAAATATTTTGAGTTATTATAAATAACTTTGATATTTTGGCAATGGTTACATTAATATTTTAATATTATTTAAATATTAATGATAATATAATTATCTAATATTTAAATCATTTAATAATGATTCTAGAGTTTAAAAAATAAAGATAAATTATAATAATTATTTAAAAATTATTATAAGTCATTTAAAAATAATATGACTGGTATTTAAAATATCCAGGATAATATTGAACTTCATGATAGAGTTTTTGAACTCGATAATTACTCGATAAAGCCGTCGGTACACCGAAATACTACCGGAATTGATCCAAACCTATATAGGTTGACTGTATAAGTATTTGTTTGTGTCTTAATGACCGATATAACTATATGACAATGTGATTAGGTTATGTTTTGACTGTAAATAACAATACTATGTGTTATGATTTGTTATTCTAATCAATAGAATAATCTTATAAATGATAGGTCGTTGAATTAAAGATAGTACTAAGTTGTGTAAGTAGCAGACAATGCAAGTATCCTAAACTCTTGTTTTACTTTTTTCAACGGATATCATAAGCAAGTTCCCTAAACTTACTCCAAATATTATTGAGCAAGTTTTCTAACCGTACTCAAATTATATTGTTCAAGTATCTGAACTATCTTTTACATTGTGCAAGTATTCTAACTTTACATTTACTTTATACAATGGACATGTGCAAACCAGTTTCAGAACTATATTGTTATCGTTATTATTCATGTATCTATATCTTTGTAGATATGTCAGTTCTTGAATTATATCCAATCATTGTTTATCATTGCAGTATTATTATATAATCCAGATATATATTCTGTTCATAAATTTCTAAGATTTGTTATACAAGTGTCCCCACTTGGATAACTATTGAACATGTTGATACATACTTATTGATTTCCATTATGTATATCTTAATTAAAAGTCGTCTAAGCTATTTGTCTCGGCTAGACACAGATTTAAAATATCTTTTGAATATGATAGAACCTTATTGATATCCAACCGAAATATTTGGTTTGGATTCCCGACTAAGTATGAACATCCCGAACATTGGAAAACTTTTGTGCGCCTGAGGCGGATATGATGAATGAGAATATTGTTCTGGTATGTAGTATTGATTAATACATGGCACATTGGGATGATCAACCTCGTGCTCGTAAGTTATAACGATTTACAGATGAAGTTCTGTTAAACCCTATCAAAAATTGAAAACAAAGTTCATAGTTTGTCGACTGCTCACCAATCATAGTCAGTACGTAGTTTCAAAATTTGAAATAGATTTGTTATGTTGTTTAGTGTTGCTTCAGTTTACTTCACGACTATTCCTTCGTTGTAGAAGTGTCGTTCAAAGAAAATATTTAACCCTTTCAGCTAATGTTTATTGTTTGATATTACGTACTGGGCACTCACATGCTCATTCTTGCTTAATTTAAATATTTTCAGCTATGTATGATCGAGCTGAAGGTTCAGGCAAGAACAAAGGGAATGGAGAGCTAGCAGAATAAGTTTGTTTTATCTTATGTAATAGCTAGACTTAAATAAGATGATTATATTTATTATCTACCATGTAATGAAATGTTTTAAAGGTCGCACACCTGAGATTTAGACAACTCTGATATGTAAATTAAGTTTGATATTTATGACATTATTATTATTATTCTGCTCAAAGAAATGGTATCGTGAATCACTGAATTCGGGTTTCAAGCACCTGAATTTGGGGGCGTCACAGGTTGGTATCAGAGCTTTAGGGTTAGAAACCATAGGTGGGGGTAGACCTTAGGCTATAACCTTAGAGCAGAGGGAAACGTTTAAAATAGATGTAACTCATATAGAGTTTAAAATGAGATGAATGGGATAAATTCATCGTCAAACAAAATAAAAGATAGCTTAAATAAAACTATTATTTGTTGTGTGTATATATTATATGCTAACCAGGATAATTTATGTGTGTAGATGTCAGATAAAAAAGGATTAGGATAGCCTCAGATCGTAAAGAAGGATTCAACCTCCATAACCTAGCCAATATCAAAGCTGATTGCTGAAATAGAGGCTCACATTGAAAGCAACCCTAATGAGGTGATTATACTGGAAAAATGTAGTACCGGATCTAGAAACGGTAGTATAGCAGATAGGTAGGGCATAGTTATAGAATATATGGTCAAGCTCGAGTTCTTAAACTCATATGTTTGTGGTGAGTTCTTAAACTCATAATGTGTAGTAAGTTTGATGAACTTGGTATAGTTAGGTGTGAATGGATTATTAAGGATAATGGAAATATATAGAATACTAAGCAATTATTTCTTAGTGAAGGCGTAAGAATATAAGTAGTTTTAGTATTACTTGAATATGTATGATTATATGATGCGTATATGATAGATATGTGGGTATAGTGTAATATTCTCAACTTTTGTATAAGTTGTAGCAGCGATTCCCGACTTTGGTGGTCACAAAGGGATATCAGATGTTTAAAGTAGTATGTGCTATGTTATATGGTGTAAAGTACTAGAAATTAGTTAGATGAACATGATTTTATTTAATCCGATAATGCCGTTAAGACAAAAATAAACCAAATGGGCAGAAGAACCTGTCAACAAAGCTGAAGGACAACCAGACCCGATACAAAATTTGGCGAATATGGACGCTCAGAATGAATTACCAGCCGTGGGAAATCAGTCAGATAATCGATCGATAAACTTCAAAGACTTCAAGGCCGTCGAACCGTTAGGATTTAGAGGATCAATTGATCATGTAGAAGTGTTTATGATAGCTAGGGTAACGGAGGGGCAAAGGACAACATTTACCACCTATATAATGAAAGAGAAACAATTTTGGGAATGTCAAGGTTAGGCAAGAGGGTGTAAAGAAGCAAATGGTGCAACGTGAGAATTGTAGAGAGAATCACTCGGATCAACGGAGCATAAGGTGAAGGTGAAAGTAGTATGCACACAAGCCAATCATGTTTAATGATAAAACATATACTTTGTAACAATCTTATTCATTTATTAATAAAAAGTATTAATTTATTAAAGGCTTTTAATTATTTACATGATGCTGTTTTATAATATGTGATAAACTCATAGTTTTAAGCGATGCTTTTAGAATAATGATGATGATCATTCTAATGAGATCTAAATTCTTAGAAAGCTTAAAACTAAAATAGTTCCCAATCATTGGATTACTAAATTGGGGATTAGTGAATCCGGATAGATTGGTACATACATTGCTTGCTCATTGGATGAGGATGATTGATCTCATGATCATTTGTGTGGAAACACTAAAACAATTATATAGGTGCTTATTAGAGAATAAGTTCAATGAACGTGGCTCGCTAAGGAATACCTAATGGAGTCTTACTTGCCCGTCAATAGGAATTCCTATAGTGATAGTAGTACAAGTGATCCTTGGACTTGAGATCATCATAGTATCTTGTGTATGATGAGTTATACTTTGACTTATTCCTCAAGACCCTTAGGGTATATCAAAGGGTATGTTTGGGTATAATAAGTTGTACATGGAGATAATGTATAATCAATAAAGAATCTACCACTTCTAGTAAAAGAAAAGAAATGTCCTATGTGATTCGATAAATGACAACCTAGTAGTCCTTGGCCAAGGCAGAATGAAATTAGAAAGGAATTTTTAATTTGCATTATTTGGAGTTGTGCATTTAAGAGTCGAAATACATATAATTAAATAAAATAAGACTTAACAGTAATTCCATGTCTTATATTTAATTCGGACATTGTATGGTAAAAGGATTGAATTGTATGGTAACTATTTACTCAAAGGTTCTTTTATGATTAATGTTGAAATCTATATTATTTAGAAAGTCGTTGATCGCTAGGGAGGCTTATCCCTATTGTAGAATAAATATTATTTATTTAAATAAATTAATAATTTAATTTATTTATTTAAATAAGATTAGAATTGTTTTAATTGATTTATTTACAACCTAGGTTTAATATGGAGAACCAAAGAATCGTAATTACAAAAAGAAGAATAATTATTTAAGAAATTAATGGCATAATTGTAATAATAAGTAAAGTATATTTAATTTAATCTATGGTGATAGAATAAATTAAATAGCTTAATATTTATTATTTAATATTTTGAAAATATTAAATATAAATTAATAAGAGGAGTCTTATTATTATTATTACTATTATTATTATTATTATTTAATTCCTAAAGGAGTTTGAGAATTAATTAATAAAAGTACTCTCATATATCCTAATAAGATTAGGAGACTAATTAATTAAAAAAGTTTAATTAATTATTCCTAATACGATTAGGAGCCTAATTAATTAAAGGAATTTAATTAATTAAAATTAAACTCAATTCCTTAATTGTTAAGAAGGGTTGCACACATCTATAAATAAGAGGAGTCTCATTATGGGTGAAGTGGTTGTTGATTTTTTCACAACAGACGTGATTCTAATTGTTGGAGAGTACACTCCTTTTTTATGAGAAAAAGTAAAATTAGGGTTTGGCCAAACACTCATCTTCTTGAATCTTTCTTCTTCATTGGTGGATCACCTCTAGAGGCCAAACACTTGGGTGACTAACGTTGATCAAAGGAAGGAACCAAACCCGGCGGATTCAAGTTGAACGCGAAAGGATTTGGAGGTGAACTTGTACCTGAGGAAGCTCGAATCTTCAAAGGTATAATTCTTATTTTTTATCTTTTCGTTTAATTAATAAATGCGCATAAAGGATGATCCGGGTATATAGTTTGTAATATTTTAAACTCTGATTTTTAACCGTTTTCGCTTATTTTGTGTAATTTGATTGCATTCATGAATATTACAAACCTTACAATGGCATCATAGCCAAACATTTATGCGAATTATTAATTATTTGAATTTGATATGTATATTAATATGCGTTTAGAATAATTTAATTGAGCATAATTTGTTGTATAAATTTTATTTAAAAAAATAAAAATAAAAATCAATTTGCGAGGCCTGTTTCGTTGTTCCGTGTTATGATTGATTTTATTTTGGAAAGGCTATCCTTGATTTCGCTGGTGCTGAACATGCTTGCTTGTTTCATGATTAGTTAAGTTAAAATCATATATATATATATATATATATATATATATATATATAAGTAATCTTACTACATATAAATCCTTATGCTTACTTTTGCAAATAGCAAGCTCAGGATCAGCTTTTGAAAAAAACGTGAGATTAGAATAGGATATATATATATATATATATATATATATATATATATATTCTTAATTATTTTATAATTAAAATAAAGTTTATTTTAATCTTAAAATTAAAGGTTTATTTTAATTTTAAAATTAAATTTCATACTAACTAATTAGAGTTGGAATTGGATTTCATGATAACAAATTGGAGTTGAAATTGGATTCATTGTTTCCTTAAATAAAGAAGTTTATTTAGATATGAAATAAGATTTCATATTATTCAAAATAAAAGAGTTTATTTGTGAATAGGAAAGAGAATCCGTATTTTCTTAAATAAATGAGTTTATTTAAATATGGAATAAGATTCCATATTATTCAAAATAAGAGAGTTTATTTGTGAATAGGAAAAAGAATCCGTGTTTTCTTTAATAAATGATTTTTTTTTCTTGGAATTGGATTTCATACTTAATTAAAATAAAGGAGTTTATTTTGATTAAAGATTTTGATTAAAATAAAATAGTTTATTTTATTCAAAATTGGATAAATTAAAATAAAAGAGGTCTATTTTAATTTAAATTTGGATTAAAATAAAAGAGTTTATTTTGATTCAAAATTAGATTTTATACTAACTAAATTTGCTTATTAAATGATATAAATATATATATTGAATGTTTATTATTCATGAGATGAATGTTATTTATTGATCGTATGGTGATGTGTATGATAATAAATGAGATTGATTATGAATATATTAACCCGATGTGATTGGATTTTATTTTAGTTGAATGCATGAATGTATGGGTTTTATTAAATGGGGTCTGCGTACCTCGTCTTCTCTAATTTTTTTTCTTAATGTAAATTCTAACTCCCTCCTATATATTACCCATTGACTGCTGATCAAGGTTTCTATAGAAGGAATAGTTAGAATTAATTTTGAAGAATTGGGGATCAAGGAGCAAGGAGCGCTTGAAGATCCGTTTGTAATGGAGCCCGAATTTAAATGTAATAGTTATATTTAAATATTAATTCTTGCACCCCTAGGGTTTGACCTTTTGGTTCACTTGGTGGCTCTAGTGAACCAAACTAGAATAAAAGTCCATAATCAATCCACGTAGAATATAGTATTCTATATGTGCATGCTTATACTATATATATATACATATATATAATCGCGTTATATTAATTAACATACGAAGCATGTTTTCATATATATATATATATATATATATATATATATATATATATATATATATATATATATATATATATATTATGTAAGACCCCAACTTATTAATGAATAAAATCTAATTTTCTCTATTTATTATTGAGAGTAATAAGGTATTAATTTAATATAATACTTTGGTTATGGGTGAAATATGAAAATTTTGCAAAATAAGCAAGTGGTTATAAAATAATCATTGTTGTCGGGGAATATTCATTTGGTCGTGGAATATTCTTGTTGTCAGGGAATATTCGTACGATGGCGCAGTCATTAGTGGGCCCCATAACAGAATAACTGTCGGATGAATAAAATGACAAGTTTGAGTTTTTATTAATAATGGCGTAGTTGTTACCATTAACACTGTTGGAATACCCGGTGGTTAAAATACAGATCAATAATTTATATTATTTGAATAATATTATTAGATAGCATTATTGGCAATGTCTAGAAAGTTCTGTCAAGGAGAGGTTTGGTCACCTAATTGCGCGTCAGTAAGGAGAAATTCTTATTGGAAAGCCTCCTCTTTCCTGGGAACGGCCTGGTTGTCATAATTATGATTTTGTAATATTATTTGTGAATAATTAATTATTGATTTATATGATAAGGAAATATTTATTTTATGTGGATATAAATGATGGATATATTTATTTTTATGTGGACAAAAATGAAGGAATTAATGCTGAGGTGTTTTATCAGTATTTTGTCGGTGTAGAGGTATTAAAAATCATCCGTTTGTGGATTTCAGATATTTTATATTTGGAATTTCAAAAAACTCAAAGCTACAAAGTTGTAGAGAATTTGATTTCAGGCAGAATGGACATAAAATTCGTATTTTTCTGATAAATGGGCTATTTTCTATGAATTGTTGAAGTTTCAGAAAATAAAATGATTTTTGTTAAATTATGGGTGGGACCCACTCTTGTTTGACAACACATGGGCTACTGATTTTTGTCTAAGAAGGCATGCTTGACTCAAAATGGTGGGTGGCATAGATGGTTGAAAAGAAAAATAATATATTTTAATATTTTAGTCTTCTATGGCGTTCTAGCATTTTCCTATAAATAGACGCTTAGGTTAGAATTGAAAATCACACCAGAAATAAGTTTTCTTAATCTCTATATTGTCGAGCGTATTTTAGTGAGTATTTATATACTTTGAGAGTTGTTGTTCGGTACAAGTTTCCTTCGGCTTTCTATCCGATATTCCGATCAAAAGTAGCATTATTTTGAGGTAAGGGGTGTTATATTCTTCTTAAAATGATATTTTCTTCAATATCATTATACCAAAATGTTGGTATGAACTTTTTATCAAATTTGGAACTTTTTGTGTCAGGGTTACTATTCACGATATGATACTATTCACTTAATACTAAGACTATTCACCGAAAAATAAAATTTTCTTCTTTTTGTCCAAGATGTCTATTATGGTTACTATCTTTGATTGTATCCATGTTTTGATCTTTATTTTTAAATTCTAGTTCAAAATTGGTTATTATGAAGTATTATTGAACTTGGATAAAACTGTAATATGAATCCCTAATATTTGTTCTTTTGCTTCACTGAATTCGTTTTCTTTAAAATATTTTTCATCATCCTCATTCCTAATTGATGATATTACTGAATATCTTTGGCCTGTAGTGCAAAGATGAATGATTAATCGATGAATATCTTTGCCCAGTAGTAAAAGATGAACAGTGTTGAGATGAACATTACTGTTGGTGATATAAATGAATATCTTCGGCAGAAGTGCAAAGATGAATATTTGATTAAAGATATATATTGATTGTTGCTATAGGGATAAAATATTGATGATGGACTTTTAAATCTTAAAAGATAGTGGAATTCTTTCTCTACTTGACTCTTCTAATGGATTGTTGTTTCCGCTGCAGTTGTTAATCTAAAACTTGTTGTCTATTATATTTTATCAGATTTTTCCCTGTTGAAGACTAATGATAATTTATTATATATTATCTTAGTCATAATATTCTTTACTGGGCTAGTTGAGCTCACCCTTTTCCTTTTTGTTCCATTTTTCTTCTCAGGAGGTTTGAACATAGCAGGATCTAGTCGGGGTTTGGAGTGATGGTTCTAGAAAGATGTTTTAGCAGTCCTCACTATTTCTGTAAAATAGTGTTTGAATAATTGTAATGAGGACTTATTTGAGTGTGGATATTATCTAGAAGACAATATTTGTATTTAAACTCACAGTATGTGTTGTCGTATTTTGCACGACAATTGTATTATTGAAGTTGTAGTTTGCTTTATGTACCATGTATTTATGATTCGTAATGGGTGTTGTATACCTATTTTGGGGCGCCACAGTTGGTATCGAAGCTTAGGATATGATCTCATGGTGAGCTCGGGGAATAGAACTAGGGGGAGATATGTGTAAATCCTTCGCTAGTGTGTCCTATCTAAGCTCATTTGTTGGTCAGTCATAATATAGGGATATTATGTGATATGTTAATTTGTTTAATTAACCTTTGTTTTATGGGAGTATTTAAGAATGGCTGCTGAGAACGTTAACAAAGGAGTGTATAAGACTGTGGAACAACCTTTAGTCACAAACAGGAGAACGTGCAACAGGAAGACAATATTCCTCCTATAAACAACACTGCCGAGCAAACGATGAATGATGGAATGTTTAGGAGCTTTTTGCAGTTCATTCAAAACCAGACGAGGGAAACTCATGCACAGAATACGGGTGGAAATGCTAGCAATGCGCGGCTTGTCACAGCCAAGTAGTTCAAAGAGTTAGGACCACCAGAATTTAAAGGAAAGCCGGATCCGATCATGGCGGAAACGTGGGTCAAGAAAATTACCAAGATATTCGATGTCTTGGGATGCACAGAGGAGCAGAAGGTTCCATTCACCACCTTTTATGTTTGGCGGGAGGCGGACTCATCGGTGGAGTCTCATGAAGCATACCCACCAGCCGCACTCGCATGTCTGGGGAAACGTTTTAAAACTATTCAATGAAAAGTACTTTCCCGAAAGTATTCATCATATGAAGGAGGTAGAGTTTATCGACCGGAACAAAACAACATGATTTGTCCCAAAGACGAGGCGTAAGTTCATTTGAGTTATCCAGTTTGCACCTCATTTGGTAGAGAATGAGGAACGAATGACAAAGATGTTTTTGAGAGGTCTAAAACCTGAGATTCGTCAATACCTTATCTCTCATAAATTTTCTCTGTATTCAGATGTTGTCAATAGGGCTCAATTATTAGAGCGAGATAGTGAGTATGTTCAACCGAGGGACCACAACCAGGGTCATACTGGTGACGGCTATCATCAGAGCGATGATAACCAACGAGGAGGGAAAAATACGAACAAAGGCGGTAACCACTCGGGTGGTCATCGTGGCTATGATAATAAGAGAGGTGAGTCAAGTGGAAATTTCAGAAAGAGGAGATTCAACAATAACGGGAAGACATCAGCACCAGCACCAATAACAAATTCTAGGGGAGGAGAACGACCGCCAGTTAGATGATACAAATGCGGGAAAGAGGGACATATCAGCCCAAACTGTCCACAACAATCCAAGGTATGTTACAACTGTGGAAAGGAAGGCCACATAGCTCGGGATTGTTCTGTAGCAAAACCAAGTTCAATGGGGATGGTGACTCCAAGGGTTGTCCCAGATAAGTCAAAATCAGCGGTTCTTAGAAGAGCGTTTGTCGTGACTGGCCAAAACGCGAGGAACCCGAACGAGGTGATTACGGGTAAGCTAATCTTGAATTCTTGTGAAGTTTATACCTTACTAGATACCGGTTCTACCCATTCTTTTACCTGCTTGTGCTCAACGTTTAAACTTGACTCCGGAGAAATTGGACTTTGACTTATCTATTGAAACTCCGTTAGGTGAAACCTTCGTTACATCTATAGTTTATAAATCTTGCATGATCCAAGTTGGCACTATCACATTACCTGTTGATCTTATCTCTTTAAAGATACTTACTTTTGATGTGATTTTAGGAATTGATTGGTTAACCACTCATCATGCCAAAATTGATTATTTTCGTAAGGTTGTTAGTTTTCATATTCCTAACCAACCTATCATACGAATTCAAACAAATAAACCACTAAAATTAGTCACTGTCATATCAAGCCATAAAGCTATTCGTTTATTGAAAAACGGATGCCAAGCTTTCTTAGCCCATGTTATGGATTTGAATAAAGACAAGTCAGATTTGAATAATATTTCTGTTGTTAGAGAATTTCCTGATGTATTTCCTGAAGAGCTTCCCGGTCTACCCCCAAAACGTGATGTTGAATTCTTTATTGACCTTGAACCGGGTACAAAACCCATTTCAAAAACCCTATATCGAATGGCTCGTATTGAACTTCAGGAGTTAAAAGTCCAACTACAGGAATTGTTAGACATCGGTTTCATTCGTCCTAGTACATCTCCTTGGGGTGCTCCTGCTTTATTCGTAAAAAGAAGAAAGACGGGGAGTATGCGACTTTGTATTGACTAATCGAGAATTAAACCATGTCACCATCAAGAATAGGTATCCGATTACCTCGCATTGATGACATGTTCGACCATTCTTGCAAGGAGCACAATTCTTTTCAAAGATCGATCTTCGTTGCGGATATCATCACCAAGATTAAACCGAGGATATTCCAAAGACCCGCCTTCGTAACTCGAGACGTGCATTATGAATTCTTAGTCATGTCTTTTGGATTGACTAATGCTCCAGCCGCTTTCATGGATATGATGAACCGATTATTCAAGGAATATTTGGATTAGTTCGTTGTTATCTTTATTGATGACATCCTCATCTATTCCAAAAGCCGTGAAGATCATGAGCACCATTTGAAGCTGATACTTGAAAGGCTTCGTGAAAACAAGCTTTATGCCAAGTCAAGAAATGCGAAGTTCGCTTGAAGAAGTAGCATTCCTTGGGCACGTGGTGTCAAAACATAGAGTATCCGCTGACCCCGAAGATTGAAGATTACAAAGTTGGGAGCAACCGAAGTCGGTGACCGAAGTGCGTAGCTTTCGGGTTTAATGATTATTATATCGAGATTCGTGGAAGGATTTTCTCGAATCGCTACTCCGATAACTCTCAGTTGACTCGGAAGGATACAAAATTTGTATGGAGCGAGGAATGCGAGAAGAGTTTCCAAGAGTTCAAGAGGAGACTCATTTCTAAGACTGCTCGCAATACCATCCGTACGGATGGATTTGTTATCTACAAATGATGCTTCGTGCAAAGGGTTAGGATGTGTTCTCATGCAATATGGGAAAGTCATAGCCTATGCCTCACGATTAACTCAAAGAATATGAGAGGAATTATCCTACTCATGATCTAGAGTTAGCGTGCAATCATTTTCGCGTTGAAAATTTGGAGACACTACTTGTATGGGGAGAAAGTGGAGATTTATACGGACCATAAAAGCCTCAAATATTTCTTCACCCAAAAAGAACTCAACATGTGGCAACGACGTTGGCTTGAACTATTGAAAGATTACGATCACACTATTCAATATCATCCTGGAAAAACGAACGTAGTAGTCGATTTATCGAGTAGTAAGATCATATGCGAGCACGAAAAGCGATATTTTCAATACAAAGGCCCATTCTGCATGACTTGTAAAGGATGGAGGTTGAATTAGAGACTCCAGGGACCCACATGATAATGGCAAATATACGAGTAGAATCGAATTTAATCGATAAAGTTAAAGCTGCTCAAGCTACGGACCTGGAGCTGATACGTATAAAGAAGAAAGTGCAAGAAGGAGCTATTCCAGAAGCGAGAATCGATGAAGAAGGAATACTTGGATTCAACTCCAGACTTTGTGTTCCTAACGATTCTGACTTGAAGCATAGAATCATGATGGAGGCACACAACACACCGTTTGCAATCCATCCTGGGAGTACCAAAATGTATCATGATCTTCAACCTACATTTTGGTGGAACAATATGAAGAGAGAGATCGCAGAGTTTACATCGAGGTGTTTAACCTGTCAACGTGTAAAGGCAGAGCATCAAGTGCCAAAAGGTCCATTGCAACCACTTGAGATTCTGGAATGGAAGTGGGAACACATTACCATGGATTTCGTTACAGGTCTTCCCAAAGTTTCTCAAGGTATAGATGCGATTTGGGTTATTGTTGATAGATTAACCAAGTTCCGCCCATTTCTTCGCCGACACGAGAAACTTATTCCTTGAACGCCTTGCTCAGTATGTACGTGAATGAGATTGTGAGATTGCATGGCATGCCAGTATCCATAGTTTTGGATCGTGACCCAAGATTCACTTCAAGATTTTGGGTTAGCTTGCAGAAAGCTATAGGCACGGATTTATGATTCAGCTCGGCATACCATCCTCAAAAGGACGGACAATCAGAGAGGACTATTCAAACTCTTGAAGATCTATTAAGACTTTGTGTCCTAGATTTCAAAGAGAGTTGGGATAAGTACTTGCCATTGGTAGAATTCTCCTACAACAATAGTTATCAAACAAATATAGGCATGGCTCCATTTGAGGCGTTGTATGGATGAAAGTGTCGTTCTCCAATATGCTGGTACGAGGTGGGAGAAGCAACATTGTTGGGACCAGAATTAGTACGCATGACTACAGAAAAGATCCAAACGATTCGACAACGTATACAAATGGTACAGGATTGACAAAAGAGTTATGCGGATCTTCATCGGAAGGACGTGGAATTTAATATTGGGGATCATGTATTGTTACGTGTTGCACCATGGAAGGGAGTTACAAGATTTGGGAAGAGAGGAAAGCTCAATCCACGATTTGTTGGTCCATTTGAAATTCTTGACCGAATAGGAAATGTGGCCTATAGACTCGTATTACCTCCAAGTATGTCTCGTGTTCATAATGTTTTTCACATATCTATGCTTCATAAATATGTTAAAGACCCGAACTACATTATTGAGTTAGAACAAGACGAGATAGCCAAAGATTTAACGTGCGAGGAGGTACTTGTTAAGATATTGGATAGGAAAGAGCATGTCCTACGCACGAAGGTTATACCACAAGTTAAGGTTTTGTGGAGAAACCAAGCTATTGAAAAAATGACCTGGGAGTTAGAATCAGAAATGAAAGCGAGGTATCCTCACCTTTTCGAAACACCAGGTACGTACGTCAATTTCGAGGACGAAATTTCATAAGGATGGGAGGTTGTAAGACCCCAACTTATTAATGAATAAAATCTAATTTCCTCTATTTATTATTGTGAGTAATAAGGTATTAACTTGATATAATACTTTGGTTATGGGTGAAATATAAAAATTTTACAAAATAAGCAAGTGGTTATAAAGTAATCATTGTTGTCGGGGAATATTCGTTTGGTCGTGGAATATTCTTGTTGTCGGGAATATTAAATGACGATTATAGCTAGATTATTAGTGGGCCCCATAATGTAATAATGGGATCGGATGAAGAAAATGACAAGTTTGAGTTTTTATTAATAACGACGAAGTTGTTACCAAATTAACACTTTGTTGAATACCCGGTGGTTAAAATATAGTAATACGCGTGGATGCATAATATTTTTGAATTATTGATTCCTACGTAAGAAGGCACTACTCAATAATTGTTACAGTAATTATCGCTTAATATTTTATTTTATTGATTCAATAATTGTCGCGTTGATATTTTATATTATTGTTGTTTCAATAATTATCATCGCACAATATTTCCCATTATCGATCAATAATTCATATTATTTGAATAATATTATTAGATAAAGCATTATTGGCAATGTCTAGAAAGTTCATCAAGGAGAGGTTTGGTCACCTAATCATGCTACCAAGAAGGAAAATTCTTATTATGGAAAGCCCTCTTTCCCCGAACTACTGGTTGTCATAATTGTGATTTCGTAATATTATTTGTGAATAATTAATTATTGATTTATATGATAAGGAAATATTTATTTTATGTGGATATAAATGATGGATATATTTATTTTTATGTGGATAAAAATGAAGGAATTAATGTTGAGGTGTTTTATCAGTATTTTGTCAGTGTAGAGGTATTAAAAATCATCCGTTTGTGGATTTCAGATATTTTATATTTAGAATTTCGAAAAACTCAAAGCTACAAAGTTGTAGAGAATTCAATTTCAGGTAGAATGGACATAAAATTCGTATTTTTCTGATAAACGAGCTATTTTCTATGAATTGTTGAAGTTTCAGAAAATAAAATGATTTTTATTAAATTATGGGTGGGACCCACTCTTGTTTGACAACATATGGGCTGCTGATTTTTGTCTAAGAAGGCATGCTTGACTCAAAATGGTGGGTGGCGTAGATGATTGAAAAGAAAAATAATATATTTTATTATTTTAGTCTCCTATGTATGCTCTAAAGATTTTTCTATAAATAAACGCTTAGGTTAGAATTGAAAATCACACCAGAAACAAGTTTTCTTTCTCTCTATATTATCGAGTGTATTTTAGTGAGTATTTATATACTTTGAGAGTTGTTGTTCGGTACATGTTTTCTTCGGCTTTCTATCCGATATTCCGATCAAAAGTAGCGTTATTTTGAGGTAAGGGGTGTTATATTCTTCTTAAAATGATATTTTCTTCAATATCATTATACCAAAATGTTGGTATGAACTTTTTATCAAATTTAGAACTTTTAGTGTTGGGGTTCTTATTCACGATTAGATTATTCACGATACTCAAGACTATTCACTTAATACTAAGACTATTCATAGAAAAATGAAATTTTCTTCTTTTTATCCAAGATGTCTATTATGGTTACTATCTTTGATTGTATCCATGTTTTGTTCTTTATTTTTAAATTCTACTTCAAAATTGGTTATTATGAAGTATTATTGAGCTTGGATAAAACTGTAATACGAATCCCTAATATTTGTTCTTTTGCTTCACTGGATTTGTTTTCTTTAAAATATTTTTCATCATCTTCATTCCAAATGATGATATTATGAATATCTTTGGCTCAGTAGTGCAAAGATGAATGATTAATCGATGAATATCTTTGGCCCGTAGTGCAAAGATGAATGTGTGTGAGATGAACATGACAATTGGTGATATAAATGAATATCTTTGGCTGAAGTGCAAAGATGAATATTTGATTAAAGATATATATTGATTGTTGTTATTGTGAGGATAAAATATTGAAGATGGACTTTTAAATCTTGAAGATAGTGGAATTCTTTCTACTTCGACTCTTCTAATGGATTGTTGTTTCACTGCAATTTGTTGATCTAAAACTTGTTGTCTATTATATTTTATCGATTTTCCCGTTGAAGACTAATGATAATTTGTTGTATATTATCTTAGTCATAATATTCTTTATCGTGCTAGTTGAGCTCACCCTTTTCCTTTTTGTACCATTTTTCTTCTCGAGAGATGAGAAACATAGCAGGATCTAATGGAAATGGAGTGATGGTTCTAGAAAGATGATTTAGCAGATCCTCACTATTTCGTAAAATAGTGTTTGAATAATTGTAATGAGGACTTATTTGAGTGTGGATATTGTCTAGAAGACAATATTTGTATTTAAACTCACAGTATGTGTTATCGTATTTTGCACGACAATTGTATTATTGAAGTTGTAGTTTGCTTTATGTACCATGTATTTGGTGACTCAGAATGGGTGTTGTATACCTATTTTGGGGGCATCATATATATATATATATATATATATATGTGTGTGTGTGTGTGTGTGTGTCTTGTGTACAGCCTTGTATAGGCTTAAACAAGATGAGATAAATTAATAACAAACCCCTCAAATATTTTATGTTAAGTCCTAAGCGTTCAAAGATATTTGGAATATCGAACGTTGCCTTCTAGGATGATAAAAAATAATAGAGTATCAATTAATTATTATAAGTTTGTTGTGTCACCACAAGGCTTATCTTAATTCTTTGAGATGTTAATTTATCACATTTGATGCTTATAAAAAAAATTGAACAATATTGTTTTGTTGTGTCACCACAAGGACAATGTTTTTCTTTTTTGAATATATGGAGTGCTAGGTTGGACTTAACTTGGATAATTTTTATTCGGATGTGCCACCACTTGATCAAAATAATCTAAGAGGCAAAATATAAGGAGTTACATAGTTGATGTAATTGACAAGAGTTGTCTACCTATTTATTTATATATAGTTTGTTGTGTCACCACAAGGCTCTATATACATTTGAAATGGGATCCTTATTCTCACTAGCATATCTTTAATTAGATATTGCCGAACTATATATTGAGGGTAATATAGTTTGAAGAAAATAGTGGGAGATACCAATTTAAAACAAGACCTAATTTATTTTGATAATTAATAAAAGAATGTATGTTAAAATATTGTTAATTACAAATTCATTTATGGAAATTTACAATGACTAAATCACTATCACTGAGAAGCATATTAGATGCTATTTAACCGGACCGAATTAAACAGTTTAAGGAAATTGAGAATAGTTCTCACGGCTGAAAAGCTATCTTATGTCTTTAATACGCCTATTGTGAGACCCCAGATTTTATCAATAAAGATTTAAATTTTGTCGAAATAATTTTTTAATGTTATGGTGTGAATTTGAGATAATATTATAGTTGTGGGTAGTATTTATAAATTTTGCAAAGTATGCAAGTGGTTATATTATATTCGATTGGTGGGGAATATTAGGTTTAGCAGGAATATTCGTACAACAGCTCAATCATTGGTGGACCCCTACAATGAAATTATTGTCGGATTGAAAGCGACAAAAATATTTTATTGAAATAACGACGAAAGTTTCTAGTGGATCTTATTGAACTACTTCGGGAGTAAAAAATACGATGTCGTGTGGTTGCATAGTAGCACACGGTATTGATTATTGATGCTTATGTGAGAAGTCACTCGGTTTGATTCCATTATTGTCGATTAATAATATGAATTATTATAGCGATAATGGCGTTTTGTTTTATTAGTATTATTAGCGTAATAAAAGCGAAACATCTTTTATATAAAGCAGAATACTTTATTAAAGTTATACATAAATAGAATATATTATATTTTATTATGCATAGTGTTGCATAGTGTTTTTTGCATAGTGTTTTGCATAGTATTGCATAGTGTTTGCATAGTAAAATGTTTTTATATAAATAGAATATATTATATTTTATTTAAAAGATTTTGCTTTAAATATGGACCGTCAGATTAAAGTAAATCAATACGGACCAGATTCATGGATTAGTTACTATGCATTCCATTTTCCTATAAATAGAAGCTCATTCCTTCATTATTTTCTTACGAATTCATTGAAACTAGAGAGAGAAACTATAGAGAAAGAAGAAAAGTATTCGCTACTTCACTTTTCCAATATTAGGTTCTTCTAAGGTAAGGGATATTATTTGTTGTGCCGTAAGGGGTGTTATTCTTTCTTATTCATGAAGAAAACTTACATTATTCCATTCATTATTATTACATTGGAATAACTTTTGTAAAAGTGGCATACCCTATACATAAACTTTGTATACATGGCATACCTATATCTTGGTGAAATCCTTATATTATTCCATTCTTATTTATTACATTGGAATAACCTATATACATGGAATCCCCTATACTTGTTGATCTTCTTACATTATTCCATTCTTTATTATTACATTTGGAATATCACATGCGTGTGTTTTACACAGGACCTAGTTTCATTGTTTATTATTCGCATTTATTATTACATTGGAATATCACATGCGTGTGTTTTTACAGGACACAGTTCCATTGTTTATTATTCAGCATTTATTATTACATTGGATCATCTGTCGATTGTGAATTTCACGACTGGTTCCGTTATTATTATTACATTGGAATAACTTTATCATATGCAATACCGCATGTACGTGGTGATTTCTTTTGTTATTCCATTCTTTATTATACCCGGTTAGTTAAAACTTTGACTTCTATACTCCATGAAATTAGTAGAATATCCTTGATATTTGCGTTTCATCGATATCTTTTCATGAAAATATTATTACGATCATTCTTGAATTTTACTCTACAAAGCAGTATCTTGTTGACAATTTGGGACGTTAATAAATCCTAGAAATTAATTCTTGAACTTATTTTATTGAATTCTTATATCATTGTCATCATCCTCATGTTTATATTATGTTGAAAGTTATCTTTGGCTTACGTGCGTAGATGAACTTATTATGATTATGACCGAGGTTCATTCGGTATAATCATGGCTTGATATAAATGATGTGACAAAAGTCCTCGATGGCACTGTAATGCGATGATGGATAGTTTTGGTATGATTATGACCGGGGTGATTCGGTATAGTCATGACCATTGATAATTTGATGAAAATCCTTGGCCGTAGTGAATGCGGGGATGATTAGATATTGTGGTTTATTCATTAAGCGAGTCTTAGTGATAAAATTGATGAAAACCTTTTAAAACCTAAAAGATAGTAGACTTTATTTTCTACTTGACTCTTTTAATGGATTGCATATTCATTGCAGATTAAAGCTGGTTATCTATTGTATTTTATCGGTTTAACATTGTTGAAGGCTAATGATAATTTATTACGCATTATCTTAGTCATAATATTTCTTCTTGGGCTAGTTGAGCTCACCCTTTCTTTCCTTTGTTCTCTTTGAAATGAGAATATATTTGGGACGAGTTGGGGAAGCGCAGTGATGGTCTGAAGATATCATTAGTAGTCCTCACTATTACGTGAAATAGTGTGATAATAATTGTAATGAGGACTCCTTGAGTATGGATATTGTCTAAATGACAATATTCTATTAGAACTCTCGATTTATGTATTGTCGTATGTTTCTGCTGACGGATGTATAATTAAGTTTGTATTTGAATTTATGTACCATGTAAGTGGCGACCCAAGATGGGTGGCGTATACCTAATTTTGGGGCGTCACGGTTTAGTATCGAGCTTAGGGATATGATCCACGGCTAAGATCTTGAGATAAGAACTAGGAGGGGAGGCGGGGAATTCCTTCGCTAGTATGACCTACCTAAGTTTATTTGGTATTTAATTGGTCGATCCGAGTATAGTGATAATATGTTGCATGTCAATTAACCCTTATTTTGTGGCGGTGTTTGAAAATGGCATCCAGAGAATGTTGAGAATAGCAATGGAGCACGAGGAGGCTGTTGATTCTCCACGGATCGATAATCGAGGACAATGTCTGACAGGATGGCGATAATCCTCCTGTAAACAACAACAACGATCGAATCGATGACGAAAGGCGATACGTTTAAGAGGTTTTAGAATTCATGCAACATCGAGCAAAAAGCGACTCTGTCCAAAACGTAGGTGGAAACACGGAAAACTCTCGGCGATCACCGCTAAACAATTCAAGAGTTGGGACCACCGGAGTTTAAGGAGAAGCCAAAACCACTTGGCGGAAGCATGGATAAAGCAGATTACCAAGATATTTGATGTCTTGGGATGTTCCGAGAGCAAAGGTTCCCTTTGCCGCCTTTTATGTTTGCGTGGAGTGGCGGATTCTTGGTGGGAATCGGAAAGCGTAATCGGTAAAAGCGTACTCAACTTCTGCATCTTGAAGATATCTTGGGAGAAGTTCGAGGAGTACATTCAACGACAAATACTTTCACGAAAGTATTCGCCACATGAAGGAGGTGGAGTTTATCAAGTTAGAACAAAACAATATGGCCAGTGTAATCATGATACGAGGCAAAATTTGCGGAGTTATCACGATTCGTCCCACTTGGTGGATAATGAAGAGAGAATGGCGCGAATGTTTTTAAGAGGTTTGAAGCGGGAATCGTCGACATCTTATTTCTCATAAAAGCTGTGTTTGTATTCGGATGTTGTAAATAGGGCTCGATTAGTGGAAGTAGCGATAACGAGTCAACTTAACTAAAAAGAAAGCGTACCAAAAATTATAATAATAAATGAGTAGTCATCGAGCGGTGACAACAAGCGTGGAGGAATCAACGGGCGGATATGGTAACCACCGGTGGTAATCGGTCAAAGCAATAAGAATGGACATTTCAAGAAAAGGAGATTCAACAATGATGGAAAGGCGTCGACCAAACACCCGTTGTTAAGGAAGGAGAAAGACCACTATCATATGCTTCAAATGCGGAGGAGAGGGACACATCGATCCGAAGCTGCGCCATGTCGAAGTCAAAGCATGTTATAATTGTGGAAGAGAAGGTCACTTAGCTCGATTTTGTCGTTTCTGAAGACAAATTCAACTAGGATGGAGGCACCAAAGGCATCCCCGAGACAAACCCAAAGCCGGTAGTTTAAGAGAGGCATTTTTTTTTTCGTGACGAGGAACACGAATAAGATTATCACGGGTAAGTAATCATAAGCTCTTGCGAAGTCTATACCAAAGTGTTAGATACCAGTTCTACCCACTCTTTTATTTCACCTAGTTGTGTTCGGCGTTTAAATTTGACTCAGGAGAAGTTAGACTTTGACTTATTGGTTGAAAAAACCGTTAGTAGGAGCCTTCGTTCTGCTTACTATTTTTAAATCTTGTTTGATTCAAATAAACACTTTCACGTTACTGTCGATCTTATCTTTTTGAAAATACTTGCCTTTGATGTGATTTTAGGAATCAATTGGTTAACTACTCATCATGCTTTTTCGTAAGGTTGTTAGCTTTTATATTCATAACCAACTGTTATACAAATTCAAAGTAACCGAACCCTAAAGTTAATCAATTTTGTTATATCAAGCCATAAGTAAAAGCCCCGATCCTTTCGTTGTTAACTTCCTTGTGTGGAATGCCGAAGCCGGACTTTACGTAGGCTGACGTCGATTTGAAGATGGCAAGTTGATAGGAATCATTGTGAGGTCTTATCTAGGTTAAAGGATAGAAGTCATGGTTGGTATCGATGTGACGTATTATCAAGTTTTGGATGAGAGTCACAGATTTTGAATGATATTTACGTCATTAATAAATTTTTGGCGTATTCTTGAAGATTTCTAGCCTACCCTAGGCGTGAAATCGAATTTTGTATTGACCCAAAGATACAAAACCCATTTCTTAAACCCTCGAATATTTCTTGACTAAAAGGATGCATTTACGAGGATTATGATGAAATTCATAATAAAAGCATTGGACTAATGAAAATCATGGGTATATGAAGTATTAGTAAGTGTTATGATGAGTTATGTTGGTTATTATGTGAAAACATGAAAGTTTCTTAGAAATCACAAAGAGTTGAAAAACGGATTTTGGTGAAAAGCGTAACATAAAATTCAATTGACCAAATCTCCTATTATATTTTGAATTTTTGAGTGTGGTTAAGTCCTAGAGTTAGATCTATGAGTTACCTAACTAATCCAAGTGGAATTCTTTGGAAAAGGTGTTGTAGATTTACGTGTGGTGATTTTAATAAAGAATGAAAAAGCTGGAAATTTCAAAAAGCTACTGATTTTATTTTTAAAAGGGCATTTTCGGCCACTTAAATTATGAGAAAAAAATTCTAGCCTTTTGGGAAATGAAAGTATATGGTATAAGGTAACTCCTGTCCAAAAATGAGCTTATTCTGACTTAAAATGAGCAAGTTATGACCATTTCAAGATTTAGGTTTTTTCGACGAAAAACGATATAATCAGAGTTCTACAACTCCGATGACCATGAAATTTAAACTGGAGGCTCACATTAACATGTGTAAGGTCCTGCCAAGATTTGGGAATTTCTGGAGTTAAACTTGAGGTAGCTAATTTCTTTAGGAATTAATTAGAAATTGATTTTTGAAAAATAGTAAATGAATTTTAAAAATTCCGAGAAAAATTTATTTTCATTATGGGACTATATTATGCTAAATCCCAGAAAAGAAATATTTTTGGGACTGATTTGGTATTTTTCATGAAAATAGTTTAGTTACGAACATATGAGTTAAATATGTTATGTGAAGTAACAAAGTTGAAAATATGATTTTATGGCTAGAGAATCCTATATAGAGTATATGCATATTTTGTTTTGAGGATTTGATAATTGGTGATGATATCTTATGAGTATGGCATTTTGAATGATTAAATGCATTATATGGTAAAAGCGTAAACAATTGAGATAAATTGTTTATAAATTTAAGAAGTATTGTTATAATATTAATGATATTAGATTATGAGATTATTAAGTGATTGATAACATGGGGATATTCTTGAATCTGGATAAATTATATTATAAATGTTTAATATTTATCCTTTATCTCATTTGATTGATTCTTTATATCATTATCCTCATGCTTATATTATGTTGAAAGTCATACGTGGCTGTAGTGCATAGATGGACTTGGTATGATTATGACGAGGATTGTTCGGTATAATCATACTTAGTAATTGAAAACACGATTATCTTTGTACGTAGTGCATAGATAATTGTGGTCGTCGATGATCTTAATGAATACGATTATCTTTGGCCATAATGCATGGATAATTTGTGGTCGTGATACTAATGAATACACGATTATCTTTGTACGTAGTGCATGGATAATTTGTGGTCGTGATATCTAATGAATACACGATTATCTTTGCACGTAGTGCATAGATAATTTGTGGTCGTGATACTAATGAATACATGATTATCTTTGGTAGTAGTGCATGGATAATTTGTGGTCGTGATCTTAATGAATACACGATTATCTTTGTACGTAGTGCATGGATAATTTGTGGTCGTGATCTTAATGAATACACGATTATCTTTGGCCGTAGTGCATGGATAATTTGTGGTCGTGATCTTAATGAATACACGATTATCTTTTGGTAGTAGTGCATGGATAATTTGTGGTCGTGATACTAATGAATACACGATTATCTTTGGCATAGTGCATGGATAATTTGTGGTCATGATATTAATGAATACACGATTATCTTTGGTAGTAGTGCATGGATAATTTGTGGTCGTGATACTAATGAATACACGATTATCTTTGGTAGTAGTGCATGGATAATTTATGGTCGTGATGATCTGAATGAATACGATTATCTTTGGTAGTAGTGCGCTGGATAATTTGTGGTCGTGATCTTAATGAATACGATTATCTTTGGTAGTAGTGCATGGATAATTTGTGGTCGTGATACTAATGAATACACGATTATCTTTGGCCGTAGTGCATGGATAATTTGTGGTCGTGATACTTAATGAATACACGATTATCTTTGGCACGTAGTGCATGGATATTCGTGGGTCGTGATAATAAAGAATATCCTTGGCACGTAGTGCGGGGATGATTCGATGATGTGGATTAATTATTGGTGAAGTGAGTCTCAAGAATGAAATATTAATTCATGGATGTGGTAAAAGTCATCTTTGGTAGTAGTACATTGATGGACTTGGTATGATTATGACCGAGGATTATTCGGTATAATCATGGTAGTAATTAAAAACACGAATATCCACGGCGGTAGTGCATGGATAATTTGTGGTCGTGATACTATTAATGTCGAGTCTCGGCATTATTGGTTTCTGAGTTGTATATCTTTGCTTTTGTAGTGCAAAGATGAATTGTTAATGAATATCTTTGGTAGGATTGCAAAGATGAATTTAATGTTTTCAACGATAAAAGGTATTCAAGGTATCCTACCTCTTTATTATACCAGTGTAGGTACCCTAATTTGAGGCGAAATTCCATAAGGAGGGAGATTGTGAGACCCCAGATTTTATCGATAAAGATTTAAATTTTGTCGAAATAATTTTTAATGTTATGGTGTGAATTTGAGATAATATTATAGTTGTGGATAGTATTTATAAATTTTGCAAAGTATGCAGTGGTTATATTATATTCGATTGGTGGGGAATATTCGGTTTAGCGAGGGAATATTAAATGCAATGGACTCAATCATTGGTGGACCCTAGCGAGAATTATTATCGGATTGAGAAAGCGACAAAAATATTTTATTGAAATAACGGCGGAAGTTTTACAAGTGGATCTTTGTTGAACTACTCGGTAGTAAAAAATACGATGTCGCATGTGGTTGCATAGTAGCACACGGTATTGATTATTGATGCTTATGTGAGAAGTCACTCGGTTTGATTCCATTATTTGTCGATTAATAATATGAATTATTATAGCGATAATGGCGTTTTGTTTTATTCAGTATTATTAACATAATAAAAGCGAAACATCTTTTATATAAAGCGAGAATACTTTATTAAAGTTATTACATAAATAGAATATATTATATTTTATTATGCATAGTGTTGCGTAGTGTTTTGCATAGTTTTGCATAGTGTTGCATAGTGTTTGCATAGTAAAATGTTTTTTATATAAATAGAATATATTATATTTTATTTAAAAGATTTTGCTTTAAATATGGATAAAGTCGATTAAAAGTAAATCAATCTGGACCGTTCATGGATTAGTTATTATGCATTCCATTTTTCTATAAATAGAAGCTCATTCCTTCATTATTTTCTTACGAATTCATTGAAACTCTAGAGAGAAACTAGAGAGAAAGAAGAAAAGTATACGCTACTTCACTTTTCCAATATTGGTTCTTCTAAGGTAAGGGATATTATTTATTTGTTACGTAAGGGGTGTTATTCTTTCTTATTCATGAAGAGAACTTACATTATTCCATTCATTATTATTACATTGGAATAACCTATAAAAGTGGCATACCTATACATAACTTTTGTCACGTGGCATACCCTATACTTGGTGAAATCCTTATATTATTCCATTCTTATTTATTACATTGGAATAACTTTTGTATCTGTGGAATCCCCTATACTTGGTGATCTTCTTACATTATTCCATTCTTTATTATTACATTGGAATATCACATGCATGTGTTTTACAGGACACTGGTTCCATTGTTTATTATTCGCATTTATTATTACATTTGGAATATCACATGCGTGTATTTTACAGGACTGGTTCCATTGTTTATTATTCAACATTTATTATTACATTGGATCATCTTCGATTGTGAATTTCACGACGACTGTTTAGTTATTATTATACATTGGAATAAACTTTTATGTGAAGTACCGCATGCGTGGTGATTTCTTTTGTTATTCCATTCTTTATTATACCCGGTTGGTTAAAACTTTGACTTCTATACTCCATGAAATTAGTAGAATATCCTTGATATTTGCGTTTCATCGATATCTTTTCATGGAAATATTCTTACGATCATTCTTGAATTTTACTCTACAAAAGCAGTATCTTGTTGACAATTTGGGACGTTAATAAATCCTAGAGAAATTAATTCTTGAACTTGTTTTATTGAATTCTTATATCATTGTCATCATCCTCATGTTTTATATTATGTTGAAAGTTATCTTTGGCTTACGTGCATAGATGAACTTAGTATGATTATGACGGGGTTCATTCGGTATAATTATGGCTTGATATAAATGATGTGACAAAAAGTCCTCGGTGGCTTTGTGTAATGCGTTGATGGATAGTTTTTGGTATGATTATGACCGGGGTGATTCGGTATAGTCATGACCATTGATAATTTGATGAAAATCCTTGACCGTAGTAGTACGGGGATGATTAGATATTGTGGTTTATTCATTAAAGCTGAGTCTTAGTGATAAAAATTGATGAAAACCTTTTAAAACCTAAAAGATAGTAGACTTTATTTTCTACTTGACTCTTTTAATGGATTACATATATTCATTGCAGATTAAAGCGGTTATCTATTGTATTTTATCGGTTTAACATTGTTGAAGGCTAATGATAATTTATACGCATTATCTTAGTCATAATATTTCTTCTTGGGCTAGTTGAGCTCACCCTTTCTTTCTTTGTTTCTCTTTGAAATGAGAATATAATTTGGGACGAGTTGGGGAAGCAGTGATGGTCTTGAAGATAGCATTAGATCCTCACTATTACGTGAAATAGTGTGATAATAATTGTAATGAGGACTCCTTGAGTATGGATATTGTCTAAATGACAATATTCTATTAGAACTCTCGGTTTATGTATTTCGTATATGTTTACTGACGGATGTATAATTAAGTTTGTATTTGAATTTATGTACCATGTAAGTGGCGACCCAAGATGGGTGACGTATACCTAATTTTGGGGGCGTCACACCTATTCCTGCAATAGTTGCAGACAATTCCTCTAAGGAAGATATTACTACTTTTAGAAAGTGGCAAGATGATGCGGTTGGCTCGATGCATCATCATGCGCATCCACGAGTGTGAGCTTCAGCGTCAAGATGAAACTATGGATGCTCTATTATATATCCCCGCACATCAAGAAGTTGATGGTGAAAAAAGTAGGATTGATAGATATCAGATATCTAAGGAGTTCTTCAGATCTAGAATAACCGATGACACTCTGATGCGGATAAAAGTCCTTAACATTATCAATTTGATTGATCAATTAGGACAACAAGTTTTGTCATGGATGGAGAGTTGAGCCAAGATTTGATCTTGCACTCACTCCCGGACTCCTTTCACAATTATTGTGAATTTTTCATATGAACAAGCTAGATATCAGCTTCGCTGATTTAGTTAACATGTTGAAAAATGTTGAGAGTCACTTTCCAACCAAGAAAGATCATGTCTTACTAGTAGGGGCCAAATGATCTTTTGAAAAGAAGAACGATTCTAAGAAAGTAAATAGAAAAGGCAAAAACAAAGGATAATAAGAACAAAACTGATACGAATAACAAATGAGTTTGCTTCCACACGTGGACATGGTTCAAGGAGATTTTGTCGAGACCTACTTTCCCATAAGTATGTAGGGAAGGATGGAGACGTGGTTTCTAGAGTTGAAACAAGGGGAGATGACGGTTCCGAAATATGCTGCCAAGTTCAATAAACTGGCGCGGTTTTCTCCACACCAGGTGGACACGGAGGTGAGAAAGGCTAGGAGGTTTGAGCGGGGCTTGAGACCCTGGCTCTATAGCCGAATATATGTGTTCCAAAGTAATTCTTTTGGGACAATACTAGAGAAGGTAATAATTGTCGAAGGTGGTAATGAGGCTTTAAGACAATACCACAAGGAAAAGAAGAATAAGGGAAAGATAGATGGGGGAGTAAATGTAAGACCCCGAATTTTATGAAATAAAAGTATTCAATTTTTCTTTTAATTACAATTCAGTAAATGATTAAATTGATAAAAGTTTAAAGTTAAGGGTGAGATATGAATTTTTTTTCAAAATACGCAAGTGGTTATAAAATATTCAATTGTCGGGGAATATTCGTTTGGTCATCGAATATTCTTTCTATTCGGAGAATATTAAATGCGACGGGACATCCATATGTGGGCCCCATAACGAATAACCATGATGATGAAGAAAAGCGACAAAAAATGAGTTTTTATAAATAACTACAGTAGTTATTACTGAGGTTAACAATTGTTGGAATACACGGTGGTTAAAATACGATGTCTGGCGTTATTGCATAGTATTTTGAATTATTGATTCTTACGTGAAGAAGACACTACTCAATAATTATTACGGTAATTCTTATTCGATATTTTATTTTATTGATTCAATAATTCTTTGCGTTGATATTTTATAATAATATTGTTTCAATAATTGTCCTTTGCACAAAGTATCTCCATTATCGGATCAATAATTCATATTATTTGAATAATATTATTAGATAGCATTATTAGCGATGTCTAGAAAGTTCTATCGAGGAGAGGTTTGGTCACCTAATTGCGTGCCAAGATGGGAGAAATTCTTATTGGAAAGCCCCTCTTTCACAGAAGCTACCTTTGGTTGTCATAATTGCGATTTTGTAATATTATTTGTGAATAATTAATTATTGATTCATATAATAAGGAAATATTTATTTTATGTGGATATAAATTTTGGATATATTTATTGTGGTTAAAAATGAAGGAGTTAATGTTGAGGTATTTTATCAGTATTTTTGTCGGAATGGAGGTATTAAAAATTAAACCAGTGTTTTTGAAATATATTGCGTGAGTTATAATTTTTAATCCAAATAGTTGGATCGTTGTAATTTTTGGATATGTTATACATATATAAGTTGAGTATGTCCACAAATTTTGAACCGAATTAAAAATGAAGCGTATGATTTGTTATGAATTTTAAGAGGTGTTGGTTCGAGAAATTATTCAAGTATCAAAATTTAGCATTTTGGTGGAAAATTCTAGAATTGAGTGGGCCCCACTTGTGGTTGGTGAAGAAATGTGCTGAATTTTATTTCAAATGTGGTGGGTGGGAATAGTAGCAGGTAAAGCCATCAGGTTGCAGGTCAAGTCTGCTAATATTTTCCTATAAATGGAGGGCTAAGTTAGAATTGAAAACCACACCAAAAACAAGTTTTCTCTCTTTCTCTCTCTAGATTATTGAGTGTATTTTATGAGTATTTAGGTACTTTGTGAGTTTCTATTCATCAGTGCAAGTTTCCTTCAGCCTTATACCGATATTCCGATCAGAAGTACTGATATTTTGAGGTAAGGGATGTTATTTTCTTCATATATGATATTATTTCTTCAATATCATTATGTCGAAGTATTGATCTGAATTTTTTTTTTTATCAAATTTGGAACTTTTTGTGTCGGGATTACTATTCACGTATACGACACTATTCACGTAAACGGCACTATTCACGAATACGGCACTATTCACCAAAAAATGAAATTTACTTATTTTTGTCCAAGATGTCTATTATGGTTAATATCTTTGATTGTATCCATGTTTTGATCTTTATTCTTGAATTTTGCTTCAAAATTGGTTATTATGGAGTATTATTGATCTTGGATAAACTGTTATACGAATCCTTACTATTTATCCTTCTGTCTCACTAGATTCGTTTTCTTTAAAATATTTTTCATCATCCTCAGTCCTAAATGATGATATTACTGAATATCTTTGGCTTGTAGTGCAAAGATGAATGATTTACTGATGAATATCTTTGGCCCGTAGTGCGAAGATGAACAGGTGTTGAGATGAACATGACCAACTGGTGATACAAATGAATATCTTTGGCCTGTAGTGCAAAGATGAATATTGATTAAAGATGTATATTGATTGTTGTTACAGGGATAAAATTGATGATGGACTTTTAAATCTTAGAAGATAGTAGAACTCATTCTCTACTTGACTCTTCTAATGGATTGTTGTTTCCGCTGCAGTTGTTGATCTAAAACTTGTTGTCTATTATATTTTATCAGATTTTTTCCTGTTGAAAAGTAATGATAATTTGTTGTATATTATCTTAGTCATAATATTTTTTACTGGGCTAGTTGAGCTCACCCTTTTCCTTTTTGTTCCATTTTTCTTCTCAGGAGGTGAGAACATAGCAGGATCTAGTCGGGGTATGGAGTGATGGTTGTAGAAAGATGTTTTAGCAGTCCTCACTATTTCTATAAAATAGTGTTTGAATAATTGTAATGAGGACTTATTTGAGTATGGATATTGTCTAGAAGACAATATTTATATTTAAACTCACAGTATGTGTTGTCATATTTTACACGACAATTGTATTATTGAAGTTGTAATTTGCTTTATGTACCGTGTATTTGGCGACTCAGAATGGATGTTGTATACCTATTTTGGGGGCGTCACAGTATAGGTTAAAGGAGCTAGTGGTAGTGGCGAAGGCCAGAAGAGGAAGGGATTTAACTCTGGGAATACCAGAGGGAAGCAAGGGGATCCTAAGAGAAGGATGGAGGAGTGCAAGAACTGCGGGAAGACTCACTTAGGAGTCTGTCTCAAAGGAAAGGCGGTGTGTTACAATTACGGATATGAGGGGCACATTTCGTCTAACTGTCCAAGTCCAAAGAAAAATCACGGATGCTTCGTGTGTGGATTAACTGATCACATAGCGAAGAACTGCCCGAAGAAGGGGACGGACGGGAATAAGGGCGCTAATAGCGGTAAGTTAGATATTGGTGGTCCAACACCGACTGGTAGGCCGATGGCCCGTACCTTTAACATGACGGTCCAAGATGCGATTGCATTCTGGGATTTAGTTGCAGGTATTATCCCGATCAACAATACCAATGCTTACGTGTTATTTGACTCGGGTGCTACTTGTTCTTTCATAACATGTGATTTTGCTAGACGCTTAGGTTTATTTCCCAAAAAATTGCTTGCACCGTTGAATATCAAGGTAGCAAACGAAGAAATAATTTCTGTTGAAAATATTCATAAGAGTTGTTGTGTAGAAATACGAGGTTGTAAATTATCGGTAGATTTGTTACCGATAAAGTTGGGAGAATTCGATGTAATTCTCGGAATGGATTGGTTGATTAACTATGGGGCAGTAATAGATTTTTAGAAGAAATGTGTAAACATTAGAACGTTGAGACAACCAAATGTAGTGTTTTACGAAAATAAATTGTCGGGACGTTCGTGTTGTCTTACCATGACAAACAAGAAAATTGTTGAGGAAGGGATGTGTAGGTTATTTGTGTCATATTGTTGATACCCAAAGAGTGGGAGCAACGATGGAACAAATACCTATAGTGAAAGAATTCATGGATGTATTTCCAAGTGAATTGACGGGTCTTCCACCGGATAGGGAGACATAATTCGTGATAGACATTGTGCCAGGAGCGGCACTAGTTTCATGGGAACCGTACCGTATGGCGCTAGTGGAGATGAAGGAGTTGATGGTTCAATTACAAGAACTGTTGGATATGAAGTACATTCAACCGAGTGTTTAGTCGTGTGGATAACCGATACTATTTGTAAAGAAAAAAGATGGATCATTACGACTTTGTATCGACTACTGAGAGTTGAACAAGTTAACGATAAAGAGTAAATACCAATTACCCAGGATCGATGATCTCTTTGATCAGTTGAAAGGGGCACAATATTTTTCTAAGATAGATTTGCGAATAGGGTATCATCAGTTGAAGGTTAGGAAGGAGGATGTACCTAAAACGGCATTCAGGACTCGTTGCGGTCATTACGAGTTTCTGGTGATGTCGTTTAGGTTGACAAATGCACCAACTGCATTTGTGGATTTGATGAACATAGTGTTCAAACAGTATTTGGACAAGTTCATCGTAGTGTTTATTGATGATATTCTAGTCTATTCTAAGATGCCAGAAGATCATGCTGAACACTTAAGGATAGTGTTGGAAACACTAAGGAAAGAGAAGTTATATGCAAAATTCACTAAGTGTGAATTTTTGCTAGAAAGGGTACAATTTCTAGGTCATGTTATTGACCGAGATGGAGTTTCAGTGGATCCAGCGAAGGTGGAAGCAGTGTTGAGATACGAACAGCCAAAAATGCCGACTTAGGTATGGAGTTTCCGAGGGTTAGCGGGATACTATCGAAGATTCATCCAAGATTTTTTGAAGATAGCTACTCTGTTGACTAACTTGATAAAGAAGACAATGAAGTACGTGTGGACGGAGAAGTGTGAAGACAGTTTTCAAGAAATGAAGAAAAGACTAAGTGAAGCATATATATTGTCTTTACCCGACGATACAAGGAATTTCGTAGTTTATAGTGATGCTTTGCATAGAGGACTTGGTTGCGTGCTCATGCAGCATGGCAAGGTCATTGCGTATGCATCACGGTAATTGAAGGATTATGAGAAAGTTTGCCTTAAAGATATGGAGGCATTACTTATACGGGGAGAAGTGTGAGATATACACGGACCATAAGAGTCTAAAATATATCTTTACACAAAAGGACTTAAATATGAGACAAAGGAGATGGCTGGAGTTGATAAAGGATTACGACTGTGAAATTCTGTACCACCCTAGAAAAGCCAATGTAGTGGCCGACGCCTTAAGTAGGAAGGGTTGGGAGAAGTTGTCTATGTTAACGGCTCAAAATGGGTTAATAACAGAGATGGCTAGGATAGAATTGGAGGTGAAGTTACCAAGTGAGTCGAGACAGAGACTATTTATGACGGAGATTCAATCTACCATTATAGAGAGAGTCAAGGAGGTACAACTCAGAAACGATGAGTGTGGTCAGATGAAGAAGCGGCTAACCGTGGAAAAAGAATAAAAGTACAGTCTTGATAATGAGGGATTATTACACTACAAAAAAATGGGCCTTTAGCAACGATTTTTCGGACAACGACTTTATAAGTCGTTGCTAAAAGTATATGTTTAGAACGAAATTTGTCCTTTAAGTACGGTCGTGTCGAGGTTTTCACTTTTTTGCAGTGAAATTCATAAGTCGTTGCAAAATTTTTCGTTGCTAATTCATTGGCGGGGAAAAATTTCGTTAGAAATTAGTTGCAAAATTTTCATTTACTTGTTTTCCGTCATCGTGGGCAAGCGAAAGTTTTTTGTTCTTAAAAATGAAACTTTAAGAACAATTTTTCGAAGCAACGACTTTATAAGCATAATAATAATAATAATAATAATAATAATAATAATAATAATAATAATAATAATAATAATAATAATAATAATAATAAAGAACTAAATATGAATTAAGACTTCTAAACTATAAGGTCGTATTAAAACTTCGGTGATCACCTTTCAATTTTGTCGATTAAGTAATTAAACTATCGATTTTTTCCAATTACCTTTGAATTGAACACGCATGGCGTCGTCGAGAAATTATTTGGCGTGGCCAATTTTAATGGAACCAAGAAAAAACTTATGTGGCATAAAAACAATTTATTATTCATTACATAAACAAATAATTTTATATCATGGACAAAATTGTCAAATCCAACTTAAAATCCATAATTAAAATAAAACAAAAATATCAGTAGAAACAAAATCCGCACAGTGAAAACTCCCATCGGCAAAAATCTAAAACAACAACAAAAAATCTAAATTACCAAAATCAAGATCTAAAATCATAGATCTAAAATCATCAAAAATCTTCAATATGCAAATATTGAAGATCAAGATCTCAATATCTGCAATCCAATATTCATCGCCTCATCGGCTACCCACAGATTCTAAAAGTTGCCTCTTTCTCTTTCTATAAATCGTAGATCTGTAACTGGCGCTACTTCAACTGCTTTCGGACAGCAATCGGTATTTCATCAGCAGGGGTCAAATTAATGGAGATTAACAATCTCTGCACTCCCAGCTCACCGGAATCACTCTTCTTCACGCTAAATTTCAGCGACTTGGCCACCTCCTCCAGCTTCGAAATCACGCTGCTCGCCGGCCTCGTCGTCGCAAATCTCAGCTCTTCTCTCTCCTCTCTTTTCTTCTCCTCAGACAACGGCGACAAATCAAATCCCTCAGATAACGAAATTATATGAAACGCGTTTAAAATAACGGTAAGAATCTAGCCAAGAGTACATACAAAATAACACCGCATGACCAAATGTCCGCTTTGGCTCCGTCGTAACCTTTCTTTCTGATTACCTCCGGCGCGACATACGCCGGAGTATCGTAAGTTGTATGCAAAAGGTCGTCGTGGCGGAGATGATCAGCAAAAGCACTTAATCCAAAATCCGACACCTTCAAATTACCTTTTTCATCTAACAAAAGGTTTTCTGGCTTCAAATCCTGGTGGAACACGCCGCGGCTGTGGCAGAAGTCCACGGCCAAGATCAGCTACTGGAAGTAATTCCTCACCACATCTTCCTTCAGCCTTCCCTTTGAAATCTTCGCCAACAATTTAGCTAGGGTTTCGTTCGATTTGGGGCTCATGGGTTTAGATTGGTCATTTTATATGATCTGATATAGATCTTGACCATTTTGCCCATGCTGATAAAATGATTTGATTATGTAATGAATATTAAATTATTTATTTGTCACGTAAAACATTAAGAATTTACTTAAATTAGTCGCGTCGTGAATTCACGACGTGGTGTATTCAATTGTGTAATTGGAAAAAATTGATAGTTTAATAACCCAATTGACAAAATTAAAAGGTAGATCATAGAAGTGAAATACGCCAGAGTATAGTTTAGGTCTTAATTCATATTTAAGCATAATAATAATAATAACAATAACTAGGGGGTGCTCATCGGTAAAAAACCGAACCAGAATGCATCAAAAAATCGAACCCAAGTCTTCAAGGCAAGAAAAATCCGAAAAATCAAGAATCAAACAGAATCAATATAGCAGGTTTGATCATCTTCGATACCTGATCGATCTGGAATTTTTTGATTCGGTTTTCGATTATATACCGATAATTAAATAATTTTTTTATATTAACAAATTTAATATAAAAGCAATTTCTTCTTTGATTTACAATAATATATTAACAAATAATTGGTACAAAATTCTATTGTATTGTATAATGTTATGGGCAATTATTGCATAATGTTATGGGTCAATAATATATTAACAAATAATTGGTACAAAATTCTATTGTATTGTATAATGTTATGGGCCAATTATTGCATAATGTTATGGGCCAATAATTGGTACAAATAACGATGAGTACAAAATTCTATTGTATAATGTTATGGGCCAATTATCAGATAATGTTATGGGCCAATTATTTGTTAATATATTATTTGTATGGTTTTCGGTTCTTTTTAGGTTTTTCTAGATACAGAATTCAAAATTTTCATTACCGCTTCTAAGTGCATCGAAAAGTATAAAAAGCTAAAAATGCAGATGCATAAGATCTGGGTTTCAAAGGAATTGATAAAAAAAACCGAAAACCTAATTTTTTGAGCACCCTAACAATAATAAATAATAATAATAATAATAATAATAATAATAATAATAATAATAATAATAATAATAATAATAATAGTACTAATAATAAAAAATAATAACAATAAAGTAATAATAATAATAATAATAATAGTAATAGTTAAAATAATAATAATAATAATAATAATAATAATAATAATAATAATAATAATAATAATAATAATAATAATAATAATAATAATAATAATAATAATAATAATAATAATAATAATAATAATAATAATAATAATAATAATAATAATAATAATAATAATACTACTACTACTACTACTACTAATACTAATAATAATAATAAAAATAATAATAATAATAATAATAATAATAATAATAATAATAATAATAATAATAATAATAATAATAATAATAATAATAATAATAAAAGTACTAATAATAATAATAATAAAAGTACTAATAATAATAATAATAATAATAATAATAATAATAATAATAATAATAATAATAATAATAATAATAATCCTTGCAAAATAATAGCAACTCTAGGCCCAGGTGCTCGAGTGGTCATTGGATCAATATTCCAAATTGTAGGTCTTGGGATCGAATTTGTGCATCAACATATTTTTTAGGATAAAGTTCAATATTCACCACGTTAGCCCGTCCACATATGATATGTACGTATATGTATATACATATGGTTTTTAAAATTTCTTATCAAACTAAATAAAATACTATACAAATCTCAACATTAAACTAAATAATATTTTATGTTAGTTTCCAGAGGGCACAATAGATCTAGAAGGGGGGGGGGGGGTTGAATAGATCCTTTTAATTTCAAATATTTTTCAGGTTTATTTTGTATTGCTATTAAATTAGCATATGACGAACATAAGAATCTTTTCAAGCACAACGGAATAAATAAAAGATCCCTTCATTGATATATTCATAATCATACATACATTGTTCGTAGAGTTAGTTTAGTTGTAAGCAGTTAAAACATACATATGATTATATAAGGTTATAGTGCATAATGTAAATGACATAATGTAAAAGACACGAGGGGTTTTAAGTGGTTCGGAGACTCAAGCTCCTAATCCACTCTTACGCTTTCAACTAGCGAGATTTCCACTAAGGAATGGCAAAGACCTCGAATCTCTACGATTCCTTCAAGTCCAAAGTGACCTTGGGACTTTGGATTCACTAAGAACTCTTGAGGCCGGTGACCTTGGGACTCCTCTAGTTCCCAAGAACTCTTCATGCCTAGCGAGCTTGGAACTTCGTTTAGTCCCTCCGAGAACGAGGACCCTTCCGGCCTTGCTTTGTTTAGTCCTTGAGCAAGGACCCTCAGGTGGCTTTGTTGAGTTGTTTGTTTGTTGTTGTTGGAGTCGGTCTTTGAATTTGCTAAGATGTCTTCATGCTCGAACATCTTCTATCCTTAGCGACTTGGCTTGATCATCCTTGAATTGCAAATTGAGTGTTGCATGATGCTCAAACTTCTTGATTTACTCAACCACCGGATGACCCCTTTATGAACGCGCCTGAAGATCCTTCTCCTTGGTACTTGATGGTTTTGCATGATAGGCTTCTAAGATGACCGTAAGCTCTTACATTAGGTACTTAGAAGCTTTCTCACGCTTGACACCAAGATGGCATTTGTGATCTCCTTCTTGCTACTTGATGCTTTCTCATGATGGACTTGCTAAGATGACTGTAGGCTCTTCTCTATTGTACTTAGAGTCTTCCCATGATGGACATCAAGATGACATGATGCTCTTCTTTCTCTCGTAGATTCGTAACACTCTTTAAGTAGTAGAACTCTCACTTCTACATTGTAGAACTCTCACTTCTATTTCTTTCTTTGCATGTCTCTGAGTGTTCTTGGTGGATCGTAGAGTGAGCCTTCGGACTCACTATCTCACATGGTTTAGATCAGTCCACCTTCTCTCCAAAACGGACAACTCCAGCAATGATCGATCTTTGAAGCTCTTCTAGATTTATACTCCTTCCCAATCCTTCTGTTAGAAAGTAGCCATTAAAGGCTATTCAAATATCTTCACAGATCTCGAGTTGACAGAGGTAGTCTGCTGATGTGACATGTCATACTTTATCTGACATTGCAGTCTACTGTTTCACCTACCCGTCAGAGTTATCACTTTAATATCTTGGGCAGGTTGAAGACTTTATTATCTCTTTCTGATTTCTCGATCAGAGGTTGTCCTTTTGCATCGATGCTCTCAATAAGCTTTTATCCGAATACTATCCTTCAGATTGAACCGTTGCCAATGCTTCAGTCTTCGGGTGTTCAAACTCTATGATTCTGATGCACCTCTTCGAGGACCTAATCGTAGTGTCTTTTTGAGTGTTGCTCATTGACTGGTAGAGTTAACACTACGATCTTGAAGTGTGTTAATTGGATCTTCAATGTAGTACACCTCTTCCTTCTATTGTGCAGTGCTTCAATACTTCTGTTTGCTTCGACTGTTCTCAAATACTGATGGCCTAACTCCTTGCTTTGGTTCCCTCTGAATAGCAAGACACTTCAGATTTGTGGCGCGTCCAGCTCGCTTTCTCCTTGTGATCTCCCGTTCGCTTATCATCAATGGACTGACCCTAAACTTAATCACTTCAGCCTTGTTCTTCAGAGGCTACCCAGTATCTCGGTTCACTTTCCATCAGTTCTTTTCTTTGTTTGGCAAACACTACGATCTCGGTTGCTTCCAAGATCGTTGTCTTTTGTTCACTTGATAGCTCTTGACTTCACGACTTTCCTTAGTCGATTCATCAAGTCTTCTTATGATTATCTTGTGGATGACTTCATCTCGAATGGCTTCACAACTCAATCTTGATGCTGATTGGGTTGGTGCTTAGATCTTCTTTTAGCTTGCATGCCATTCGTTGAGTGCTCTCTGGTTCCCTTGTAACGCCCCGGAAAAATCGAACATTTTGTAGTTTCTTTTAATAATGAATAAAAAAATATTATTTATTATTATTGTGTATTGAGAAGATGAATGTTGTTCTATAACCTAGAAACGTTGGAACGTCGTAGTATTTTAACTACGTGGATGAATTAAAGTGTTTGAATTTCCAAGACGAAAATAAATGTTTTTTGAGAAAGTTTACAAAAATTACTATTCATCGTTTATCGCTCGGGAATTATTTTTGAACTTCCGAGAAATATGTAACGTTAGAATATCGAGGCGAGATGGATTATGTAATAATAATCGAAGTATGGAAAATGCAATAAATCGCATGCGGACTTAATTTGGGATTATAGGTATTAAAACCTAATGGAAGAATTGAGGTAATTTGTATAAGGTGTAAACTTATGTGGGATTAATTATCAAGCTCAAGTAATTGGTTAATAAAGCCCAACTTGATTAATGCAAGCCCAACAAGGAAATAAGCTATTATTATTAGCAAGCCCAAAGGATAAGTTAATTGAATTAGTATTGAGCCCAAACTATGATCCATTAGCTAATAATGATCCATGGGTAGACTTGATGGGCAAGGATTTTGTGTGATGCCCAAGAACTTTATGTAGCTAGCAAGAAGACTTGAAGGTTAAGTAAAGAATAGTAAGGAGGTGGAAATGAGGAGGTGGGAGGTTTAATGTCTAAATTGCCCTCACTTTGCCAAGCCTATAAATACCAAGCTCATTTCTTGTGTTGGTTGATCATTTTCATCCAACTTTTCTCTCAAACATAAAGCTACTTATTGGTTAGGGAGAATAAGTTACTTAAGCACTTATAAGCCACTTCAACCATTGATAGTTTTCCAAAGCAAAAATAAGTCTTCAAGGGTAAGACTCCTCTCTTATATCTTCATCTCTTCTATAATAGGATTGATAGAGAAGGGGGAGGGTTGGATGATAGCATGTAATAAGTTACTAAAAAATGAACTTAAGCCGAATAAGTTGAAATAAAAAGCAACTTGAACATTAATAAGTTGCTAGAACCATGAAGAACCTATCTTATGATGTTTAGTATGTGGAATATAGCATGAGAATTTTGATTGAAGGACTTAAGTTAATAATAAATCATGAACATGAAGATTTCTAACTCTTAAACTAAATAAGTTAATAACTTATGAGAATAAGTCAAGACCTACTTTGATTATAAGTTGGAGTAGCAAATAACTTGTAATGATCTTATGTTGATTAAAATCCATTAAGAACGCTTAATAATGAAGAGTTGCCGAAATTCGCACGATTGGACGATTACCGTGGAATTTGTGAAATTCTCGGAATGGAACTCGTATTTTGTATTTGAAGTCGGAAATGTTGGTTTCAATGGAAACAAGTCATTTTAGTCATTATAGAGTTTCGGACTCGAAAATGACCAGGATTAGACTTAAAGCGAAGAAAACGAGCATTGAACGTTTCATTTAACGTTTATCGTTTTCGTTAAAATGAACCAATAGGTGAATTTTAGCAAGCAAGTCAAATAGATAAAATTCTTGAATAATCATGTAGATTACGTAATTTGTAGAATCGTAGGCTTTTGAACAAGCCAATTCGAACTTATCTCTTGAAGAAGTTATCGTCAGGAAGTTCACAAAATTTCAAAACCGAAATTGTTTTACGGTGTACGCGAGTCAGCAGCATGGCGCCAACCCTAAACAAATGACCCATGTGCCATGAAACGCGATATAAGAACAACACATCGTGAAGAGTTCACCGTGGTAGCGACCAGGTTCTACAGAGACTCGCGCTGCGGCGCCGAGTCCAGATTTTTGAGGAGTAAGTGTTGACGTCGCGTAGCATGCACAAGAATCTGATGGGCGTGACTGCTTGTAATTTGACCTCGAACCAAGACAATAGTAAAGATTTATATATAGAACATGGTTAGTAATTAATAACCAATTGGACAAGGATTATAATGAAACATTGTTAAGACATATTAAGTGTGACGCCCCCAAAATAGGTATACATCACCCATTACGGTTGTCAATACATGGTATGCGAAACAACTACAACTTTATTATTACAGCGAAAAAAGCTGTGAGTTTGAATACAAATATTATCTTCTAGACAATATCTATACTCAAATAAATCCTCATCACATTTATTGATACATTATTTTACAAAATGGTGAGGACTACTAAACAACTCTCTCTAGAACCTTCATTTCATACCCCAGGCTGCACTCACTATATTCTCGCCTCCACGAGAAGAAAAATGGAACAAAAGGAAAAGGGTGAGCTCAACTAGCCCGATAAAGAATATTATGACTAAGATAATATACAACAAATTATCATTAGTCTTCAACGAGGAAAAAAAAACTAATAGAATACAATAGAAAACAAGTTTTTAAACCAATATTAGCAGTGGAAATAATAATTCATTAGAAGAGTTAAGTAGAGAATGCAAACTACTATCTTCTATGTATGAATTTAAAAGTTAAATAAATCTATCTTTTATCCTGTAACATCAATCAACATACATACGGAATCAAATATTCATCTTTGCACTTCTGAGGCCAAAGATATTCATCGATTGGTCATGTTCATCTAAACACTGTTCATCTTTGCACTACGGGCCAAAGATATTCATCGAAATCATTCATCTTTACACTACGAGCCAAAGATATTCAATAATATCATCATTTAAAGGCGAGGATGATGAAAAATATTTTTAAAGAAACGAATCCAATTGAAACAAAATGACAAGGATTAAGGATTAAGGATTCGTACTTTGTTTTATCCATGTCCAAAAATACCTCAAAAATAATCCTAGTGGTGTAAAATTTAAGAATGATCAAAACATGGATACAATCAAAGCTAGTATCCACAATAGATATTTTGGACGAAAAGAAAATGTTCATTTTAGATGAATAGTGTCGATTCGTGAATAAGATCAGAGTATCGTGAATAGTGCTGTATATCGTGAATAGTAACCAAACACTAAAAGTTCCAAATTTGATTAAAAAGTTCAGATCAATACTTCGGCATAATGATATTAGAATAAATAATATCATTTAAAAAAATAATATCCCTTACCTCGAAAGATCAGTACTTCTAGCTGAAACACCGGATATAGGCTATGACTTGAACTTGCATCAGTATAGCAATACTCAAATTATAGTCAAAATACTCACAAGAATACGCTCAATAATATAGAGAGAGAAAACTTGGGTTTTACGGTGTGATTTTTAATTCTAACCTAAGCACCTATTTATAGGAAAATGCTTAGAACACCAAAGCAGAAAATTTAATATAATAATAATATATATAATCAAATTTCCTCGCACACAAATCTGGTCCAAACTTCAATACACATGTGCCAAAAACAATAAAAACGTTTTTCTTAATAAAAATAATTAAAACTTCCAAAAATCAATTATTTGAACTTGAACTTCAATAATTCATAATAAATAGCCCTTTTATCAAAAAATTGAATCTCATGAATTTTTATAGGAAATTTAATTCTCTACAACTTTGCGAGAATAAAGTTTTCCAAATTCCAAATGAAATTGACCGAAATCCACAAGCAGACGATTTTACGGTATAATCAAATTTGGTCAATAAATGGGGTCCAATGAGCATGTTTAACATGTTTTAAACATTTATTGCAACAAAAATACTCTTCCTCCTCGTATACTCATATATCCCACATTCGTTGTAAAAATATCACCATTATTATATAATATATTTAAATGAATTATTTTATCGAGAAAAGATAAAATATTAATTTTCAACAATTGTCACATTAAAATTTTCTCCATCTATATCCACATAAAATCAATATTTTTCTTATCATATGAATCAATAATTAATTATTCACAAATAATATTACAGAATCACAATATTGATAACTAGCGGTTTCCGGGAAGAGGGGCTTTCAATAAAGATTTCTCCTTCTTTGGGCCGCAATTAGGTGACCAAACCTCTCCTTAGACAAAACTTTCTAGACATTGCCAATAATGTTATCCAATAATATTATTAGGATAATATGAATTATTTCTCTAGATAATGGAAAATCTTGTGTAATGACAATTTATTGAAATAACGAGTAATATAAAATATCAATGCGCAATTATTGAATCAATAAAATAAAATCTTTGAGCGATAATTACGTAACCATTATTAAGTAGTGCCTTCTTACGTAAGAATCAATAATTGGTGCAATCTGGTATGCCTTCGTGTTTTTTAACCAAGAGTATTTTAACGATAACTTGGTAACAACTACACTGTTGTTATTTTTAAACAACTTATATTTGTCGTTTTCTTTATCCAATCGCTTTCAGTTATGGGGCCCCACATGGTCTTGGCCGTCGCATACGAATATTCCCCGAGCGATGACGAATATTCCACGACCAAACGAATATTCCCAAACAACAATGAATATTTTATAACCACTTGCTTATTTTTGAAATATTTGCGTATTTTACCCCTAACTATCCACATTAATCAAATCAACCCTTACTATTTCAAAATAATAAATAGAAAATTAAATTTCATTAATAATAAGTTGGGGTCTTACAACCTCCCTCCTTATGAAATTTCGTCCTCGAAATTGGCGTCACGATACTGGTGTTTGAAAAGGTGAGGATACCTCGCTTTCATTTTCGTTTCCAATTCCCGGTCATTTCCTCTATAGCATGATTCCTCCACGAACTTTAACTTGTGGTATGACCTTTCTTGGCGTAGGACATGCTCCTTCCTATCCAAGATCTTGGTGGTACCTCCTCATACGTTAAGTCTTGGCTATTTTCGTCGGTTCTAACTCTATAGCGTGGTTCGGGTCTTTCACATATTTGAAATACGAGATATGTGAAACACATTATGAACACGAGACATACTCGGAGAGGTGCTTATGAAGTCTATAGGCTACATTTCCTACTCGGTCAAGAATTTGAAATGGACCAATAAATCGTGGATTGAGCTTTCCTCTCTTCCCAAATCTTGTAACTCCCTTCCATGGAGTAACTCGCAACAATACATGATCCCCCTACACTAAATTCCACGTCCTTTCGATGAAGATCCGCATAATTCTTTTGTCGATCTTGTGCCGTTTGTATCGTTTGTCGAATCATTTGGATCTTTTTCGGTGAGTCATACGTACTAACTTTCGGGTCCCAACAATGTTGCTTCACCCACCTCATCCCAACATATTGGAAGCGACATTTTCGTCCATATAATGCTTGAATGGAGCCCACACCTATACTTGCACGATAAGCATTGTTGTTGTAGGAGAATTCCACCAATGGTAAATACTTATCCCAAGCGCCCTTGAAGTCTAAGACACGAGTCTTAATAAATCTTCAAGAGTTTGAATAGTCCTTCGATTGTCCGTCTGGTTTGAGGATGGTATCTTGCGAAGCCGAATCAGTAAATCCGTTCCCATAGCTTTTTGCAAGCTAACCCAAAATCTTAAAGTGAATCTTGGGTCACGATCCGAAACTATGGATCTGGGCATGCCATGCAACCTCACAATCTCATTCACGTACATACTAGCAAGGCGTTCGAGGAATAAGTCTCCGTGTCGGCAAGAAATGAAAGCAGACTTGGTTAATCTATCAACAATAACCCAAATAGCATTGATGCCTTGAGAAGCGTAGGAAGACCATAATGAAATCCATGGTAATATGTTCCCACTTCCATTTCGGAATCTCAAGTGGTTGCAATGGACCCTTAGGTACTAGATGCTCGCCTTTACACGTTGACAAGTTAAACACATCGAGATAAACTTTGCAATCTCTCTCTTCATATTGTTCCACCAAAATGTATGTCGAAGATCACGATACATTTGGTACTTCGAGATGGATTGCAAATGGTGTATTGTGTGCCTCCATCATAATCTTGTACTTCAAATCAGTCGTTAGGGACACAAAGTCTAAGAGTGGACTCAAGTATTCCTTCTTCATCAATTCTCGCTTAGGAATAGTTCCTTCTTGTACTTTCTTCTTCATACGCATCGGCTCGGGTCGGTGGCTTGAGCAACCTTAACTTTTCTATTAAAGTTGGCTCTGTCGTATACTTGACATCATCGCACTCATTCCGTATATGATGATCTTCTACTCAACGCGTCACCACCTACCACGTTCGCTTTTTCGGGATGGTATTGAATAGTGTGGTCGTAGTCTTTCAATAGCTCGAGCCAGCGTCATTGTAGCATGTTGAGTTCTTTTGAGTGAAGAAATATTTAAGGCTTTTATGGTGCGAATATATCTCCACTTTCTCCCCATATAGATAGTGCCTCCATATCTTTAAGCGAAAATGATATTTGCTTTGCTGACTCTAGATCATGAGTAGGATAATTCCTCTCATACTCTTTAAGTTGTCGCGAGGCATAGGCTATGACTTTCCCACTTTGCATGAGAACACATCCTAACCCTTTGCACGAAGCATCATTGTAGATAACAAATCCATCCGAACCGGATGGTATTGTTAGAACAGTCTTAGAAATAAGTCTCCTCTTAAGCTCTTGGAAACTCTTCTCGCATTCTTCGCTCCAAGCGAATTGTGTATCCTTCCGAGTTATTTGAGTTAATGGAGTAGCGATTCGAGAAAACCCTTCAACGAATCTCAGATAATAACCGACTAGACCCGTAAAGCTACGTACTTGATCACCGACTTGGTTGCTCTAACTTTATATTGCTTCAATCTTGGCCGGGTCCACGGATACTCCATATTTTGACACCACGTGCCCAAGAAATGCTACTTCCTCAAGCGAACTCGCATTTCTTCAATTTGGCATATAGTTTGTTTTCACAAAGCCTTTGGAGTACCGACTTCAAATGGTGCTCATGATCTTCACGACTTTTGGAATATATGAGGATGTCATCAATAAAGACAACAACAAATGATCCAAATATTCCTTGAATACTCGATTCATCATATCCATGAAAGCCGCAGGAGCATTAGTTAGTCCAGAAAGACATGACTAAGAATTCATAATGCCCATCCGAGTTCGAAGGTAGTCTTTGGAATATCCTCGGTTCTAATCTTGGTGATGATATCCGAGCGAAGATCGATTTTTGAAAAGAATTGTGCCCCTTGCAAGAATTGGTTAAACAAGTCATCAATACGAGGTAGAGGATACCTATTCTTGATGGTGACATGGTTCAATTCAGATAGTCAATACAAAGTCGCATACTCCGTCTTTCTTCTTTACAAATAAAATAGGAGCACCCCGAGGAGATGTACTAGGGCGAATGAAACCGATGTCCAACAATTCTGTAGTTGGACCTTTAACTCTTGAAGTTCAATAGGAGCCATTCGATATGGGGTTTTAGAAATGGGCTTTGTATGCAGTTCAAGATCAATAAAGAATTCAACTTCACTTTACGGGGGTGGCAGGGAAGTTCTTCAGAAATCGTCGGAAAGTCGATAACAACGGGAATATTATTCAAATTTGGCGTGTCTTTATTCAAATCCATAACATGGGCTAAGAAAGCTTGACATCCGTTTTTCAATAAGCGAATAGCTTTATGATTAGATATGACGCGGTGATTGATTTTAGTGGTTTAGTTGCTTGAATTCATACAACAACAGGTTGGTTAGGAATATGAAAACTAACAACCTTACAAAAATAATCAATATTGGCATGATGAGTAGTTAACCAATCAATCCCTAAAATCACATCAAAAGCAAGTATTTTTAAAGAGATAAGGTCACGGGTAAGGTGATGGTGCCAACTTGAATCAAACAAGATTTATAAGCGAGTGGATGTGATGAAAGTTTATCCAAGCGGAGTTTCACTGAGATAGGTCAAAGTCTAATTTCTCCGAGTCAAGTTTAAGCGTTGAGCACATGCTGAGAGAGATAAATGAATGGGTAGCACCTGCAGATTATCAAGTAACGATATAAACTTCGCAAGAATTTATAAACAGACTTACCCGTGATCACCTCGTTTGAGTTCCTCGCATTTTGACCGATCACAACAAACGCTCTTCCGAAATTGTTGACTTTGACTTTTACGGGACGATCTTTTGAGTCACCATCCCCATTGAACTAGGTTTCGCTACCGTCTGATCTCGGCGATATGTCCTTCCTTTCCACAATTATAGCATACCTTGAGCTGTTGTGGGCGGTTTGGTGATATGTCCCTCTTTTCGCATTTGTAGCATATATACCGGTGGTCGTTCTCCTCCCTTAGAACCGATTCTTTTCTTAAGCCTTGTCGTCTTCACATGGTCGTTGTTAAATCTCCTCTTTTTAAAATCTCCTCGACTCGCTTCTTCTATTTTCATGGCCATGATTACCACGGAGTGGTTACCATTTTGTCCGTCTGTTTCTTTCTCCATTTGGTTATCATTATTACATTGTTCGCTATCTACGGTAAAATCACGGTTATGGTCCTCGGGTTGAACATACTCGTTATCTCGCTCTAACAATTGAGCCTCCATTAAACAACATCTGAATAGAGAAAAATTTATGAGAAATGAGATATTGTCGTATCTTGGGTTTCAAACCTCTCGAAACATCCACGTCCATACCTTCCTCATTCTCCACCAAATGAGGTGCAAACACGGATAACTCTGTAAACTTTGCCTCGTACTAAGGCAAACGTCATGTTGTTTTGTTCTAATCGATGAACTCCACTTCCTTCATATAGCGAACACTTTCGTGAAAGTATTTGTCATTAAATAATATCTGAAATTTCTCCCAAGACATCTTTGAGTGCGGATTTGGATGGAGTACGCTTCCTGAGACTCCCACCAGTGATGCGCCTCGCTTACTGGAACATAAAGGTGGCGAATGGAACCTTCTGTTCCTCCGTGCATCCCAAGACATCGAATATCTTGGTAATTTTCTTGACCCATGTTTCCGCCATGATCGGATCGGCTTTTCCTTAAATTCGTGGTCCCAACTCTTTGAAGCTGCTTGGTTGTGACAACCCGTGAATTGCTATCATTTCCTCCTCGTATTTTGAACACGAGTCTCCTCGTCGATTTTGCATGAGCTGCAAAAAGCTTCTAAACATCCCTCGTTCATCATCACGCTTTCAATTGGTGTTATTCACAAGAGGTACATTGCCGACTGTTGCACGTTCTCCTCGTTGGTAAAAACAGGCATCTTCACGGTCTCATTTACTCCCATCATTAATATTCTCGATCGACATTCTCAAATCTTGTCATAAAACATGGGTTAATTAAGGAAATCAATATATCACATAATATCCTATATCTTAACCAACTAACAAATAAGCTTAGGTAGGACACACTAGCAAAGGATTTTTACTCGTCTCTCCCTCTAGTTCTATTCCCCGATCTCCGCCAGAGATCATATCCCTAAGCTACGATACCAATTGTGACACCCCCAAAATAGGTATACATCACCCATTACGAGTTGTCAATACATGGTATACGAAACAACTACAACTTTATTATTACAACAAGAAAGCGTGAGTTTGAATACAAATATTATCTTCTAGACAATATCTATACTCAAATAAATCCTCATCACATTTATTGATACATTATTTTACAAAATGGTGAGGACTACTAAACAACTCTCTCTAGAACCTTCATTCCATACCCCGGATTCGTATTGCATTATATTCTCGCCTATTCTCGCCTCACGAGAAGAAAAATGGAACAAAAAGGAAAAGGGTGAGCTCAACTAGCCCGGAAAAAAATATTATGACTAAGATAATATACAACAAATTATCATTAGTCTTCACGAGGAAAAAAAACTAATAGAATACAATAGACAACAAGTTTTAAACCAATATTCGCATGTTGAAATAATAATTCATTAGAAGAGTTAAGTAGAGAATGCAAACTACTATCTTACATGTATGAATTTAAAAGTTAAATCGTCTCATCTTTTATCCTGTAACATCAATCAACATACATCGGAATCAAATATTCATCTTTCCACTACAGGGCCAAAGATATTCATCAGTTGGTCATGTTCATCTAAACACTGTTCAACTTTTACTACTGGCCAAAGATATTCATCAGAAATCATTCATCTTTTTTACTGGGCCAAAGATATTCATCGATTAGTTATGTTCATCTAAACACTGTTCATCTTTTGCACTACTGGGCCAAAGATATTCATCGAAATCATTCATCTTTGCACTATCTGGCCAAAGATATTCAATAATATCATCATTTAAGGACCGAGGATGATGAAAAATATTTTAAAGAAACAAATCCAATTGAAACAAAATGACAAGGATTAAGGATTAAGGATTCGTACTTTGTTTTATCCATGTCCAAAAATACCTCAAAAATAATCATAGTGGTGTAAAATTTAAGAATGATCAAAACATGGATACAATCAAAGCTAGTATCCACAATAGATATTTTGGACGAAAAGAAAAATTTTCATTTTTCGATGAATAGTGCCGTATTCGTGAATAGTACCGTATACGTGAATAGTGTGTGAAGTATCGTGAATAGTAACCCCAAACACTAAAAGTTCCAAATTTGATTAAAAGTTGAGATCAATACTTGACATTTAAAAAAATAATATCCCTTACCTCGAAAGATCAAGACTTTAAATTTGAAACAGGATATAAAGGCTATGACTTGAACTTGCAAATCAGATATAGCAATACTCAAATTATACTCAAAATACTCACAAGAATACGCTCAATAATATAGATAGAGAAAACTTCAGTTTCTGGTGTGATTTTCAATTCTAACCTAAGTACCCTATTTATAGGAAAATGCTTAGAACACCAAAGCAGAAAATTTAATATAATAATAATATATATAATCAAATTTCCTCACACACAAATCTGGTCCAAACTTCAGCCACACATGTCCCAAAAATAATAAAAATGTTTTCTTAATAAAAATAATTAAAACTTCCAAAAATCAATTATTTCGGAACTTCGGAACTTCAATAATTCATAATAAATAGCCCTTTTATCAAAAAATTCGAATCTCGCTACTTTTTATAGGAAATTCAATTCTCTACAACTTACGAGAATAAAGTTTTTCCAAATTCCAAAGCAGAAATTGGCCAAGAAATCCATAAGCAGGCGATTTTATAAATTTATAATCAAATTCGATCAATAAATGGGGTCCGCAGAGCATGTTTAACATGTTTTAAACATTTATTGCAACAAAAATACTCTTCCTCCTCGTATACTCATATATCCCACATTCGTTGTAAAAATATCACCATTATTATATAATATATTTAAATGAATTATTTTATCAGAAAAAGATAAAATATTAATTTTCAACAATTGTCACATTAAAAATTTTCTCCATCTATATCCACATAAAATCAATATTTTTCTTATCATATGAATCAATATTTAATTATTCACAAATAATATTACAGAATCACAATATTGTGACGTGCGGGTTCAGGAAAGAGGGGCTTTCGATAAAGATTTCTCCTTCTTTGCGCCTTGATTAGGTGACCAAACCTCTCCTTAGGCAGAACTTTCTAGACATTGCCAATAATGTTATCCAATAATATTATTCAGATAATATGAATTATTGCTCCGATAATGGAAAATATTGTGTAATGACAATTTATTGAAATAACAGTAATATAAAATATCAATGCAACAATTATTGAATCAATAAAATAAAATCTTTGAGCGGTAATTCTGTAACCATTATTAAGTAGTGCCTTCTTACGTAAGAATCAATAATTGGTGCAATTGTGTACTCTTGAGTTTTAACCACCAAAGTATTTTAACAAAGTATTACTTGAGTAACAACTTCTTTGTTATTTTTAAACAACTTATATTTGTCGTTTTCTTTATCCAATCACTTTACATTATATGGGCCCCACACATGCATATTGCGTAAATCATCGAATATTCCACAAAGCGATCGAATATTCCACGACCAAACGAATATTCCCCGACAACAATGAATATTTTATAACCACTTGCTTATTTTGAAATATTTACGTATTTTACCCCTAACTATCCACATTAATCAAATCAACCCTTACTATTTCAAAATAATAAATAGAGAAAATTAAATTTCATTAATAATAAGTTGGGGTCTTACATTAAGCCTTAAGTATGAACACTTAGGGTTTAGTTAACTCAATTGCAAATGCATGAAAGAATGATCTTACGAAAAGCCGGAAATGATAATAACAAATCTAATATGTAATTAGATTGAGAAGTAGGGTAAGATTCTTTAGGAACCATGTATGATCATTCATGACCTAATGTTCTATGTTATGCTATCATTTAATGTAGAGACCTTAAAGACGTACAATGCACGTGTTATAATTTGTAGCAGACCCTAAAGGCAAGTACTCTAACCCTTGTTCCAGTTCGATCTGGGCAAGTCTTTGTGATTCATGTATTCTTCACATGAGTTAGTATTTGAGGAATGTCAAAGCCAATCCTTTCGGCTAGACATATGCTATGTTATTCTATCAAGTGTTGATAAGGATTTACCGAACTAATATTGTTGTGGTTTTCAAAGGTAGATTGTGTATGCTCAAATTATTTGTCGTCAAACGACAGGCACGTGAGGTTGCCATAATTTAAACGTATATACGTTTAATGAATGTAGTGTTGATCAACATAGAGTACTATGAGCTGATCACTCTGAAGTGCTCGTAAGCTATGACGGACTTACGAACTTAGTGTCGGGTTGTCCTTTTCAAAAAGAACTTATGAATGCTCATATACTTGAGTCATAATTATTATTCCCTTAAGTATGGTTGTGTAAAATGTTTTGAAGAAAAAGAAGTGCTATTTTGATTTATCGATAGTACTTCGTAACTATTGTTCAGTTATTAAAGATATATGAGTTCTATGTTTCAAGCATGTTATTTATTAGAATTGTAGTACTTGCTGAGCTAGTCATGCTCATTCTTGCTTGAACCATATGAACACAGCTAAGATCGAGCGCACAGAAGTCTCAAGCAAGGATAAAGGAAAGGCGAAGATGAACCCGTAGCATAACTATGTAATAGTATGGGAAGACTATTTGTAATATATTGATATTATGACAAAGACAATATATTGATTGTAAAGAACCTGGGGTATGTAAATATTCTCTTGATATATATATAAGACATATCCTTTCTTTTGAGGCTTTTCAATTGAATGTTTATGTGAACTGTAGCACCGTGTAGCACCATCTGTCGGGTTGGAAGATACCCGGATTTGGGGGCATCACATCCCTTCAGGTAGGATGTATCTTTGTAGTGCCAACCAGAGGCTTTGTTCCTTTGGATATTCTGGGAGTGCTCATTTGTTGAGAACCGTATATGCTCTACGATTCTGCCTTGACATTGTGAGCACTTCTGTTGAGGTCGTAGTTCTGCACTCTACGATTCAGCTTCGATTGTCCAGACACTATGATCCTGAGATCAGATCTTGACACTCTATGATTTTTGCCTTGTGCTTGTTGTCTTCATCTGATCTTGCTCGACTACGATCTCTGCATAAAATCAATGGACTCTACGAACTCAGAGTGTAGTCTACTATCCTTTACATAGCTTCGGCATCCATAGACTCTACGACTCCGAGTGTAGTCTACGTTTCTAACTAGGCTTTGGCAGATGACCGGTCGGCTCGTAGGCAGGCTGTCTCTACGATTCTGAACATGACTTCCTCATCACACTACGATCCTGAGAAAGTTCTACCCGACACACTACGATCCTTCTTCGTTTCCCCTGGAAGTCTACCAACTCCGAGATCTACTATCTTGCATACTCCTATTCTGCCTCGATAGCTCTCGAGTTAACCTTGACTCTCCTGGCAGACTCACGACTTACAGTGCAAAGGCTCGGACGCGATCGACAAGCCTATCTATTACATCATAAGATCAACCTAACAAGCTTGATCTTTCTATATTTATAGTCCTTGTACATCATTTCTTTTTAAGGACTTTACAAAGTTTGTTTTGCTTATGTAGGATCAACCTAACATATTTAATCAATTCATTCTAAGTCCTTGTACATATATTTCTATTATCTATCAAAGGACTTTCTGACTTTTCTTAATGCAAGCATACTTGAATATTCATTCATATATATCATAATCAAATCATATATTAAATAGAATATCATTCACATGTTTATTCACGACATTTTATATACCTAATATCAATAAAATATCATTTTCTTTCTCAAAACTAAATAACCATTAAGTTAATTAATATTTTTCTTATAAAATAATTAACTAATATAAGTTAACATCTCTTACAAATTTCCTATCTTTCATTTACTTCATTATATATATATATATATATATATATAACACAAAATTCATTACATGAATATAGCACAAAATCTTTTCTCGGTAAAGAGTGTTGATTTAATCTTGCCACAACCTCCTTGTTGAAAAATAGGATCATATGCAGCCATGTAGTGAGCACAAAGTGAATCATTATTTTGCCTTTTATTAAAATATGATTCCCATTTTAGGATTATGTAGGCAATGTGTACAAAAGGTAAGGGCAGATTTCTTTTTAAACAAGTAAGGGCTTTTCCATTTTCAAAAATACAGACCAAGGACTAATTTTTTTCTTCTGAATACTACACAATGTTTTCCTGAGGTCAAAGTAGTCTATCAACTGAGCAAAGCATGATTGAATTTACTAACCAAAGTGTTTTAATAGTCATAAACCTGGTTACCTATCTTAGTCTCTTAGATAAGAAATTTGGTTGTCAGCAGCTTTGGAACTTGTAATTAATTTGTTAAATTGTCACTAGTGAATATTGTAAAGAGGAATTGGGAATTCTGCAGCGTAAAACAGTCATTTGCATTCAAAGCAAGGTTACAAGATTAATTCAAAGAAGAGTTTGTTTATAGAGTTGTTATTATATGATATTGTTGGAAACTTAAAATTTAATCCTGCAATTTTGCTGACAGATCTGTTAACTACTTGATCTTGTTTAAATATATAATACTGACACATAATTGTATAGTGCTTTTCGATGTGAATTTCATATTCTTCATTTTTCTCTTCTCTCGTGGTTCTAGAAATGTACAAAGGGTTTGGTTAAAGCTCTGAAGGATGTCGTTAATTCAATTAATCTTTGAGAATAACATTCTAGATTAATTGAAAAGTTACAATATGCATAAATGTAGAATGACTGCTTGTAAAGATGGGGTTTTGAATGATTTTATCTATATAAAAAGAATGATGGGTTTGAATGTTCTTGTCTCCATATCCAGTTGCTGAATGGCTTACTTCTATTATGATTCACTCATGTTTAGGTACGACGCTTTTGGCAAAATATTATAACTTGACTATGTAGTTGCAAAATATTTTGAGCCAGACAAGAATAGCTTATATAAGACTAACTTTTAACCAAATTATAGGTGGCATGAATGCACTAAGCCTAGGTGATACCCTAGAGGAGTAAGGAGAAGTGATAAGCACTCACTAATAGGCTTGGATGTTAACTGAACCCTATCATGACTAGTAACTAATATATATGTAGTTTTTTGTTGATAAGTTATGACATCATGCACTTAAGTAGGAAAATCAGTTATCGCAATCAACAGTTTCCTTTCTAGCAGAATCATCAAGTATGTTTCTGACTTTCGCTACACGCACAAACATATTTATCAAGTTTTATTGTCATCATTATAAGCCTGTAAAATGTCTGTTCACTTGTAGCATTATTTATGAGCACCAATTATTATCTTGATCTGTGTGTCAATGTATACCACCAAGACGAGGTTCACGAAGAACATGTTTGTCTTCTTCAGGATATTTGATTTAGATATTAATTTGGTAGTCAATAAAAATGGTATTACCTTCTTCCATGTCCCTTGATTAGTAAGAAAATAACACAACATTGTTGTCTTTGTGTATTGTGGCACTAAGTGCCTCTGGTGACCTATTTGCTTCATTTTCCTGACTTGCTATTATTTTTTAAATATGTGCAGGAAGACTGCTTCTACAACCTGCCTTACAATGCTGGGTATCAAATTTCCGTACTACGTTTACGAAAGACAAGGGACGAAATTATGAAGTATACTCTCTCTATATATGTAGATATATACTTTGATTGAAGAACTGTGGTAGCTTTAGATGGTTAATTGTAAAGATGATGAATGATTATGTAGTGGATGATTTTATTAAGTTAATAATATTTTAGTTTTTTTATTTTTGCCATTATTTGCTATGGGGACATTGAGCCAGTCAGGTACACAAAAAGAATGACAAATTTTGATTTGGCAATAATATAATTTGTTACCAAAGCATTGAACAAGTTTTAATATAGCAATAATTTTTTATACATTTAGCAATAAATTTTTGTTGCTAATGGCATTAATAATATAATATTTGGTAACAAAAAGTTAACATAATAACAACGGAGAGGATATTGTTGCTAATACTAAATTAAAAGGCAACATATTTTATCGTTGCAAATCATATCAACTTTTGTTGACGTCGATAAAGAAACGACAACATATAATGTGATTTGCTAATCGATGACTTTTTCGTTGCTATTGAAAATAACAAAGAACAAACATTTTCGTTAGTGATTCAAAGATAATGTCGATTTGCCAAATAATATAATCAAAGAACGAAAATCGTTACTAAAAAGTTTACATTCATGATGAGAGCAAGCTTAGCAACAATTTTCATAATTTCATCGTAACGAAAATGTCGTTGCAAAAAATGGTGTCAATTGCAGCGAAAATGCATGGTCGTTGCAAAAAAAAAGAGTTCATTTCGTTGCCAATTAGCATGCTTTTGCAACGAAATGGGGTTTTTAGCAACAAAATTTTAATTATTCTGTAACAATACATTTTGTTGTTAAAGGATCGATGTATCTGTACGAAAGCCAAATTTCGTTGCAAAATGTATTACTTTTGGCAACGAAAAAAATACGTTCGTTGCGCAACGAAAGACTCAACGATGTAAAGTCATTGCCAAAAACATTTTTAAAACATTTAAAATCATTTTTAAATAGTTACTATTAATATTTATATATTAATGTATTATTCACCAAAATATTAAAAGTCATTTAATATCACTTAAAATATTTTTAAATCATTTATATCCTTTTAAATGATTTTTAAATCAATAAAACCATTTTTAAACTATTTATTTAATATAATTATTAAATAAGTTTAATATCTTTAATATTAAATTAATATCATTAATATTAAATTATTAATGAAATTATCCTTAAATTGATTTTTCTAATATTAAAATCATTTTAAACTAATTTATTTAATATAAACATTAAATAAATCTAATATCATTAATATTAAAATATTAATATTTTTCATGACAATATATTAAAAGTTATATTTTATAACTTATAATATTTTATAACCTTTAATTCATTTTTATATGATTTTAAATCATTAATTCTATTTTTATAATTTATTTAATACATTTATTAAATGACTTAATTACCATTAATATTAATTTATTAATGAAATTCATCATAAAATATTAAAAGTCATTAAAATAACTTAAAATATTTTCTTATATCATAATATAATTTTAAATGACTTTTCAAGTATTAAAATCATTTTAAAATAATTTATTTAATATAATAATTAAATAAATTAAATACTTTTAATATTTCAAAATATTAAATATTTATGAAATATATTAAAAATTATTAAAACTAATTTTAGGACTTTAAAATAATTTTAGTAATTTAATTTGTATTTTTAATAATTAAAAACTAATTTTCTCTTATTATTTAATAAAAATATAATTTTCGGAAATTAAATTAATAGAGTTAAATGTGACGACCCCAAAATAGGTCCATTCCATCCAACCCATTTCGAAGTCGCCAAATACATGGTATGATGAAACAACTACAACTTTATTATCACAACAATAAAGCACTGAGTTTAAATACAAATATTATCTTCAGACAATATTTATACTCAAATAAATCTTCATCACATTTATTGATACATTATTTTACAATAATGGTGAGGACTACTAAACAACTCTCTCTAGAACCTTCATTCCATACCCACACTAAGTACTCATTACATTCTCGCCTCCGAGAAGAAAAATGGAACAACAAGGAAAAGGGTGAGCTCAACTAGCCCAAGTAAAGAATGTTATGACTAAGATAATATACAACAAATTATCGTTAGTCTCCAACAGGAAAAATCGATAGAATACAATAGACAACAAGTTTCGGATCAATATTATTAGTGAAATAATAATTCATAGAAGAGTTACGTAGAGAATGAAATCTACTATAATCTATGAATTTAACGGTCCATCATCAATATTTTATCCTGTAACATCAATCAATATTCATCTCAAATCAAATATTCATCTTTGCACTATAGGCCAAAGATATTCATCAATCGAGTCGTGTTCATCTCAACACTGTTCATCTTTGCATTAAAGGCCAAAGATATTCATCGATCGGTCATGTTCATTTAAACACCGCTCATCTTTGCACTACTCTGGGCCAAAGATATTCTTTGAAATCATTCATCTTTGCACTACTGAGCCAAAGATATTCTTTAGAAATCATTCATCTTTGCACTTCTGAGCCAAAGATATTCATCGATCGGTCGTGTTCATTTAAACACTCGCTCATCTTTGCACTACTGAAGCCAAAGATATTCTTGAAATCATTCATCTTTGCACTACTGGGCCAAAGATATTCAATAATATCATCATTTAAGACCGAGGATGATGAAAAATATTTTTAAAAAAGCGAATCCCGGTGAAACAAAATGACAAGGATTAAGGATTAAGGATTCGTACTTTGTTTTATCCATGTCCAACAATACCTCAAAAATAATCATAGTGGTGTAAAATTCAAGAATGATCAAAACATGGATACAATCAAAGCTAGTATCCGAATAGATATTTTTAGGCGAAAAGAAAAATTTTCATTTTTGGTGAATAGTGCCGTATTCGTGAATAGTGTCAGATATCGTGAATAGTCTTAGTATCGTGAATAGTAACTCAGACACCCAAAGATAGAAATTCCACAAAAACATCTTCACGCTTCATGAATAGTACTCATGAATAGTAACTCATGAATAGTAACTCGTGAATAGTAACTCATGAATAGTAACCCCGAGCATGAAAAAGTTCCAAATTTGATAAAAGTACCAACCAATATTTCAAAGATAATGATATTGAAGAATTAATATCATTTGAGGAAAAATAACATCCTTACCTCAAAGAATCGATTGCTTAAGGAAAGGTCGGAAGTGATCTTTGAATGAAATTTATCTTGAACAAAGAACTCTCAAAGTATCTAAATACTCACAAAATACGCTCAATAATATAGAGAGAGAAAGAGAGAAAACTTTGTTTCTGGTGTGATTTTCAATTCTAACTTAGCCCTCTATTTATAGGAAAATGTTAGCCCGCCGAAGCAGACTTGACCTGCTACCTGATGGCTTTACCTGCTACTATTGCCACCCACCACATTTGAAATAAAATTCAGCATATTTTTTCACCAACCACAAGTGGGGCCCACTCAATTCTAGAATTTTCCACCAAAATCAATTATAACCTTAATTTCCGAATCAGACACCTCTTAAAATTCATAACAAATCATTCGTTCATTTTTAACGGTTCAAAATTTTGTGGACATATACTCAACTTATGTATGTATAACATATCCAAAAATTACAACAATCCAACGGTCGGATTAAATATTATAACTCACACAATAAAGCTGTAATAACACCGATTTGATCTTTTAATACCTCCAATCCGACAAAATACAATAAAACATCTCAGCATTAATTCCTTCATTAATAACCACATAAATAAATCCATCATTTATATTCATATAAAATAAATATTTCCTTATCATATGAATCAATAATTAATTATTCACAAATAATATTATAGAATCACATTTATAATGACCAATTTGTTCCCGGAAAGAGGGGCTTTCAATAAGAATTTCTTCTTCTTGGCGGCGCAATTAGGTGACCAAACCTCTCCTTAGGACGTAACATTCTAGACATTGCCAATAATGTTATCTAATAATATTATTCAAATAATATGAATTATTGATCCGATAATGAGAAATCTTTGTGCGATGACAATTATTGAAACAATAATAATATAAAATATCAATAAACAATTATTGAATCAATAAAATAAAATATTGAGCAGTAACTCATTGTGAAAATTATTGAGTAGTGCCCTTCACGTAAGGATCAATAATTCAACAATCATTTGTGCAATACTGGTGTGCTCTTTGTGCAACCACGCGTAGACATCGTATTTTAACCACGGGTATTCCAACGATCTTAACTTGGTAACAACTACGCCAAGTTATTTATAACCACCCAAACTTTGTCGTTTTCCTCATCCAATCGCTTTCAGTTATGGGGCCCACACATGGTCTTTACTTGCGCGTAAATACGAATATTCCAGAAGCGATCGAATATTCCACGACCAAACGAATATTCCCAACAAAGAATGAATATTTTATAACCACTTGCTTATTTTGAAATATTTGCGCATTTTACCCATAACTAACCACATTAATCAAATCCACCCTTACTATTTCAAAATAATAAATAAAGGAAATTCCTTTTATTTAAAAAAATTTGAGGGGTCTTACAACCTCCCTCCTTATGAAATTTCGTCCTCGAAATTGGCGACGACGCACAGTGTTTGAAAAGATGAGGATACCTCGCTTTCATTTCGTTTCCAATTCCGGTCATTTCCTCGATAGCATGGTTTAGCCACAAAACTTATGGTATAACCTCAGACATAGGTCATGTTCTTTCCTCTACAAAATCTTGACAGTACTCTCCTCAGACGTTAAGTCTTGACTATCTCATCCGGGTTCTAACTCGATAGCGTGTTTGGTCGTCCACATATTTACGTAACATCGATACGTGAAAAGCGTTATGAACACGCGTCATACTTGGTGGTAAAAGCGAGTCTATAGGCCCACGTTCCTATTCGATCGAGAATTTCAAATGGATTAATAAATCGAAGGTTTGAGCTTTCCTCACCTCACCGATTCTCGCTTTTAAAATAACAACTTCTTGCACCTCCTTCTTCAAATTCATCACTCCGTGTGTAGCTTGAGCGACTTTAACTTTATCGATTAAAGTCGATTATACTCAGTATATCATCACGTACTCGTATATCATCACGTGAGTACCTAGAGTTTTCATCTCCATCTCTATTATTTGTATATTATACGAAATGAGTCTTTGACAATATTGTACTCGTACTTGTATACGATCTTCTACTCAACACGTCAGCTTCCACGTTCGCTTTTCCAGGATGGCATGGTCAGAACATGTGCTGAAATGAGTCTCCTCTTGAGTTCTTCGAAGCTCTTCCCACATTCCTTGCTCCATTCGAATTTTGTATCTCTACGAGTTAGCTACGTTAATGGAATAGCGATTCGAGAATATCCTTCAACGTATCTCCGATAATAACCAACTAAGCCTAAAAACTACGCATTTCGATTCATCGAGCTTAGGTTGTTCTCAACTGTGACTCATATCCCAACCTTGGATAGCACGTCACAATGACACCTATCAGTTTACTATCGCACGAATATGACGTCCCTTACAGAGAGTCTGGCTTAGGTGAATTCCACAAAGGAAGTCACAAGATAAAGGCTCATGTACCAAATTCTATAGTTGAATTTTAACTCACGAAGTTCAATAGAGCCATTCGATATGAGATTTTAGAAATGAGTTTTGTCTAGGGTTCAAAGTCGATACAAAATTTAATATTAGTCTTTGGGAGTAAGCCAATAAATTCTTCAGAAATACGTGGAAAAATCAATAACAACAAGAATATTATTCAAATCGGCGTGTCTTTATTCAAATCCATAATATGGACTAAGAAAACTTGACATCAAGTAATAAACGAATGACTTCATGGCTTGATATGAAAATGTTTGACTACAATGGTTTGTTGCTTGAGTTGAATAACAAAGTTGCTTAGGAATATGAAAACTAACAACCTTACAAAAGCAATCAATTTTAGCATGATGAGTAGTTAACCAATCAATCCCCAAAAGCAAGTATCTTTAAAGAGATAAGGTCAACAGGTAAGGTAATGGTGCCAACTTGAATCAAATAAGATTTTTAAACAACGGATGTAATGAAAGTTTCTCCTATGAGTCTCCATAAATAAGGTCAAAGTCTAATTTCTCCGTAGTCAAGTTCAAACGTTGAGCGCAAGCAAGCAGAGAGATAAAAGAATGGGTAGAACCCAGATCTAGTAAGGTATAAACATCGCAAGAATTTATAATTAACTAACCCTGCTAACTTCGTTCGGGTTCCTCGTATTTTGATGGAATGGTCACGACAAACGCTCTTCCAAGAACCGAATTGACTTTGACTTTTCGGGACATCCTTTTGAGTCACCGCCTCAATTGCACTAGGGTTTCGATATCGTATAATCTCGGCGATATGTCCTTCTTTTCCACAATTATAGCATACCTTAAACTATTGTGGGCGGTTTAATGATATGTCCCTCTTTCCAAGATTTGTAACATATCTGATAGATGGTCTTTCTCCTCCTTGGAACCGGTTGCCATTGGCGCCGACGTCTTCACATGGTCGTTGTTGAATCTCCTCTTTTAAAATCTCCTCCCAACTCGCTTCTTCTATTTTCATGGCCACGATTACCACCGAGTAGTTCTACCGCTTTGTCCAAGTATTCTTCTTTCTCCTTTGGTTATCGTTATTCGATGACTGCTATCTTTGGTATGATCCTGGTTATGGTCCCTCGGTTGAACGTGATTCGTTATCTCGCTCTAATAACCGAGCCACATTTTACAACATCCTAATAGAGAGAAAATTTATGAGAAATGAGATCTTAATTGTAAGACCCCAAACTTTTATAAATAAAGATGAATTTTTCTATAAATATTATTTTTGAATATTATGGAATAAATTTGATATAATGTTATAGTTGTGGGTAATATTTATAAATTTTGCAAAGTATGCAAGTTGTTATAAAATATTCGTTTGGTCTGGGAATATTCTTTTTGTTAGGAATATTAAATGCATAATGGCTCAATCATTGGTGGACCCCACATTATTATTATCGGATTGAGAAAACGATAAAAAATATTTTTATAAAAATAATTGGCGGAGGTGTTACTGAATTAAAACTGTTGAACTACCCGGTGGTAAAAAATGAATGTCTGGCGTGGTTGCATAGTAGCACACGGTATTGATTATTGATGCTTACGTGAGAAGTCACTCATTTATGCTCAATTATTACTACTGATAATTGCATCATATCTCTTATATTATTGATTCAATTATTGTCACAAGATCATCATCAGATAATATGTTATAGTATTAAATCAATAATTGAGACGACAAGTTATAAATGATTAATAATTATTGAAAGATTAAATATGTGTTATGATTTGTGGTAAGTTTGATTATTTTATGGGGGGCTCATATGTCATCATCTAAGAGTCTCTTCATCAATAGTATTTACCTTCGTCAATAGTAATTACCCTTGTGAATAGTATTTACCTTCGTCGATAGTAATTACCCTTGTGAATAGTATTTACCTTAAATCGATAGTAATTACCCTTGTGAATAGTATTTACCTCGGCCATCGATAGTAATTACCCTTGTGAATAGTATTTACCTTCATCGATAGTATTTACCTTCGTTAATAGTAATTACCTTTACCAGACGTCGAACCACTTGTCGTTTCACATTACAAAAGCGCCGAACCACTTGTCGTTTCACATTACAAAGGCCAAACCGATCGTCAAGCCACTTGCCTTTTTCATACGGCGGTGCTAAGCTAGAAATCTTCTATAAATAGAGGCCTAGGGCTTCATTATTTTCACGAATTCATTCAAGCTATAGAGAGAGAAAGTATAGAGAGAATAAGAGAAAGAAGAAGAGTATTTTGTTACTACCTTCTTGCGAGTAAAGATTCAATCTCCTACCAAATGTAAGGGTGTTATTCTTTCTTATTCATGAAGAAGCTGTTGTTTACCCTATACTTGGTGACATTCTTCTATTATTACATTGGAACATCCACATGCGTGTGTTTTACACAGGACCGGTTAAAATCTTTATTATTATTCTCGTTGGAACATCCTCGTCATGTGTTTTACACCGGACTGGTTCCGCTTTTCTTTATTATTCTGTTGGAACATCACATGCATGTTTTTTTACAGGACTGGTTAAAATCTTTATTATCTCGTTGGAATATCCTATCTCATGTGTTTTACACCGGATCCGGGTTCCATCTTTATTATTCATTGGAACATCACGTCGGTGTGAATTTCACCGACCTAGTTCCGTTATTTATTATTACATTGGAATAACACGTCTGCGCCTATGTCATCGCATGCATGGTGATTTCTTTTGTTATTCCATTCCTTATTATACCCAAGTTGGTTAAAACTTTGACTTCTATACTCCATGAAATTAGTAGAATATCCTTGATATTTGCGTTTCATCCAAAGATCTTTTCATAGAAATATTCTTCCGATCATTCTTGAATTTTACTCTACAAAACAAAGATTCATGTTGACAATTTGGACGTTAATAATTCTCGGATAAAATAATTCTTGAACTTGTTTTATTGAATTCTTATATCATTGTCATCATCCTCATGTTTATATTTTTTGAAAGTCATCTCGTGGCCTCTGTAGTGCATAGATGGACTTGGTATGATTATGACCAGAGACTATTCGGTGTAATCATGACCGTAATGTTACAAATGATGTGATAAAAATCCTCGATTGGTAGTAGTGCATTGATGGGACGATTGTTGGCATGATCATGACCATTAATGAATACACAAATATTCTTGGCCCGTAGTGCATGAATAATTGTGGTCGTGATACTAAAGAATATCCTTGGGTCAGAAAAGTGCGAGGGGTGATTCGATGATGTGAAATATTTATTAAAGTCGAGTCTCGACTATAAGCAAATGATGAAAAATCTTTTAAAACCTAAAAGATAGTAGACTTTATTTTCTACTTGACTCTTTTAATGGATTCAGATATTCCATTGATTAAACCTGGTTGTCTATTGTATTTTATCGGTTTAACATTATTCAAGACTATTGATAATTTATTCGCATTATCTTAGTCATAATATTTCTTCTTGGGCTAGTTGAGCTCACCCTTTCTTTCACCGTTCTTCGTGAAATGATAATATAGCCGGGACGAGTTGGGGAAACGCAGTGATGGTCCTGAATATAGCATTAGTAGTCCTCACTATTTCGTAAAATAGTGTGATAATAACTGTAATGAGGACTTTTGTTTGAGTTTGTATAATATCTAAGAGGCGATATTTGTATTTAAACTCACAGTTTATGTCGTATTTATACCTACGCTTATGTTAATAAGTTGTATTTAAATTACATGTACCATGTAAGTGTCGCACCCAAGATGGGTGATGTATACCTAATTTTGGGGGCGCCACGGTTAGTATCGAGCTTAGGATATGATCACGGCTAAGATGTGAGAATAGTACTAGGAGGGAGAGCGGGGAATACCTTCGCTAGTATGACCTACCTAAGTTTATGTGATATTTTATTGGTTGGTCGGAAGATAGGGATAATTTGTTACATGTCAATTAACCTTTTGTTTTGTGGCGATCTCGAAAATGACATCCGAGAATGTTGAGAATAGCAATGGAGCGCAGCGATTGTTGATTCACCACATATCAATAATCGAGGATAATGTGCATCGAAGGCGATAATCCTCATGCAAACAACAACAACGACCAAATGACGAATGATCAAATGTTCGAGAGGCTTTATGCAATTTATGCAACAAAGAAAGTGAGAGCGACTCTCGCCCAAAACGTAGGTGGAAACACGGAAAACTCTCGGTGGTCACCGCTAAACAATTTAAGGAGCTGGGACCCACCGGAGTTTAAGGGAGAGCCAAAACCACTTCGGCGGAAGCATGGATAAAGCAGATTACCAAGATATTTGATGTCTTGGGATGCTCCGAGGAGCAAAAGGTTCCCTTCACGCCTTTATGTTGCATGCGGAGAGGCGGATTCTTGGTGGGAATCAGAAACGTACTCAACCAAATTGTCATCAAGATATCTTGGGAGAAGTTCCAGAGTCATTCAACGACAAATACTTTCTCGAAAGTATTCGCCACATGAAGGAGGTGGAGTTTATCAAGTTGGAACAAAACAATATGACCGTGTCGCAACACGAGGCAAAATTTGCATGAGTTATCACGGTTCACGCCCCACTTGGTGGATAATGAAGAGAGAATGGCGCGAATGTTTTTAAGAGGTTTGAAGTCGGAGATACGTCAACATCTTATTTCTCATAAACCGTGTTTGTATTCAGATGTTGTAAATAGGGCTCGATTAGTGGAGTAGCGATAATGAGTCAACGCAACTAAAAAGAGAAGCAATCGGCAAAATTATAATACCGGCGAGAATAGTCATCGAGGCGGTGACAACAAGCGTGAGAGGAATCAAAGCGGGCCAGATATGGTAACCACTTCGGTGGTAATCGAGGTACAAAACAATAAGAATGGACATTTCAAGAAAAGGAGATTCAACAATGATGGAAAGACGTCAAAGACCAAAGACCCATTGTTAAGGAAGGAGAAAGACCACCTATCATATGCTTCAAATGCGGAGGAGAGGGACACATCGATCAAAGCTGCGTCATGCCGTCAAAGCATGTTATAATTGTGGAAGAGAAGGTCACTTAGCTCGATTTTGTTGCCATCAAGACAAATTCACCTAGGATGGAGGCACCAAAGGCCATCCCGGAAAATTCAAAACCCAGAGAGTGCAAGGGAGAGCATTTGTTGTGACCTCCCAAAGAGCAAGGAATCCGAATGAGGTCATCACGGGTAAGCTTATCATAAACTCTAATGAAGTCTATACTTTATTTGATATTTGGTTCTACCCATTCTTTTATTTCTCCTACTTGCGCCATCGATTAAATTTGACTCAGGAGAAATTAGACTTTGACTTATCTCGTGGAAACTCCGTTGGGAGAAACCTTCATTACATCCACTTTGCTTATAAGTCTTGTTTGGTTCAAATCGGTCCCCTCACATTACTCCGTCGATCTTATTTCATTAAAAATACTTGCATTTGACGTGATTCTAGGATTGATTGGTTAACTACTTATCATGCAAAATTGATTGTTTTCGTAAGGTTGTTAGCTTTCATATTCCTAATCAACCTATTATATTAATTCAAACGACCAAACCATTAAAATCAATCACGGTCATCTCAAGCCATAAAGCTATTCGCTTATTGAAAACGGATGTCAAGCTTTCTTAGCTCATGTCACGATTTAAATAAAATACGCCGCTTTTAAACGATATTCCTATTGTTAATAAATTTCCGACGTATTCTCTGGAAGAACTTCCTGGCCTACCCCAGAGCGTGAAATTGAATTTTGTATCGACCTTGAACCCCAGACAAAACCTATTTCCAAAGCCCCATATCGAATGGCTCTATTGAACTTCAGGAGTTAAAGACCCAACCGCAGGAATTGTTAGACATTGGCTTTATTCGCCCTAGTACTTCTCCTCGGGGTGCTCCTGTTCTATTCGTGAAGAAGAAAGATGGGAGTATGCGATTTTGTATTGATTATCGGAGTTGAATCACGTCACCATCAAAAATAGGTATCCATTGCCACGTATTGATGACTGTTTGCTTGACCGGGGTTGCAAGGAGCCAAATTCTTTTCAAAGATCGATCTTCGTTAGGATATCACCAATTGAAGATTAGAATCACGACATTCCAAAGACGGCCGAATCCCCAGACGGGCATTATGAATTCCTAGTCATGTCCTTTGGATTGACTAATGCTCCCGCCGCCTTCATGGATATGATGAACCGAGTATTCAAGGAATATTTAGATCACTTTGTGGTCGCGTCTTTATTGATAACATCCTTATTTATTCCAAAAGCCGTGAAGATCATGAGCAACACTTGAGGTCGACACTCCAAAAGCTTCGTGAATATAAGCTTTATGCCAAGTTGAAGAAATGCGAGTTCGGCTTGAAGAAGTAGCATTCCTTGGGCACGTGGTATCAAGTCATGGAATATCTGTTGACCCAAAGAAAGATTGAAGCTATTCAAAGTCGGGAACAACCTAAATCAAATGATCAAGCACGTAGCTTTCTCGGTTTAATTTGGTTATTATCGGAGATTCGTGGAAGGATTTTCTCGAATCGCTATTCCATCGACTCAAATTTGACTCGGAAAGATACAAAGTTCGGTTGGGAGCGAAGAATGTGAGAAGAGTTTTCAAGAACTCAAGAGGAGACTTATTTCAAAGACTGCTCGACAATACCATCCGGCTCTTGAGGGATTTGTCATCTCACTGATGCTTGGGCAAAGGGTTGGGATGTGTTCTCATGCAACATGGAAAAGTAATAGCTTTATGCCTCGCGACAACTCAAAGAATATGAGAGGAATTATCCTACTCATGATCTAGAGTCAAGCAATTATCTTCTTTGCACTTAAAATTTGGAGGCATTACTTGTATGGGGAGAAAGTGGAGATCTTTACGGATCATAAAAGCCTCAAATATTTCTTCACTCAAAAGGAACTCAACATGCGACAACGACGTTGGCTTTTGAATCTGCTGAAAGATTATGATCATACCATCCAATACCATCCTGGAAAAGCGAACGTGGTAGCTGACGCATTGAGTAGAAAATCATATGCAAGTACGAGTGCGATATTGTCAACGCAAAGGCCCATTTTGTGTGACTTGCAAAGGATGGAGATAGAATTAAAGACTCCAGGGACGCATGTGATGATAGCTAGTATACGAGTAGAACCGACTTTAATTGATAAAGTTAAAGTCGCTCAAGCTACGGACACGAGTCGATGCGTATGAGGAAGAAAGTGCAAGAAGGTGCTACGCCTAAGCAAGAATCGATGAAGAAGGAATACTTGAGTCAACTCCGCACTTTGTGTTCCTAACGACCGATTTAAAGTATAATATCATGATGGAGGCACACAACACACCATTTGCAATCCATCTCGGGAGTACCAAATGTATCATGATATTCGGTCATACATTTTGGTGGAGCAATATGAAGAGAGAGATAGCTACTGTTTATCTCAAGGTGTCTAACTTGTCAACGAAAGTTAAAGCGAGCATCAAGTACCAAAAGGTCCATTGCAACCACTTGAAATTCCAGAATGGAAGTGGGAGCACATTACCATGGATTTCGTTCACGGCCTTCCTAAGGTTTCTCAAGGCATTGATGCGATTTGGGTCATTGTTGATAGAGTTGACCAAGTCCGCTCATTTCTTACCGATACGAGAAACTTATACACTTGAACGCCTTGCTCAGTATGTACATAAACGAGATTGTAAGATCGCATGGTATGCCTAAGTATCCATAGTTTCGATCGAGACCCAAGATTCACTTCACGATTTTGGGTTAGTTTGCAAAAAGCTATGGGCATGATTTCACGATTTAGCTCTAAGATATCATCCTCGACGGACGGACAATGGAGAGGACTATTCAAACTCTTCAAGATTTATTAAGACTCGTGTCCTTGATTTCAAGGAGTTGGGACAAGTTCTTACCATTGGTGGAGTTTTCCTACAACAACAGCTTATCAAGCAAGTATGGCATGGCTCCATTCAAGCGTTGTATGGAAGAAAGTGTCGTTCTCAAAGATTTGGGATGAGGTGGGTGAAGCAACGTTGTTGGGACCGGAGTTGGTACGTATGACTACTTTAAAAGATTCAGACGATCCGACAACGATAAAAACCTCACAAAATCGATAAAAGAGTTATACCGATCTTCATCGAAAGAACGTGGAATTCGATATAGGAGATCATGTGTTGTTAAGAGTCGCTCCATGGAAAGGAGTTACAAGATTTGGAAAGAGAGGAAAACTTAACCCTCGATTCATCGGTCCATTTTAATCCTCGATCGAGTAGGAACTGTGGCCTATAGACTCGCTTTTACCGCCAAATATGTCTCGTGTTCATAACGCTTTTTCACATATCTATGTTACGTAAATATGTGAAAGACCCGAACCATATTATTGAGTTAGAACCCATTTAAATAGCGGAAGATTTGACGTATAAGAGGTTCTGTTCAAATTTTGATAAGAAAGAACATATTCTACGCCCAAGGTTATACCTCAAGTCAAAGTTTTATGGAGGAACCACGATGTTGAGGAAATGACTGGGAGTTAGAATCAAATGAAATCAAGGTATCCTTACCTCTTCGACATACCAGTATCGCACCCTAATTTCGAGGGCTAAATTTCATAAGAAGGGGAGGTTGTAAGACCCCAAACTTTTATAAATAAAGATGAATTTTTCTATAAATATTATTTTTGAATATTATGGAATAAATTTGATATAATGTTATAGTTGTGGGTAATATTTATAAATTTTGCAAAGTATGCAAGTTGTTATAAAATATTCGTTTGGCTCTGGGAATATTCTTTTTGTTAGGGAATATTCGCATAATGGCTCAATCATTGGTGGACCCCACAACATTATCATTTTGATCGAGAAAAACGACAAAAATATTTTTATAAAAATAACGGCAGAGGTGTTACCGTTAAAACCGTTGAACTACCCTTGGTAGTAAAGTACAAGAATGAATACGCGTGGTTGCATAAGAGTACACTACAGATTGATTATCGATGCTTACGTGAGAAGTCACTCATACTACGCTCAATTATTGCTACAAGAATTCTTTGATCATATCTCTTATATTATTGATTCAATTATTGTCACAAAGATCATCCGTATAATATGTTATAGTATTAAATCAATAATTGAGACGACAAGTTATAAATGATTAATAATTATTGAAAGATTAAATATGTGTTATGATTTGTGGTAAGTTTGATTATTTTATGGGGGGGCTCATATGTCATCATCTAAGAGTCTCTTCATCAATAGTATTTACCTTTCAATAGTAATTACCTTGTGAATAGTATTTACCCGTCAATAGTAATTACCCTTGTGAATAGTATTTACCTTCGTCAATAGTAATTACCCTTGTGAATAGTATTTACCTTCGTCAATAGTAATTACCCTTGTGAATAGTATTTACCTTCGTCAATAGTATTTACCTTCGTTAATAGTAATTACCTTTACCAGACGTCGAACCACTTGTCGTTTCACATTACAAAGCGCCGAACCACTTGTCGCTTCACATTACGGTGCGCCAAACCAAATTCGTCAAGCCACTTGCCTTTTCATACGGTAAGAAAAGCTAAGCTAGAAATCTTCTATAAATAGAGGCCTAGGGCTTCATTATTTTCACTTAATTCATTCAAGCTATAGAGAGAGAAAGTATATAGAGAATAAGAGAGAAAGAAGAAGAGTATTTTGTTACTACACCGCCATAAAGATTCAATCTCCTACCAAATGTAAGGGGTGTTATTCTTTCTTATTCATGAAGAGAACTGTTGTTATTCCATTGCTTATTATTCTGTTGAATAACCTGTATACGTGGTTTACCCTATACTTGGTGACATTCTTCTATTATTCGTTGGAACATCCCGTCTGTGTGTTTTTTACAGGACCGGGTTCCGCTTCTTTATTATTATTCATTGGAACATCCTGCTCAGGTGTTTTACACCCGGACCGGTTCCGCTCTTTATTATTCTCGTTGGAACATCCTGCTCGTGTGTTTTACAGGACCTAGTTAAAATCTTTATTATTCTCATTGGAATATCCTATTCATGTGTTTTACACCGGATCGGGTTCCATCTTTATTATTCTCGTTGGAACATCCCGCTTGCATTGTGAATTTCACCGACCGTTCCGTTATTTATTATTCTCGTTGAATAACCGTCATGCAAGCGGTCTATCGCATGCATGGTGATTTCTTTTGTTATTCCATTCCTTATTATACCCAAATTGGTTAAAACTTTGACTTCTATACTCCATGAAATTAGTAGAATATCCTCGATATTTGCGTTTCATCCAAAGATCTTTTCATAGAAATATTCTTCCGATCATTCTTGAATTTTACTCTACAAAACAAAGATCATGTCGACAATTTGGACGTTAATAATTCCCGGATAAAATAATTCTTGAACTTGTTTTATTCAATTCTTATATCATTGTCATCATCCTCATGTTTATATTTTTTGAAAGTCATCTGTGGGCTCAGTAGTGCATAGATGGACTTGGTATGATTATGACCAGAGACTATTCTTGTAATCATGACCGTAATGTTACAAATGATGTGATAAAATCCTCAAAGGGTCAGAGTGTATTGATGGACGCTTGTTGGTATGATCATGATTATTAATGAATACACAAATATTCTCGCCAGTAGTGTATGAATAATTGTGGTCGTGATACTAAAGAATATCCTTGGCCAGAAAAGTGCGGGGTGATTCGATGATGTGAAATATTTATTAAAGTCGAGTCTCGCCTATAAACAAATGATGAAAAATCTTTTAAAACCTAAAAGATAGTAGACTTTATTTTCTACTTTACTCTTTTAATGGATCAGATATTCGTCCGCAGCTTAAACCTGGTCAGTCTATTGTATTTTATCGGTTTAACATTATTGAAGACTATTGATAATTTATTCTCGCATTATCTTAGTCATAATATTTCTTATCGGGCTAGTTGAGCTCACCCTTTCTTTCACTTCGTTCTCTTCGTGAAATGATAATATAGCCGGGATTTAGCCTGGGAAACGAAAGTGATGGTCCTGAATATAGCATTAGTAGTCCTCACTATTCTGTAAAATAGTGTGATAATAATCTGTAATGAGGACTTTTTGTTTGAGTTTGTATAATATCTAGTAGACGATATTTGTATTTAAACTCACGCTTTATGTCAGATTGCATACCTACGCTTATGTTAATAAGTTGTATTTAAATTTCGTACCATGTAAGTGTCGACCCAAGATGGGTGATGTATACCTAATTTTGGGGCGCCACACCGACGTATCGCCGGGTTTCAAACCTCTCGAAACATCCGCGTCATAACGTTCCTCATTCTCCACCAAATGAGGTGCAAACACGGATAACTCCGCATAAACTTCGCCTCGTCATCGGGACACCGCCATGTTATTCTCGCCCAATCTAATAAACTCCACTTCCTTCATACGATTTAATACTTTCGTGGAAGTACTTGTCATTGAATCTGCTTTCAAACGTCTCCCATGACATACGCCGAGTGCATTTGGATGGGTACGCTTCATGATTCCCACCAAGAATCGCCTTCGCCAGGAACATAAAAGTAGCGAATGGAACTTTCGTTTCCTTCGCATCCCAAGACATCGAATATCTTGGTAATTTGCTTGACCCATGTTTCCGCCATGATTGGATCTCGCTTTCCTGCACTCGTGGTCCCAACTCTTTGAAGCTCGCCGTTGTGACCACCCGTGAATCGCTATTATCTCCTCCTCGTATTTTGAACACGAGTCTCCTCATTCGATTTTGCATGAACCGCAAAAGCTTCTAAACATCCCCTCGCTCATCATCTACTCGGTGGTGTTATTCACGGGAGGAACATTGCCACTTTCGTTGCACGCTCTCCTCGTTGGCAAGTACAGCATCTCCACGGTCTCATTTACACCACTATTAATATTCTCATTCGAAATTCTCACCATCATCATAAAACAAGGGTTAATTAAGGAAATCAATCACATAATATCCCCTATATATATCGACTAACTAACAAATAAGCTTAGGTAGACACACACTAGCAAAGGATTTACTCGCTCTCCCTCCTAGTTCTATTCCCCGATCTCCGCCAGAGATCATATCCCTAAGCTCGATACCAACCGTGACGACCCCAAAATAGGTCCATTCCATCCAACCCATTCTTGAGTCGCCAAATACATGGTACAGAAACAACTACAACTTTATTATCACAACAATAAAGCGTGAGTTTAAATACAAATATTATCTTCTAGATAATATTTATACTCAAATAAATCCTCATCACATTTATTGATACATTATTTTACAATAATGGTGAGGACTACTAAACAACTCTCTCTAGAACCTTCATTCCATACCCCGACTAGTACTCGCTACATTCTCGCCTCCCGAGAAGAAAAATGGAACAACAAGGAAAAGGGTGAGCTCAACTAGCCCAAAGAAGAATGTTATGACTAAGATAATATACAACAAATTATCGTTAGTCTCCAACAGGAAAAATCGATAGAATACAATAGACAACAAGTTTCAGATCAATATTCGCAATTGAAATAATAATTCATAGAAGAGTTACGTGAGAGAATGAAATCTACTATAATCTATGAATTTAATGTCCATCATCAATATTTTATCCCTCGTAACATCAATCAATATTCATCTCAAATCAAATATTCATCTTTGCACCATGTGCCAAAGATATTCATCAATCGGTCATGTTCATCTCAACACTGCTCATCTTTGCATTAAAGGCCAAAGATATTCATCATCATTATGTTCATTTAAACACCGCTCATCTTTGCACTTGCTGCAGCCAAAGATATTCTTCTTGAAATCATTCATCTTTGCACTACTGTGCCAAAGATATTCTTCAGAAATCATTCATCTTTGCACTACAGCCAAAGATATTCATCACTTCGGCCATGTTCATTTAAACACCGCTCATCTTTTGCACTCTGTGCCAAAGATATTCTTGAAATCATTCATCTTTGCACTACAGCCAAAGATATTCAATAATATCATCATTTAAGATCGAGGATGATGAAAAATATTTTAAAGAAACGAATCCAATTGAAACAAAATGACAAGGATTAAGGATTAAGGATTCGTACTTTGTTTTATCCATGTCCAACAATACCTCAAAAATAATCATAGTGGTGTAAAATTCAAGAATGATCAAAACATGGATACAATCAAAGCTAGTATCCGTAATAGATATTTTGATTTAAAAGAAAAATTTTCATTTTTTCTATGAATAGTGCCGTCAGATTCGTGAATAGTGGTCAGTATACGTGAATAGGTCAGATACGTGAATAGTGCCGTATACGTGAATAGTAACTCCACACCCAAAGATAGAAATTCCACAAAAACATCTTCACGCTTCATGAATAGTACTCGTGAATAAGTAACTCGTGAATAAGAACTCATGAATAGTAACTCATGAATAGTAACTCGTGAATAGTAACTCATGAATAGTAACCCGACATGAAAAAGTTTCAAATTTGATAAAAGTACCAACCAATATTTCAAAGATAATGATATGAAGAATTAATATCATTTGAGGAAAAATAACATCCCTTACCTCAAAGAATCAAGATTTCCTAAGGAAAGGCTCAAGTGATGTTGAATGAAATTTGTAATTCAATGTAAACTCTCAAAGTATCTAAATACTCACAAAATACGCCAATAATATAGAGAGAGAAAGAGAGAAAACTTTGTTTCGTGTGATTTTCAATTCTAACTTAGCCCTCTATTTATAGGAAAATGTTAGCCCACCGTAAAGAGACTTGACCGCTACTGATGGCTTTTACTCGCTACTATTGCCACCACCACATTTGAAATAAAATTCAGCACATTTTTTCACCAACCACAAGTGGGGCCCACTCAATTCTAGAATTTTCCACCAAAATCAATTATAACCCTAATTTCCTAATCGGACACCTCTTAAAATTCATAACAAATCATTCGTTCATTTTATTCGGCTCAAAATTTTGTGGACATATACTCAACTTATGTATGTATAACATATCCAAAAATTACAACAATCCAACTATTCGAATTAAATATTATAACTCACACAATAAAGTCAGTAATAACACCGATTTGATCTTTTAATACCTCCAATCCGAAAAAATACAATAAAACATCTCAAAGATTAATTCCTTCATTAATAACCACATAAATAAATCCATCATTTATATTCATATAAAATAAATATTTCTTATCATATGAATCAATAATTAATTATTCACAAATAATATTATAGAATCACATTTATGATAACCAGTCATTCCTCAGAAAGAGGGGCTTTCAATAAGAATTTCTTCTTCTTTGCGCCGCAATTAGGTGACCAAACCTCTCCTTAGCATGTAACATTCTAGACATTGCCAATAATGTTATCTAATAATATTATTCAAATAATATGAATTATTGATCCGATAATGAGAAATCACATGCGTTGACAATTATTGAAACAATAATAATATAAAATATCAACGCAACAATTATTGAATCAATAAAATAAAATATCGAAACAAGAATTCATCGTGAAAATTATTGAAAAGTGCCTTTTACGTAAGGATCAATAATTCAACAATATTGTGCAATACCGTGTACATCAGCAACCACGCCAGACATCGTATTTTAACCAATTGGGTATTCCAATGATCTTAATTCAGAATAACCACGCCTGCTATTTATAACCACCCAAACTTTGTCGTTTTCCTCATCCAATCACTTTCCGTTATGGGGCCCACACATGGGTGCTAGGTCGTCGCATTTAATATTCCCCGACTAAAGCATTTAATATTCCACGACCAAACGAATATTCCCGACAAAGAATGAATATTTTATAACCACTTGCTTATTTTGAAATATTTAAGATTTTACCCATAACTAACCACATTAATCAAATCCACCCTTACTATTTCAAAATAATAAATAAAGGAAATTCCTTTTTATTTAAAAAAATTTCGGGGTCTTACATTAAAGGTGTTTTAGGCGACAAAACTGTCGCTAAATGTGTTCTTCAGCAAACCCAGATCTTCATAACCGGTTTGCAGGGTATCAAGTTTGACCAAGCATAGATCTTAGATCGTTAGATGTCTGGGTCTGTATTTGTGTTAATGTTGTAGTACTGATGCAGTACTACAACTCCAAACAAGTTCCATGGCAATACAACAACAGATCAAAAAGTTATTAGCTTCCAAAAATCATGTCAGAAGTTGTTCTTCATTTCTGGGTTACACAAAAATGAAGAACAGTTCGGGTGAGCTACTTTGGATCCTTATAGTTTCTATTCTGGGCTTAATTTATGGGATCTAGTGGTTCCAGCTTCTAGAACAGATGTCAGGGTACAATATCATAACATCATATCATTATAACAACACAAGAGCAAGATCTGGCATGGTCAAACCATGTCAGAATCTTGTTCTTCACATATTTGGGTTTTCCAGAAAGTCACCAAAACAGGTGGTCGAGCCTACTTTGACCAGTCACTACATTAAATCCATTTAATATTTAGGAGATTTTAAGGCATATACATTTAGTATAACCAACATACTACAACTTAGATGCATCAACAACACACTGATAGATCTAGACGCTTGAATATGTTATCAGGCCCTTTTTGGGCAAATCTGGGTTACCCAGAAATGGCCGGTCAATGCCGGTCAACGTAGTTTGACCACGAATAACTTGAACTCTAATCATGTTCTGACCTTGTTTCAAGTTTCAATTCAAAGAGCTCATAGCATAAGCTTTAAACAACAAATTACATAAGCAATATGAGATCTAGATGGTTTGACATTCATTGTCAGGCATCAAAAACAAAAATTTCCAGTATTTGTAAAATATCAAATCCGAGCCTCTAGATGTTATAGATCTAACATCTAGCAACCTAGATCATCTATATACACTATATTCAACATGTTTAACACAAAAAAACTAACATCTAACACATCATCAAAGGTCAAATTCTAAATTAGGGTTTTATACCTTGATGATCAATTTCTGATTCTGGCTTCTGATTTTGTTATATGTATTAGTGGGGCTTGTTTTGTGACTGATATAGCAAGAAAATTTTAGAGGTTTTAGAGAGAGTCAAGGATGAGAGTTGTGCAAAAATAAGCTAACAAATGATTTTTTTTTCTCTCCAATCTATATATAGTGTATACAATGAACATGACTGATTATGTGGCTTGTTGCTTATTATTTAGAGCACATGGGGTTGGTAGAGTAGTTCACCAACTATAAATTTGGCTAGATACACAAGTTACCAATTAAAGAATGTGCAAAAGGGTAAAATAGTCATTTGGCCTATGATTTTAATGGTAAAAGTGTAACTTGACAAACCCTTAGGGTTTAACCCTAAAGTTTTCCAAAAATTAGTTTTCTGGAATTTTAATTTAGGGTTTAAATTAAAATAAAATTTTAACTTTCTAATTTTGAAAATTAGGGTTTCTAATTATGTTTAATTTTCTAATTACATTATACATGAAATTTAGGGTTTTAATGTCCACTAATTAGTATTTAGCTTACAATTAACAATTAGGGTTACCAATTTAGCAAATTAGGGTTTTAAATTGAAAATTAGGGTTTCCCATAATTAGGGTTTCTAGTAAATTAGGATTTTACCTAATTAGGTATAATACCTATAATTATTTATATTGACACGATTACCAAACAGCTTAAACAATTCTTAAAGTCGTAATTGACTTTTTGAATTAGGGTTATCAAAATTAAAAAATAGGGTTTTGACATGTTACACCATAATTGACCAACCATTATCAGTCTACGCATAAAATACATATTTATAGCACTGATATAAAAATAATATTATATTATTATTCTCATTCCTTGATCAAAATCCAAAAGTAAGGTTTGGATTCCATATCTGATTTATCTTGCATATAAAACATTATTAATTAAGTTAAAATAATTAACTTCACTAACTCTGAAATAAACATATAATAAAATAATTATTATAATAATACTAATAATCATTTCATATATTATTTAATAATATATAAATCTATTTTCATGGAAAATAATTAATAAAAATATTTCTACAAAAAATAAATTATTATAAGAATATAGTTTATAATGATCAATAATTCTAACATAAAATTATGTGTAATTATTCATGTAATAAATATATTCTTATTTATCACATAAATACATATATACACATTACTTGCCACATATTAATTTCCACCTTTATAAATAATAAAAAAAATTGTGAGATCCCAAATTTTATGAAATGAAAGTATTCATTTTTCTTATAATTATTCTATTTAGTAAATGGTTAAATTGACAAAAGGTTAAAGTTAAGGGTGATATTTGAAAAAAATTTCAAAGTAAGCAAGTTGTCATAAAATACCCGGTAGTAAAATTAAAGTAATACGCGTGGTTGCATAGTAGCACACGGTATTGATTATTGATGTTTACGTAAGAAGTCACTCAGTTATACTCAATTATTACTTTCTACAAGAATTCTTGCTGCGATCATATCTCTCATATTATTGATTCAATTGTTGTCACAGTATCATCTGTATAATATATTATATTATTAAATCAATAATTGAGACGACAAAGTTATTCATTTTATTATTTGCAATATTGACAATGTCTAGAAGTTCTGTCAAGGAGAAGTTTGGTCACCTAATTGCACGCCAATAAGGAGAAATCCTTATCGGAAAGCTCCATCTTTCCTGGGAATGACCTGGTTGTTAAATATTGTGAGTTATAATATTAATGATGAATAAGTTCGTGTTGATTAAAGATGAAATTGATAGTTCCATTGTGTTGGGATTTTTAGTGTTAGTGAAAATTGACATTTATTTCGATAATAATTGATGTCTGGAAGTTATATTGACCAATCGGGTAATTAATCAGATAAATGAGCAATTAATTGCTATTAATGCACATGATTATAACTATTTATTCAAATGTGTGTACTATTGATTCACATTCATGTACTATTAGGGGAGGTAGTGCAAGATTGATAATACTTGACTAAGTTAAAAATGGAGGTATAGATGGAAGTATTATACTGTAATTCGTATTTTCACATGTATAGAACTATTGATTCACATGATTGAACTATTGATTCACATGATGTACTATTAGGGGAGGTGGTGCAAGTTTGATAATACTTGCAGGACTAAGTTAAAAATAGAGGAAAAGATGAAGGTATCATACTGTAATATTTCGAGCCCCAAAACGTGCAATTATCGAAACTATATTTTTCTATAAATAGAAGCTCATGCTTCCTTCATTCTCACCAATTCACTAAGTCTTACAAGAGCAATTATAGAGATAGAAGCTATAGAAAGAGAAGCTATAGAGAGAAAGAAGAAGCGAAGTCTGCTACTTCACTACTCCAGTATCTAGTCTTCTTCTGAGGTAAGGGTTATTATTTTTTTATATTCTGAAGAGATTATTTTTCGTATTCGTATGAATATTATTATCGTTCAATATTCATTATACTCGTTTAATATTCGTAAGGAATATTATTTTCGTTCAATATTCGTAAGGAATATTATTTTCGTTCAACCATTGTAAGTAAAGGGTATTATTTATTTAATATTCTGAAGAGATATTATTTTTCGTATTCGTATGAATATTATATTCATTCAATATTCGTAAGGAATATCATCTTCGTTCAATATTCATAGGAATATTATTTTCGTTCAACAGTCGTAAGGGGTATTATTTCTTCGTAAATGATATTATTTCTTTCAATATCGTTATCTTTTAATATTAGTATTTAATTTTATTGTGGAATTTCTACCTTTTTGTGTCGAGGTTACTATTCATTCTAGTATTATTCACTCGTGTATTCGGGGCACTTTTTGTGCCGGAGTACTATTCACGAGTTACTATTCACCTAGCTACTATTCACTCTAGTATTATTCACTCGGGTATTTGGGACACTTTTCATGCCGGGATACTATTCCCGAAGTACTATTCATAGGGTATTCATGGAGTACTATTCACCTGAAAAATATATTTCTTTTCTGTCCAAATTATTTTTGGTACATGAATATTATCCTTGAATTTTACTCCACAAAGCAGTATAATGTTGACAATTTGGATATTTTTAAACTCTGGATAAATTTAAAGTCTTTAATATTTATCCTTGATTTCGTTTGATTAATGCTTATATCATTGTCATCATCCTCATGCTTATATTGTGATGAAAGTCATCTTTGGCTTACGTGCATAGATGGACTGTTGATTATTGGTTTTATAGTTGTATATCTTTGGCTTACGTGCATAGATGGACTGTTGATTATTGGTTTTACAGTTGTATATTTTTGGCTTACGTGCAAAGATGGACTGTTGATTATTGATTTTATAGTTCTATATCTTTGGCTTACGTGCAAAGATGGACATGTGTATGACATGATCATAACCACTGGTTATAATAACAAATATCCTTGTCCCGTAGTGCATGGATAATTCGATGATGTGATTGCCAGGATCATGACCATTAGTTAACAGTTGAATGTCTTTGGCCGTAGTGCACTAACAGACAATTGATTGGTATGATCATGACCATTAGTTTTATAGTTGAATATCATTGGCCCGTAGTGCAAAGGTAGACAACTGATGATCATTGTTATTATATTTGAATATCTTTAGCCTTTGGGATAAGGATATTGAGTAAACATTCTATTAAGCCTTTGTGGCAAGGAGAAACTGGTTATTTACATGATTATAAATATGAATTGTGGATTTAACTATAATCTTTGGTGGTTCAGGTAAAGACATGTGATGAGAGTTCTTTTTGTCTTGGGTATAACAAAGAACTATTGATGAGTATTACAGGAATGAAATATTAAAGATTGACTTTTAATCTAGAGGACATAGTAGACATTATGCTCTACTTGACTCTTCTAATGGATTGCTTATTCCGCTGTAGTTGTTAATCTAAAATTTGTTGTCTATTGTATTCTATCAGTTGTTATACTGTTGAAGGCTAAGGATAATTTATTCTGCATTATCTTAGTCATGATATTCTTACTGGGCTAGTTGAGCTCACCCTTTTCTTTCACTGTTCTCTTTAGGAAATGAGAATATAGCTGGAACGAGTCGGGGAATGGAGTGATGGTGCAGGATAAGTGGCTTTAGTAGTCCTCACTATTCTGTGAAATAGTGTGATAATAAATGTAATGAGGACTCCATTTGAGTTTGAATACTGTCTATGAGACAATATTCGTGTAAAAACTCTAAGCTACGATGTTGTCGTATTCTATAAAAGAAGTTTGTATTTGATTTATGTACCATGTATTTGGCGACTCAAGATGGGTGATGTATACCTATTTTGGGGGCATCACAAAATTTATACGCAAAATTTTGATTTAATTATATAGAATATATCGGGTTATTACATTCACCCTCCCTTATAAAGATTCCGTCCCCGGAATCACCATTTTAAAACTTATACATACAAGGGTACATAGCATACACAGTCATTGCGAGTAGATCTCGGTCATAATTGATCGAACGGATCTTTAACTATTCAGCATAAACTTGTCTATCTACTTAAACAGAAATTTGATTTCTAATAGAACTCAAATTCCTCCTTCAAAATTTCTTTATAAAATAATTTATTATATATATAAGAAAGTCATATATAAGAAAATAGAATTTGTTCAAATAATATCTGGAGTTGCATCCCCGGCTGCTACCGTATCTTGAGCTGTCATACTGAAGACTCTTGCAGTTGATTCTGTTGGTTTTTTGTTGAAGTTGGTCCCGTTGTCGCCAGCGTCCCGTTACTTTTTCCCGTATTCGCATTCCTTGCCTCCCTTCTCCTTCTTGGACAGTCTTTCTGTAAGACCCCAACTTTTTATAAATAAAATTGAATTTTCTTTAATTATTATTATGAATAATAAGGTGTTAATTTGATATAATACTTTGGTTATGAGTGAAATGTGCAAATTTTGCAAAACAAGCAAGTGGTTATAAAATATTCATTGTTGTCGGGGAATATTCGTTTGGTCGTGGAATATTCTTGATGTCGGGGAATATTCGTATGACGGCGCAACCATTTGTGGGTGCCATAACGGAAAACGGTCGGATGAAGAAAATGAAAAGTTTGAGTTTTTATAAATAACGGCGTAATTGTTACCGTTAACACTGTTGGATTACCTGGTGGTTAAAATACAGTAATACACGTGGTTCGCACAAGAGATTACCTACGATATTGTACATTATTTTTGAATTATTGATTCTTATGTAAGAATGCACTACTCAATAATTTTTACAATAATTATTGTTCAATATTTTATTTTATTGATTCAATAATTGTTGCGTTGATATTTTATATTATTGTTGTTTCAATAATTGTCACTGCACAGTAGTTCCCATTATCAGATCAATAATTCATATTATTTGAATAATATTATTAGATAGCATTATTGGCAATGTCTAAGGAAGTTCTGTCTAAGGAGAGGTTTGGTCACCTAATTGCGCGCCAGTAAGGAGAAATTCTTATCGGAAAGCCCCCTCTTTCCTGGGAACAACCTGGTTGTCATTATTGTGATTTTGTAATATTATTTGTGAATAATTAATTATTGATTTATATGATAAGAAAATATTTATTTTTATGTGGATATAATTGAAGGAATTAATGCTGAGGTGTTTTATTAGTATTTTGTCGAAATAAAGAACGAAATTTGGAAATTTTCAGAAAATTAGTTTATTACTTGATTTTGTAATCTATAACTCTTTGTGTATAATGAGTTAGGAGATGAGCCATATATCAAAAGAAAGCCCTAGAAGTAAGCTAACCGTAGAAATTAGAATCACCTAATAATTCTTTGTGGATTTTTCGTGGTGACTGTTTGAATGAAACTGGTCCAAAGGTCTCATTGTCCGAAAAATCAGTGTTCTTCAGCCATATTGCGTGAGTTATAATTTTTAATCTGACCGTTGGATCGTTGTGATTTTTGGATATGTTATACATATATAAATAGAGTATATGTCCACAAATTTTGAACCGTTAAAAATTAACGTATGATTTGTTATGAATTTTAAGAGGTGACTGATTCAGAAACTGTTTTATTTTGGTGGAGATTTCTAGAATATGGGACCCACTTTTGGTTGTTATGAAAGTTGGCTGATTTTTGTTGGGCCCCACTGAGGTGTGCTGAAATGTGATCAATTGTGGTGTGCGTATAATTTGAAAAATAATATTATTATTTTATTATTTAGTCTCCTATGGCATTCTAGCATTTTTTCTATAAATAGGCGCTTAGGTTAGAATTAAAAATCACACCAAAAACATAAGTTTTCTCTCTCTATATTATCAAGCGTATTTTTGTGAGTATTTAGATACTTTGAGAGTTACTATTCAGTGCAAGTTTCCTTCGGCTTTTCATCCGATATTCCGATCAGAAGTACTGTTATTTTGAGGTAAGGGATGTTATTTTCTTCGTAAATGATATTATTTTCTTCAATATCATTATGCCGAAATATTGATATAAATTTTATTGTGGAATTTCTACCTTTTTGTGTTAGAGTTACTATTCACGTACACGGCACTATTCACGTATACGGCACTATTCACGAATACGGTACTATTCACTGGAAAAATGAAAATTTCTCTTCTTTGTCCAAGATGTCTATATGGTTACTATTTTGGTTGTATCCATGTTTTGATCTTTATTTTTGAATTTTGCTCTGAAATTAATTATTATGGAGTATTTTTGAACTAAGATAAACTGTAGTACGAATCCCTAATATTTGTCCTTTTGTCTCATTGGATTCATTTTCCTTAAGATATTTTTCATCATTCTCAGTCCTAAATGATGATATAACTGAATATCTTTGGCCTGTAGTGCAAAGATGAATGATTAACTGATGAATATCTTTAGCCCGTAGTGCAAAGATGAACAGGTGTTGAGATGAACATGACCAACTGGTGATATAAATGAATATCTTTGGCATGTAGTGCAAAGATGAATATTTGATTCAAGATGTATATTGATTGATGTTACAGGAATAAAATATTGATGATGGACTTTTAAATCTTAGAAGATAGTATAATTCATTCTCTACTTGACTCTTCTAATGAATTGTTGTTTTCGCTACAGTTGTTGATCTAAAACTTGTTGTCTATTATATTCTATCAGATTTTCCATGTTGAAGACTAAGGATAATTTGTTGTATATTATCTTAGTCATAATATTCTTTACTGGGCTAGTTGAGCTCACCCTTTTCCTTTTTGTTCCATTTTTCTTCTCAGGAGGTGAGAACATAGCAGGATCTAGTCGGGGTATGGAGTGATGGTTCTAGAAAGATGTTTTAGCAGTCCTCACTATTTCTGTAAAATAGTGTTTGAATAATTGTAATGAGGACTTATTTGAGTGTGGATATTGTCTAGAAGACAATATTTGTATTTTAACTCACAGTATATGTGTTGTCGTATTTTGCACGACAATTCTATTAATGAAGTTGTATTTGTTTTTGTACCATGTATTTAGCGACTCAGAATGGGTGATGTATACCTATTTTTGGGCCATCACACTTTCACCTTATGCTCCATTGATTCACATATAAAACACCCACTATACATTTTTGGATTGGGGCAGTTAGGAGAGATATGTCCCTCTTGCCCGTACTTATAACACACAACCTTTCCTTTAAGACACTTTCCCTAGCGATTCTTTCCGCAATTCTCACACTGCACAACTTGTTTCTTTCCACCTCCTGACCTATTTCTGGTATTCCAAAAATTATCTCCTTTCATTTTTCCAGTCCTACCACCACTACTCCCTTCTCTGGCTCTAGCTTGATTTGCCTCCCTCCAAAAATTCGCCTCCCCTTTTATCGTATAGGTGGCAAAAGTTATTTTTTGCCCCTCATTTACCCTAGCTATCATAAAAACTTCTACAGGGTCAGTCGATCCTCTAAATCCTGGTGGTCCGATTGCCTTGAAGTCTTTGACGTTTGACGATCGATTATTTGGCTGATTTTCCGCGGCTGGTATTCCGTTCTGCATAACTTGAGTGACAATATTCGCAAAATTCTGCATCGGGTCTGGTTGTCCTCCAGCTTTGTTGACAAGTTCTTCTGATCTTAAGTTTCATTTTCATCTAGGCGATATTATCCGATTAATTAAAATCATAATTTATCTTTCATCGACTTACCTTCTATGTCATAGGGTATACACATAACGCGAAATTTTCTACTCAAATAATCATAAACTCAAAATATTATATTTTGAAAACTTAGTTTACTATATTAACCAGTGTTCAAATAAATGATTACTATCTTTATACCAACTTATTTCATTAATCCAACATAGATTCATATTCATAGCACTTGACATACCATAGCACATACTGCTTTAAACATCAGCTATCCCTTTGTGACTACAAAAGTCGGGATTCGCTACTACGACTTATACAAAAGTTCGGAATATTACATTATACAGACATTCCTATCACAACATAGAATCATACATATTCAAGTAATACTAATACAACCTATTTCTTACGCCTTCACAAAGGATCAATTGCTTAGTATTCTATATATTCTCATTATCCTCAATAATCCATTCACACATAACTATACAGAGTTCGTCAAACTTACCACACATTATGGGTTCAGGAACTTACCATAATCATATGAGTTTAAAAATTATCCTAGTCAGACCTTTGGCGTCCATTCGCTGAGGGGTTCAAAAATTTCATATAATTATGAGTCATAAACATACCATAAGTATGAGTTTTAAGAACTCGAACTTAACCTTATATTCTCTAACTATACACTACCAATATGTTATTCTATCGTTTCTGGGTCCGGTAATACATTTTCTACAATAACCAACTCATTAGGGTTACTTGCACTGTGAGCCTCTATTTTAGCTATTGACTTTGATATTGGCTCGGTTATGGAGGTTGACTCTTTCTTTACGATCTGAGGGTATCCTAATCCTTTCTATCTGACATCTACACACAAAATATCTTGACTAACATAAAATATATACACATAACAAATAATAGTTATCTTTTATTTGGTTTTACGATGAATTCTCTCAATTCATCTCCTTATAAACTCTAAATGAATTATTTATATTTTCAATGTTTTCCCTCTGTCTCAAGGTTATAGCCTAAGGTCTATCCCACCTAAGGTTTCTAACCCTAAAGCTCTTATACCATGTTGTAACGCCCCCAAATTCAGGTACTTGAAACCCGAACTCAGTGTTTTACGATACCATTTCTATGAGCGGAATAATACTAATAATAATAACAATAATATGAATATCAAACTTAATTTTTATATATCAGAGTCTAATCCCAGGTACGCGACCTTTACTACTATTCATTACATGATAGATAATAAATATCATTATCTTAATAATGTCTAATTATTACAAAAGATACCATAACACTTATTCTGTTTGCTTTCCTTTTCTCTTGTTCTTGGTCGAACCTTCTGGTTGTTCACACTTAGCTGAAAACATTTAAATTAAGCAAGGATGAGCATTTGAGTGCCCAGTAAGTAATAACAATTATAAATATTAGCTGAAAGGATTAAATATTTTCTTTGTACGACACTTCTACAACGAATCAACAGTTGTGAAGTAAACTGAACCAATAATAATAGCATAACAATTCTATCTCAAAATTTTGAAACTACGTATTGACTATAAATGGAAAGTAGTCGACAAACTATGAACTTTGTTTTCTATTTTTGAAAAGGTTAAACAAAACTTCATCTGCAAACCATCATAACTTATGGGCACGCAGGGGGTGATCAGCCCGTTATGCCATATATTGATCAATACTACATGCAAGAACGATATTATCGTTCATCTGATCCACCTTTGGCGCACAAAAGTTTTTCCATGTACGGGATGTTCATACTTAATCGGGAATCCGAACCAAAATAATTTGGTCGGATAATAATAAGGTTTTATCTTGTTCAACAATATTTCTAAGTTCGTGTCTAGCCAAAGCAAATAGCTTAGACAGCTTTAAAGTGAACGTATACATAATGGAATTTAATAAGTATATATCAACATGTGATTAAATACAATGATTATCCAAGTGAGGACACTTGTATAACCATATTTAGAAATTAACGAACAGAATAAATATCTGAATTATACAATAATACTGTACTGATAAATAATGATTGTATACATAATCGATAATGTAAGACCCCAGCTTTTATAAATAAAGATGAATTTTCTATAAATATTATTTTTGAATATTATGGAATAAATTTGATATAATGTTATAGTTGTGGGTAATATTTATAAATTTTGCAAAAGTAAGTTGTTATAAAATATTCGTTTGGTCGGGAATATTCTTTTGTTGGGAATATTAAATGACGACTTTACCAATCATTGGTGGACCCCTATTAACTAAGTATTGTCGTAGTTAGAAAAACGACAAAATTATCTTTCTATAAAAATAACGGCAGAGGTGTTACCGTTAAACCTGTTGAACTACCCGGGTGGTAAAGGTACAAGAATGTCTGGCGTGGGTTGCATAGTAGCAATACCAGATTGATTATTGATGCTTACGTGAGAAGTCACTTAGCTATACTCAATTATTGCTACTGGTAATTGTTTGATCATATCTCTTATATTATTGATTCAATTATTGTCACAGTATCATCTGTATAATATGTTATATTATTAATTGAGACGACAAGTTATAAATGATTAATAATTGTTGAAAGATTAAAAATGTGTTGATTAAAAATTAAATGATTTGTGGTAATATTTATTCAAATCCTTGATGTATATAAAGAGTCTCATTATGACGCGTTTGTGGTAAGTTTGATTATTTTATGGGGGGCCCATATGTCATCATCTAAGAGTCTCTTCGTCAATAGTAATTACCTTTGTGAATAGTAATTACCTTCGTCAATAGTATTTACCTTCATCAATAGTATTTACCTTCGTCAATAGTAATTACCTTCTTCAATAGTAATTACCTTCGTCAATAGTAATTACCCCTTCGCAAATAGTAGTTGTCCTTCAATATTACCAAGAGTTAATCGCTCTCTTCTTGTTCCAAGGGTTAATTACCCCTTCGCAAATAGTAGTTGTCTCTTCAATATTACCAAGAGTTATTTTGACCATTCGTTAAGACCAAGAGCCACCTCGCTTTTTCTATAAATAGAAAGCTCATTCCTTCATTATTTCTTACTTAATTCTTTGAAACTCTGTAGAGAGAAACTATAGAGAGAAAGAAGAAAAGTATTCTCGCTACTTCACTTTTCCAATATTGATTCTTCTAAGGTAGGGAATATTATTTGTTGTAATTCGTAAGGGATATTATTCTTTTGTATTCATGAAGAGAACTTCGATTATTCCATTCCTTATTATTCATTGGAATAACTCGTATCACATGGACTACCCTATACTTGGTGACATTCTTCTATTATTACTGTCTTTATTATTCATTGGAACATCCTCGTGCATGTGTTTTACGGACCGGTTCCGCTTTTTATTATTTCCATTGGAACATCCTCATGCGGTGTTTTACTACGGGGACTGGTTCCGCTTTTTATCATTCTCGTTGGAATATCCTATCGTGTGTTTTACACCGATCCGGGTTCCATCTTTATTATTCGTTGAACATCCTGTGCGGTGTGAATTTCACCCGACTCGGTTCCGTTATTTATTATTCATTGGAATAACTCGCCTGTGCGGGCCTATCGCATGCATGGTGATTTCTTTTGTTATTCCATTCTTTATTATACTCAGTTGGTTAAAACTTTGACTTCTATACTCCATGAAATTAGTATAATATCTTGATATTTGCGTTTCATCCAGTATCTTTTCGTGGAAATATTCTTCTGATCATTCTTGAATTTTACTCTACAAAACAGTATCTTGTTGACAATTTGGACGTTAATAATTCCCGGATAAAGTAATTCTTGAACTTGTTTTATTGAATTCTTATATCATTGTCATCATCCTCATGTTTATATTATGTTGAAAGTCATCTATGGCTTCAGAAGTGCATGGATGGACTTGGTATGATTATGACCTGTGGATTATTCGTTGTAATCATGACCGTAATGTTACAAATGATGTGGTAAAAGTCCTCATTGGTCCGTAGTACATTGATGGATGCTTGTTGGCATGATCGTGACCATTGATGAATACACGAATATCCTTGGCCCGTAGTGCATGGATAATTTGTGGTTGTGACCCGTAGTGCATCGATGAACAGCTTGTTGGCATGATCATGACCATTAATGAATACACAACTATTCTTGGTCGAGTGAGTAATGAATAATTGTGGTCGTGATACTAAAGAATATCCGTCGTCAGAGTGAGGGGTGATCCGATGATGATGGAATATTTATTAAAGTGAGTCTCACTTATAATGATGAAAAACCTTTTAAATCATAAAAGATAGTAGATTTATTCTCTACTTGACTCTTTTTAATGGATCAGCGTGTTGTTCCATAGTAATTATTAAACTTGATGTCTATTGTATTTTATCGGTTTAATATCAAAGATACTAAATGTGTTCTTCAAAGATGTTGAAGACTAATGATAATTTATTCGCATTATCTTAGTCATAATATTTATATTAAATATATTCTTATTTATCACATATATACATATATACACATTACTTGCCACATATTTCCACCGTTATTAAAAAAAAAATTATACGCAAAATTTCTGATTTAATTATATAGAAAATATCGGGTTATTACAGGGAGCATATCACGATGGACTTTGTGGTAGGACTTCCAATTACTCAGAAGGGGTATGATGCGATTTGTGTAATAGTTGACCAGTTGACGAAGTCGCCTCACTTTTTGGCTATAAGGGTTAAGTATAACTTAGACCAGTTAGCTAAACTTTATGTTAAGGAAGTCATTTTCAGACATGGAGTGCCAGTTTCGATTGTGTCAGATCGTGATCCACGATTCACAACGAACTTTTGGAGGAGTTTGCAAGAGCATATGGGGACCACAAACTGATGGGAAAAGCGAGAGGACAATTTAGACGCTGGAAGATATGTTGAGATCTTACGTCATGGATTTAAGGGTAGTTTGGATGATCATCTATCGCTAGTAGAGTTTGCGTATAACAAAAGTTATCATGCGAGCATAGGCATGCCGCCTTACGAAGCTCTATACGGATGGAAATGCAGAACACCATTGTGTTGGGATGAAGTGGGAGAACACCGAATGCTAGAACCTGAATTGGTGCAGACGATGGCGAATATAGTCAAATCTGATACGTAATGCAGTAGCGTAGCATCTCAAGAGATAAAAGAAATATGTAGATTCGCGATCGAGACGAGAGAGTTTGAAGTAGGCTCCACTACAAAAAGCGGGGCTTCATGCAAGAACAACCGATTTTCGCTAAGCGTGCAAATTTCATTGCAAAGGTTTTGGCAACGACTTTATTGTCGTTCGTCTTTCGTTTGTCTGATAGGCGTTGCTAATTGTTACTCGCAACGAAACGGTTTTTTCGTTGCCAAAAGTAATACATTTTGCAGCGAAGTTTAGCTTTTCGTATAGAGACATCGATCCTTTAGCAACAAAATGTATTGTTGCGGAATAATTAAAATTTTGTTGTTAAAACCCCATTTCGTTGCAAAAGCACGCTAATTGGCGGCGAAATGAACTCTTTTTTTGACCGTGCATTACTACGATTCATAATTGACACCATTTTGCAAACGACATTTTTCGTTGCGATAAATTATGAAAATTGTTGCCTAAGCTTGCTTTTCGCTGCGGAATGTAAACTTTTTAGCAATGATTTTCGTTCTTGATTATATTATTTGGCAAGCGACATTATGTTGAATCAAGAACGAAAAATGTTTGTTGTTGGTTATTTTTCAATAAGTGACTAAAGTCGATCGATTAACAAGCGACATTATATGTTGCCGATTTCATTAAATGTGCAACTAAAGTTGATATGATTTGCAGCGATAAAAATGTTATCTTTTATGTTAGTATTAGCAACAATATCTCTCTCGTTGTTATTAAGTTAATTTTTAGATTTGCCAAATATTATATTTTTAATGCCATTAGCAACGAAAATTTGTTGTTAAATGTATAAGAAATTGTTGCTATATTAAAACTTGTTCAATGCTTTGGTAATGAATTATATTGTTGCCAAATCAAAATTTGACATTCTTTTTATGTACCTGACTGGCTCAATGTCCCCATAGCAAATAATGGTAAAAATAAAAAAAACTAAAATATTATTAACTTAATAAGTCATCCACTATATAATCATTCATTATCTTTACAATTAACCATCTAAAGCTACCACGGTTCTTTAATCAAAGTATATATCTACATATATAGAGAGAGTACACTTCATAATTTCGTCCCTTGTCTTCGTAAACGTAGCACAAAAATTTGATACCCAGTATTGTAAGTGTGACACCCCCAAATCCAGGTACTTCGATTCCACGGGATTTGGTGTTCACTGTACAATTATCATCTATCTATCTACCCATAATAAATGCAAACCATGCAATAGATAGAAATAAAATCTTCCCTTTAAAGGGTTACAACATCTGAATCATAAACATAATCCCAGGTTAAACTAACCTTAAACATCTGTGCGGAATAATAAACAAATAAGCCTTAACAACATCATTAAATCAAGTCTTAAACAAAATACATCATCATATAAACAACAAGTCTTCGTCACTTGTTAACTTTTCCTTACCCTTACTAGTGGAAGGTTCATCGATTCTTTCGTTCTTAAGCGCACTTGATGTTATTATTAAGCAAGAGTGAGAACTATTTCCCAAATACAATAAGAAAATAAAAGATAATAACATGCGAGTAAATCAAAGACATCTGAATAAAAGCTCAACTTTTGAATCAAGAATGAATAATAAGAATCAAAAGAATTCCGAGGGTCATAAGACCTTAAACTATGTCTAGGTTATCAAGGGTTATACTTGAAACCTTTAATCGCATAAGACTATGGACCTTTCTACGTACTTGGGGATCGGCCCTTAGTACCATCTTGTGCACAATATCTTAACGCTAACGCATAAGTAAATCACTTTGCAGGGTTGTTAATCTCAGTTTGACATTTGAGTCCGCACCAAAGGAAGTTTGGTTTGGATAAATCAATAAGGGTTCTGAAATTTAGAACGTTCATCAACTAAGGACTAGTTGAATCAATAAAGTTCACTAGTCTAATAAGGTTCAACAATAATGATATTCAATTTGAATAATAATCTCAAGAAGTATCTGATAGGACAATTATTGTATAAGCTGAATCATGCTTTGAAAAGATAATCAACCTTTAATATAACATTTGAACTTGAATAATAGTAATGATAGTTTACTTGAGGTAAATAATAAACTTGAACAATAATGACAAGTAGGGTTAGGAAACTTGCCTCATGTCTAGATTACACTTTAACTAAGCACGTTCTTTGAATTTAATCCTACATACCATTCACATTCACAATACCAGTTAATTATAACTTAACTAATCATCATAAACTCATTGTCTTTATCTACTTTGATTATTGACTATACTTAGTCAAATTACCACTTTGTCCCATAATTTGTACTTCATGGATATCAAGCTAATTATGTATTCAATAATTCAATCCACATGCAATTATGTTATTTACATGTTAAACACAATTTCATCAATTAATTTAATCCAATAATTAAATCATCGAAAAATATTTATTTAATTCAATAAATATTAAAATTTAATTTACAAAAAATCTAGATTAAAATAAAGGCAGTTCGTAGAAAGCCTTCCCTGCACATATTTAGAAATAATTAATAGCGAGTTAGAAAATGAAGCGAAATAGGTCACGAGGCACTTGGTGCAAAAATCAATAAAAAAGATAGAGTTGCTCATTGGTACATGTACACTATATTGCTCATAAGCGAAAAAAAAGACAAATAGGCAATCACAATATCATAAGAAGTCATACCATGTTCTCTCAGAAGACCCCAACTTATTATTAATGAAATTTAATTTTCTATATTTTGAAATAGTAAGGTTGATTTGATTAATGTGGATAGTTATGGGTAAAATACACAAATATTTCAAAATAAGCAAGTGGTTATAAAATATTCATTGTTGTCGGGGAATATTCGTTTGGTGCGTGGAATATTCTTAACTTTGTCGGGGAATATTAAATGCGACGGCGTGGATCCTTTGTGGGCCCATAACGGAAAAGCGATTGGATGAAGAAAGCGCATAAATATAAGTTGTTTAAAAATAACGACGTAGTTATTCACTAATTATCTTTTGTTAAAATACTCGGTGGTTTAAACACAAGTAGCACGTTATTGCACCAATTATTGATTCTTACATAAGAAGGCACTACTTTCAATAATTATTCTGATGAATTCTTATTCGATTATTTTATTTTATTGATTGATAATTGTTACGTTGATATTTTATATTCTTGTTGTTCAATAATTGTCACTACGATTATTTTCCATTATCAAAAGCAATAATTCATATTATCGAATAATATTATTAGATAACATTATTATCGATGTCTAGAAAGTTTTATTCAAGGAGGTTTGGTCACCTAATCAATGCGCCCAAGAAGAGAAATTCTTATTGGAAAGCCTCCTCTTTCTTGGAGGAGCTCGGTCGTCGATATTGTGATTACGTAATATTATTTGTGAATAATTAATTATTGATTCATATGATGAGAAAATATTGATTTTATGTGGATATAGATGGAGAAATTTTTAATGTGACAATTGATGAAAATTGAAATTTTATCTTTTTACGATAAAATAATTCATTTAAATATATTATTATATTTTAATAATATAATAATGATGATATTTTTATGATGAAATGGGATATATGAGTATATGGAGGAGGAGTATTTTTTGTTACCAAAAATATTTAAAGCATGTTTTATGTCGGTGGACCCCATTTCTTATTTGAAATTTGATTATAGCTTGTAAAATTGCCCGCTTTGTGGATTTGATTCAATTTTATTTGGAATTTGGAAAAATAAAGTTGTAGAAATTGAATTTTCTATAAAAGCCACAAGATTGAATTTTTCCGGACAAAAGGGCTATTTATTATGAATTATTGAAGTTACGAAGCTCGAAATAATTAATTTTGAAGTTTTAAATATTTTTTTACAAAAAGCGTTTTTTGCATGTGTGAGGCATGTGTTCAATTCTTTGAATTTCAGATTCAAAGGTATGCGTGAAGATTATATATATATATATATATATATATATATATATATATATTAATATTTTAATAAATTTTTACTTTGGTGTGTACAAGCATTTTCTATAAATAGGGTGCTTAGGTTAGAATTGAAAAATCACACGAAGCTGAAGTTTTCTCTCTCTATATTATAGTATTCTTGTGAGTATTTTGAGTATATTTTGAGTATTTTTAGTTACATATGCCTTTATTCCAATTATGTTTAATTGAAATCTTTCGAGGTAAGGGATATTATTTTTTAAGTAATGATATTATTTTTGATATCATTATCTTTGAAATATTGATCTTAAGTTTTTATCAAATTTGGAACTTTTGGTATTGTTATTCTTATTCACGTGTCGTGCCTTATTGTATCTGACAATTATTCACGCATCACAAGACTATTCATGAAAATGAAAATTTTAGCCTTAAAATATCTATTGTGGAGATTGTATCATGCCATTCTTGAATTTTCTATGATTATTTTGAGGTATTTTTTTGTTCCATTTTTCTTCTTCGGGAGGCGAGAATATGAATATAGCTGAAGATTTAGTGGTATGGAATATGAAAGGTTCTAGAGAGAGTTGTTAGAAGTAGTCCTCACCATTTTTGTAAAATAATGTATCAATAAATGTGATGAGGATTTATTTGAGTATATTTCTTCAATATCATTATTGAAATATATCTTAGTTTTATCAATATTGTCTAGAAGATAATATTTGTATTCAAACTCATAATTTTCTTGTTGTAATAATAAAGTTGTAGTTGTTACTTAACTCTTCTAATGAATTATTATTTCGCTGCGAATACATATTGACGACAATTCGTAATGGGTGATGTATACCTATTTTGGGGGCGTCAGAAGATAATATTTGTATTGGTATTGTAATAATAAAGTTAGGATATGATCTCAAGAATGGGTGAGATACCTATTTTGGGGGAATAGTAAGCTTAGGATATGGAGGAGAGATAGCAGGAGGGAAATCCTTAAATCCTTCGCTAAGTATGTCCCTACCTAAGCTTATTTGTTAGTTGGTCACTATATAAGGATATTATGTGATATATTGATTTCCTTAATTAACCCTTGTTTTATGACAAGTATTTGAGAATGTCGTGAGAATATTAATAAAGTGGAAATGAGACCCGTGGAGGCTGTACTCACCAACGAGGAGAAGCGTGCAATGACTTGGCATTGTTCCTCCCGTGAACAACACCACTTTGGCGAGATGATGAGCGAGGGGATGTTTAGAAGCTTTTGCGGTTCATGCAAAATCGAACGAGGAGACTCGTGTTCAAAATCTGAGGAGGAAATGATAACAATTCACGGGTTGTCACAATGCAAGCGATTCAAAGAGTTGAGACCACGAAATTTAAGGAAAGCGGATCCGATCATGGCGGAAACATAGGTCAAACAAATTACCAAGATATTCGATGTCTTGGGATGCGGAGGAACAAAGGTTCCATTCGCCACCTTTATGTTCCGTGGCGAAAGGCGGACTCATCGGTGGGAGTCTATGAAGCGTACCCATCCGGCACGCACTCGGATGTCTTGGGAGCGTTTGAAACTATTTAATGACAAATACTTTCACGAAAGTGTTCGTCGTATATGACGGAAGTGGAGTTCATGATTAGAACAAAACAACATGGACGGTGTCTCGATGACGAGGCAAAGTTTGCGAGTTATCGAGGTTTGCACCTCATTTGGTGGAGAATGAGGAGCGTATGACGCGAGATGTTTACGAGAGGTTTGAAACCCAGATACGACAATATCTCATTTCTCATAAATTTTCTCTCTATTAGGATGTTGTTTGCGTGGCTCAATTGTTAGGCGAGATAACGAGTATGTTCAATAGAGGGACCATAACCGAGGATCATACCGGAGATAGCGATCAATGAATAACGATAACCCGGCGGAGAAAAGCAGAGACGGACAAAAATGGTAACCACTCTGGTGGTAATCATGGCCATGAAAATAGAAAAAGCGAGTCGGAGGAGATTTTAAAAGAGGAGATTTAACAACGACCGTGTGAAGCAGCGGTGCTAGCGAAGAATCTGGTTCTAAGGGAGGAGAACGACCACCACCGGTCGTATATTTATAAATGCGGGAAAGAGGGACATATCGGTCCAAACTGTCCACAACAGTTCAAGGTATGCTATAATTATGGAAAGGAAAGACATATCGCTCGAGATTATGCAGTAGCGAAACCTAGTTCGATGGGGGACGGTGACTCAAAAGAATTGTCCCGAAAAGTCAAAGTCAGCCGGTTCGGGAAGAAGCGTTTGTTGTATTTGGTCAAAATGCGAGGAACCCAAACGAGGTGATCACGGGTAAGCTATTTATAAATTCTTGCAAAGTTTATACCTTACTTGATCTGGGTCTTTACCCATTCATTTATCTCTCCCGGTTGTGTTCAAGCGTTTAAACTTGACTCGGGAGAAATTAGACTTTAACCTATCTCGTGGAAACTCCATTAGGAGAAACTTTCATCACATCCACTATTTATAAATCTTGTTTGATTCAAGTTGGCACCATCACCTTACCATTGACCTTATCTCTTTAAAGATACTTGCTTTTGATGTGATTTTAGGGATTGATTGGTTAACTACTCATCGTGCCAAAATTGATTGTTTTCGTAAGGTTGTTAGTTTTCATATTCCTAACCAACTTTGTTATTTAATTCAAGCAACTAAACCATTAAAATCAATCAACATCATATCTAATCATAAAGCTATTCGTTTATTGAAAAAGCGGATGTCAAGCTTTCTTAGCCCATGTTATTGATTTTATGAAATAAAAGTATTCAATTTTATGAAATAAAAGTATTCAATTTTTCTTATAATTACAATTCAGTAAATGATTAAATTGATAAAAGTTTAAAGTTAAGGGTGAGATATGATTTTTTTTTCAAAATACGCAAGTGGTTATAAAATATTCAATTGTCGGGGAATATTCGTTTGGTCATCGAATATTCTTTCATTCGGAGAATATTCGTACTACGGCGCATCCATTTGTGGGCCCCATAACGAATAACTGTCGGATGAAGAAAATGACAAAAATTGAGTTTTTATAAATAATTGGCGTAGTTATTACCGATTAACCTTTGTTGGAATACGGTGGTTAAAATCTGATGTCTGGCGTTATTGCACGATGTATTTTGAATTATTGATTCTTACGTAAGAAGACACTATGGCGCCCCCAAAATTAGGTATCGTCACCATCTTGGGTCGCCACTTACATGGTACATAAATTCAAATATAACTTACTAATATAAGCGTAGGTATGCAATCGACATAAACTATGATTTTGAATACAAATATTGTCTACTAGATATTATACAAACTCAAAAGGAGTCCTCATTACAACTATTATCACTTTATTTCATAGAATAGTGAGGACTACTAATGCTATCCTACGGACCATTACTTCGTTCCCAGGCTTCGTCCCGGCTATGTTCTCATTTCACGAAGAAACGGTGAAAGAAAAGGTGAGCTCAACTAGCCCGATGAAATATTATGACTAAGATAATGCGAGAATAAATTATCATTAGCCTTCAACGATGTTAAGCGATAAAATACAATAGACAACCGGTTTAAGCTGCGGTGAATAAGCGATCCATTAAAAAGTCAAGTAGAGAATAAAATCTACTATCTTTTAGGTTTTAAAAGGTTTTCATCAATTTTTATCATTTGAGACTCGACAATAAATAAACCACCACACATAATAATCATCCACATACCACGGTCGAGGATTTTCATCAAATTATCAATGGTCATGACTATATTAGAATCACCCACAGTCATAATCATACCAAAAACTATCCATCTTTGCATTACAGACCTTTGAGGACTTTTGTCACATCATTTATATCAAGTCGTGATTATCAAGAATGATCCACGGTCATAATCATACTAAGTTCATCTATCATCTGCGTAAGCGAAGATAACATAATATAACATGAGGATGATGACAATGACATAATAATTCAATAAAACAAGTTCAAGAATTATTTAATCCATGAATTATTAACGTCAAATTATCAACACGTAATCTTTGTTTTCGTGAGAGTAAAATTCAAGAATGATCGGAAGAATATTTCCATGAAAGATCTTTGGATGAAGCATGAAATATCGAGGATATTCTACTAATTTCATGGAGTATAGAAGTCAAAGTTTTAACCATTTGGGTATAATAAAGAATGGAATAACAAAAGAAATCACCGTGCATGCGGTGCCGCATAGGCGAGTTATTCAGCGAGAATAATAATAACGGAACGGTCGGTGAAATTCACTGCAAGCAGGATGTTCAACGAGAATAATAAAGATGGAACCGGATCCGGTGTAAAACACAGATAGGATATTCAACGAGAATGATAAAGGCGGAACCGGTCGGTAGGTGTAAACACCTGAGACGAGGATGTTCAATGAAGAATAATAAAAAGCGGAACCCGGTCGGGTGTAAAACACCTGTGAGCGAGGATGTTCCAGCAGAATAATAGAAGAATGTCACCAAGTATAGGGTTAATAGGCGTATCTGAGTTATTCAATGAGAATAATAAGCAATGGAATAACATAAGATTTCACCAGTATATAGGGTATCTGGCGTATATCTGAGGTTATGTATAGGGTATGCCACTTTTACGAGTTATTCAAGCAGAATAATAATGAATGGAATAATGAAGTTCTCTTCTTGAAGAAGAATAACAACACCACTTACAGGTACAACAAATAATACCCCTTAGTAAAAAAGCTGAATATAGAAGTAGTGAAGTAGCGAGAATACTCTTCTTCTTTCTATAATTTTCTCTATAAGCTTCTCTCTATAATTTCTCTCTACAGAGTTTGATGAATTAAGTAAGAAAATAATGAAGGAATGAGCTTATTTATAGGAAAATGGAATGCATAGTAACTAATCCATGAGCGGTCCAGATTGATTTACTTTAATCGGCGGTCCATATTTAAAGAAAAATCTTTTAAATAAAATATAATATATTCTATTTATATAAAACATTTTACTTATCAAACCTTTATGCAAATCTTATATGAAAATACTTATGCAAAACTTTATACAACACTATGCGTAATAAAATATAATATATACATTTATAGAATAACTTTAATAAAGTATTCTATTTTATATAAAAGATGTTTTACATTTTATTACGTTAATAATACTGAATAAAACAAAAGCGTCATTATCATTATAATAATTCATATTATTAATAAATGATAATGGAATCAAAGTGGTGACTTCTCACATAAGCATCGATAATCGATCTGCAGTGTGTCTCTATGCGACCACACGTATTCTTTGTACTTTTACTACCCAGAGTAGTTCAGCGGTAACCACGGTAAAACTTCGCCGTTATTTCAATAAAATATTTTTGTCGTTTTCTCGATCGGCAATGAATTACATTGTGGGGTCCACCGATGATTGAGTAGTTATGCGAATATTTCCTGCTAAGCCAAGAATATTCCCCAGAGCCAATCGAATATAATATAACCACTTGCATACTTTGCAAAATTTATAAATACTACCCACAACTATAATATTATCTCAAATTCACACTATAATATTAAAAATTATTTCGACTAAATTTAAATCTTTATTGATAAAATACGGGGTCTCTCCTGATCTCCCCTCCTTATGGAATTTAGCCTCGAAATTAGAATGCGATACTGAGTATGATAAAGAGGTGAGGATACCTTGAATACCTTTATCGTTGAAAATATTAAATTCATCTTTGCAATTGATCCGGCCGAAGATATTCATTAACAATTCATCTTTGCTACTCTCGGGCCGAAGATATATAATTGTAAAACCAATAATCTTTGAGACTCGACTTAATAGTATCACGACCATGAATTATCCATGTATCCCTTCTTGGCTAAGGATATTCGTGTTTTCAATTCTGATCATGATTATCCGAATAATCCGTGGTCGTAATCATACCAAGTCTATCGATGCACTCTGACGAAGATGACTTTTACCACATCCATGAATTAATATTTCATTCTTTGAGACTCATTTCGATAATTAATCCATATCATCGAATCATCCACGCACTTCTGGGCGAGGATATTCATTAGTATCACGACCACGAATTATCCATACCTACTACGACCGAAGATAATTGTGTATTCATTAGTATCACGACCACAAATTATCCATACACTACGACCGAAGATAATTGTGGATTCATTAGTATCACGACCACAATTATCCATGCACTACGACCGAAGATAATCGTGTATTCATTAGTATCACGACCACAAATTATCCATGCACTACGGCCGAAGATAATTGTGTATTCATTAGTATCACGACCACAAATTATCCACACTACTACCGAAGATAATTGTGTATTCATTAGTATCACGACCACAAATTATCCATACACTACTACCGAAGATAATTGTGTATTCATTAGTATCACGACCACAAATTATCCATGCACTACGACCAAAGATAATTGTGTATTCATTAGTATCACGACCACAAATTATCCATACCACAAATTACTACGACCAAAGATAATTGTGTATTCATTAGTATCACGACCACAAATTATCCATGCACTACGGCGAAGATAATCGTGTATTCATTAGTATCACGACCACAAATTATCCATACACTACTGACCGAAGATAATCGTGTATTCATTAGTATCACGACCACAAATTATCCATGCACTACTGACCGAAGATAAGCGTGTATTCATTAGTATCGACCACACAATTATCCATGCACTTTCCCGAAGATAATCGTGTATTCATTAGTATCACGACCACAAATTATCCATGCACTACTGACCGAAGATAATTGTGTTTTATTCATTATGATTATCGAAGACAATCACCACATAATTATACCAAGTCCATCTATGCACTTCTGGACCCACGAGATGACTTTAAACATAATATAAACATGAGGATAATGATATAAAGAATCAATCAAATGAGATAAAGGATAAATATTAAACATTTATAATATAATTTATCCGGAGTTCAAGAATATCCCCATGTTATCAATCACTTAATAATCTCATAATCTAATATCATTAATATTATAACAATATTTTAATCACTTCTTAAATTTATAAACAATTTATCTTAATTGTTTTACGCTTTTACCATATAATGCATTTAATCATTCAAAATGTCATACTCATAAGATATCATCACCAATTATCAAATCTCTCTCAAAAAATATGCATATACTACTATATAGGATTCTCTAGCCATAAAATCCTATTTTCAACTTTGTTACTTCACATAACATATTTAACTCATATATGTTAAGTAACTAAACTATTTTCATGAAAATACCAAATTAGTCCCAAAAATATTTCTTTTCTGGGATTTAGCATAATATAGTCCCATAATGAAAATATATTTTTCTCGGAATTTTTAAAATTCATTTACTATTTTTCAAAAAATCAATTTCTAATTAATTCCTTAAGAAATTAGCTACCTCAAGTTTAACTCCAAAAATTCCCAAATCTTGGCAGAATCTTACACATGTTAACGTGAGCTTCCAGTTTAAATTTCATGGTCATCGGAGTTATAGAACTCCGGTTTATAGCATTTTAAATCGGAAAAAACCTAAATATTGAAATAGTCATAACTTGCTCATTTTAAGTCGAGAATGAGCTCATTTTTGGACAGGAGGTACTTTATACCATATACCTTCATGTCCCAAAAGGCCAGAATTTTTCTCATAATTTAAGTGGCCGAAACAGCCCCTTAAAGTTTCTGGGCAGTAGCACTTTTTGAAATTTACAGCTTTGGCCTCCTTTGCTAAAATCAGTCCACACAAAATCTACAACACCTTTTCCATTAATTCCACTTGGATTAGTTAGGTAACTCATAGATCTAACTCTAGGACTTGACCACACTCAAAAATTCAAAATATAATAGGAGATATGGTTGATTGAATTTCATATTACGTTTTTTCACCAAAATCGATTTTCAACTTTTGTGATTTCTAAGAAACTTTCATGTTTTCACATAATAACCAACATAACTCATCATAACACTTACTAATACTTCATATACCCATAATTTTCATTAGTCAATGCTTTTATTATGACTTTCATCATAATCCTAAATAACAGATCCTTTTAGTTGAAGAAATATTTGAGGGTTTAAGAAATGGGTTTTTTATCTTTGGGGTCAATACAAAATTCGATTTCACGCTCTAGGGTAGGCTAGAAATCTTTAAGAATCGTCAAGAAATTTATTAATGATAGAAATATCATTCAAAAAAAGCATTACTCTCATCAAGACTTGGATAATACGTCACATTGATCAATTGTGACTTCTATCCCTTAACCTAGATAGCACCTCACAATGATACCTATAAACTTGCCATCTTCATTCATGGCGTCGCCTCTGAAAGTAAAGCGGTGCATTCCACACAAGGAAGTCAACAACGAAAGGATCGGGGCTCTTTACTTATGGCTTGATATAATGGTGATTAACTTTAGGATTTGGTTACTTTGAATTAAGTATAATGAGGTTGGTTAGGAATATGAAAGCTAACAACCTTACAAAAAGAATAATGAGTAGTTATTCAATTATTTTCAAAAATTACCTCAAAGGCAAGTATATTTTCAAGAGATAAGATCGACGAAGTAGCGTGAAAGTGTTTATTTGAAACAACAAGATTAATAAGCGAGTGGAGGTAACGAAGGTTTCTCTCAGCGAAGTTTTGATAGATAAATCAAAGTCTAATTTCTCGAGTCAAATTTAAGCGTTGAGCCTTAAGCAGAGAGAGATAAAAGAATGGGTAGAACCAGGTATCTAATAAGGTATAGACTTCGTGAGAATTTATAATTAACTAACGTGCTAACCCGTTCGGGTTACCCACTTTTGAAGTCGCGAACGCGCTCTTCCTGAAACCACCGATTTTGTTTTGTCCAGTATCGCCTTTGGTGCCACTATCGGTGGACTTGACTTCACTATATCGACAAAATCGAGCTAAATGACCTTCTCTTCTTGAAATTTCCACTTCTATTATCTTTGCCATGATTACCATGAAGTGGTTACCATTCTTAACATGATAATTTCCCCACGATGGTTATCATTGTTACGATGGCCGTTGCCACCGATATGATTATTATCGTGTTGTTGGTCGTTACCTTTTGTTTGAGTGAATCAACACTCTCATGTGCTTCATTGCTTATCTCGGCATTTTGGATGCCATTCTCAAACACTTTGTCACAAAACAAGGGTTAATTGACATTTAACAAATTATCCTATATTACGTGACCAATCAAATACCAAATAAACTTAGGTAGGTCATACTAGCGAAGGAATTTCCCGTCTCTCCCTCCTAGTACTATTCTCACATCTTAGCGGGGATCATATCCTAAGCTCGATACCAATTGTGGCGCCCCAAAATTAAGTATCGTCACCCATCTTGGGGTCGCCACTTACATGGTACATAAATTCAAATCTGACTTACTAATATAAGCGTAGGTATACAATACGACATGAACTATGATTTTGAATACAAATATTGTCTACTAGATATTATACAAACTCGAAAGGAGTCCTCATTACAACTATTATCACACTATTTCACGAGAATAGTGAGGACTACTAATCTATCCTACGGACCATTACTTCGTTCCCCGAGCTCGTCCCGGCTATGTTCTCATTTCACGAAGAAGAAACGGTGAAAGAAAAGGTGAGCTCAACTAGCCCGAGAAGAAATATTATGACTAAGATAATGCGAGAATAAATTATCATTAGCCTTCAACGATGTTAAAGCGATAAAATACAATAGACAACCGGTTTAAGCTGCGGTGGCGGAATAAGCAATCCATTAAAAGAGTCAGTAGAGAATAAAGTCTACTATCTTTTAGGTTTTAAAAGGTTTTCATCAATTTTTATCATTTGAGACTCGACAATAAATAAACCACCACATATAATCATCCCGTGTACCACGGTCGAGGATTTTCATCAAATTATCAATGGTCGTGACTATCTTAGAATCACCCCCTGGTCATAATCATACCAAAAACTATCCATCCTTTGCATTACAGACCCTTTGAGGACTTTTGTCACATCATTTATATCAAGTCGTGATTATCTTAGAATGATCCACAGTCATAATCATACTAAGTTCATCTATGCACGTAAGCGAAAGATAACATAATATAACATGAGGATGATGACAATGACATAATAATTCAATAAAACAAGTTCAAGAATTATTTAATCCATGAATTATTAACGTCAAATTATCAACATGATCTTTGTTTTCGTAGAGAGTTAAATTCAAGAATGATCGGAAGAATATTTCCATGAAAAGATCTTTGGATGAAAGCATGAATATCGAGGATATTCTACTAATTTCATGGAGTATAGAAGTCAAAGTTTTAACCAATTTGGGTATAATAAAGAATGGAATAACAAAAGAAATCACCGTGCATGCGGTGCCGCATAGACGGAGTTATTCAGCAGAATAATAATAACGGAACGGTCGGGTGAAATTCACAAGCGGGATGTTCAATGAGAATAATAAAGATGGAACCCGGATCCGGTGTAAAAACACACTTGATAGGATATTCAGCGAGAATGATAAAAAGCGGAACCGGTCGGTGTAAAACACCTGAGACAGGATGTTCCAAGAAGAATAATAAAAAGCGGAACCGAAGTCAGGTGTAAAACACTGTGACAGGATGTTCCAATGAGAATAATAGAAGAATGTCACCAAGTATAGGGTAAGCCAGCGTATCTGAGTTATTCCAGCAGAATAATAAGCAATGGAATAACATAAGGATTTCACCAAGTATAGGGTATCTGGCGTATCACGGAGTTATGTATAGGGTATGCCACTTTTACGAGTTATTCAAGCGAATAATAGTGAATGGAATAATGAAGTTCTCTTGAGAAGAAAGAATAAACACCTTGAATGTACAACAAATAATACCCTTCTAGTAAAAAAGGCTGAATATAGAAGTAGTGAAGTAGCGAGAATACTCTTCTTCTGCTCTATAATTTTCTCTCTATAGCTTCTTTCTATAATTTCTCTCTACAGAGTTTCAATGAATTAGTAAGAAAATAATGAAGGAATGAGCTTATTTATAGGAAAATGGAATGCATAGTAACTAATCCATGAGCAGTCCAGATTGATTTACTTTAATCGACGGTCCATATTTAAAGAAAAATCTTTTAAATAAAATATAATATATTCTATTTATATAAAAACATTTTACTATGCAAAACTTTATGCAATCAAAACTTATGCAAAACCTTTATACAACACTATGCATAATAAAATATAATATATTCTATTTATAGAATAACTTTAATAAAGTATTCTATTTTATATAAAAGATGTTTACATTTTATTACGTTAATAATACTGAATAAAACAAAGCGTCATTATCATTATAATAATTCATATTATTAATAAATGATAATGGAATCGGTTGGTGACTTCTCACATAAGCATCGATAATCAATACTGGTGTCTTTCTTATGCGACCACACGTATTCTTGTACTTTTTACTCCAAGAGTAGTTCAGCGGTAACCACGGTAAAACTTCCATAGTTATTTGATAAAATATTTTTGTCGCGTTTTCTCGATCAAGCAATAATTACATTATTATGGGTCCACTGATGATTGAGTAGTTATGCGAATATTCCTGCTAAGCAAGAATATTCCCAAGCCAATCGAATATAATATAACCACTTGCATACTTTGCAAAATTTATAAATACTACCCACAACTATAATATTATCTCAAATTCACACTATAATATTAAAAATTATTTCGACTAAATTTAAATCTTTATTGATAAAATCTGGGGTCTCACATTATTTGAATAATATTATTAGATAGCATTATTGGCAATGTCTAGAAAGTTCTATCAAGGAGAGGTTTGGTCACCTAATTGCGTGCCAGTAAGGAGAAATTCTTATTGGAAAGCCCCCTCTTTCCTGGGAACGGCCTGGTTGTCATAATTGCGATTTTGTAATATTATTTGTGAATAATTAATTATTGATTCATATAATAAGGAAATATTTATTTTATGTGGATATAAATTTTGGATATATTTATTGTGGTTAAAAATGAAGGAGTTAATGTTGAGGTGTTTTATCAATTATTTTTTCGGAATGGAGGTATTAAAAATTAAACCGGTGTGTTTTGAAATATATTGCGTGAGTTATAATTTTTAATCAAATAGTTGGATCGTTGTAATTTTGGATATGTTATACATATATAAGTTGAGTATATGTCCACAAATTTTGAGCCGTTAAAATGAACGTATGATTTGTTATGAATTTTAAGAGGTGACTTGTTCAGAAATTGTTGAAGTATCCGAATTTAGTATTTTGGTGGAAAATTCTAGAATTGAGTGGGCCCCACTTGTGGTTGGTGAAGAAATGTGCTGAATTTTATTTCAAATGTGGTGGGTGGGAATAGTAGCGAGTAAAGCCATCGTGTCAAGGTCAAGTCGAGTCGCTAATATTTTCCTATAAATGGAGGGCTAAGTTAGAATTGAAAACAACACCAGAAACAAGTTTTCTCTCTTTCTCTCTCTAGATTATTGAGTGTATTTTGTGAGTATTTAGGTACTTTGTGAGTTTCTATTCATCAATGCAAGTTTCCTTGACCTTATCTGGATATTTCGGTCGGAATCTTGATATTTTGAGGTAAAGGATGTTATTTTCTTCATATATGATATTATTTCTTCAATATCATTATGTCGAAGTATTGATCTGAATTTTTTTTATCAAATTTGGAACTTTTTGTATCGGGATTACTATTCACGTATACGACACTATTCACGTATACGACACTATTCATCGAAAAATAAAATTTTCTTCTTTTTGTCCAAGATGTCTATTATGGTTACTATCTTTGATTGTATCCATGTTTTGATCTTTATTCTTGAATTTTGCTTCAAAATTGGTTATTATGGAGTATTATTGATCTTGGATAAACTGTTATACGAATCCTTACTATTTATCCTTCTGTCCCACTGAATTCGTTTTCTTTAAAATATTTTTCATCATTCTCAGTCCTAAATGATGATATTACTGAATATCTTTGGCCTGTAGTGCAAAGATGAATGATTTACTGATGAATATCATTGGCCCGTAGTGCGAAGATGAATAGGTGTTGAGATGAACATGACCAACTGGTGATACAAATGAATATCTTTGGCCTGTGGTGCAAAGATGAATATTGATTAAAGATGTATATTGATTGTTGTTTCTGAGGATAAAATTGATGATGGACTTTTAAATCTTAGAAGATAGTAGAACTCATTCTCTACTGACTCTTCTAATGGATTCATTTATTTCTCACTGCAGTTGTTGATCTAAAACTTGTTGTCTATTATATTTTATCAGATTTTTTCCTGTTGAAAACTAATGATAATTTATTGTATATTATCTTAGTCATAATATTCTTTACTGGGCTAGTTGAGCTCACCCTTTTCCTTTTTGTTCCATTTTTCTTCTCAGGAGGTGAGAACATAGCAGGATCTAGTCGGGGTATGGAGTGATGGTTGTAGAAAGATGTTTTAGCAGTCCTCACTATTTCTATAAAATAGTGTTTGAATAATTGTAATGAGGACTTATTTGAGTATGGATATTGTCTAGAAGACAATATTTGTATTTAAACTCACAGTATGTGTTGTCGTATTTTGCACGACAATTGTATTATTAAAGTTGTAATTTGCTTTATGTACCATGTATTTGGCGACTCAGAATGGGTGTTGTATACCTATTTTGGGGGCGTCACAGTAAAGGTTAAAGGAGCCAGTGGTAGTGGCGAAGGCCAGAAGAGGAAGGGATTTAACTCTGGGAATACTAGAGGGAAGCAAGGGGATCCTAAGAGAAGGATGAAGGCGTGCAAGAACTGCGGGAAGGCTCACTTAGGAGTCTGTCTCAAAGGGAAGGCGGTGTGTTACAATTGCGGACATGAGGGGCATATTTCGTCTAACTGTCCAAGTCCAAAGAAAAATCACGGATGCTTCGTGTGTGGATCAACTGATCACATAGCGAAGAACTGCCCGAAGAAGGGGACGGACGGGAATAAGGGCACTAATAGCGGTAAGTTAGATATTGGTGGTCCAACACCGACTGGTAGGCCGATTGTCCGTACCTTTAACATGACGGTCCAAGATGCGATTGCATCCTGGGATTTAGTTGCAGGTATTATCCCGATCAACAATACCAATGCTTACGTGTTATTTGACTCTAAAAGCTTTACTTGTTCTTTCTTTCATAGCATGTGATTTTGCTAGACGCTTAGGTTTATTTCCCAAAAAATTGCTTGCACCGTTGAATATCAAGGTAGCAAACGAAGAAATAATTTCTGTTGAAAATATTCATAAGAGTTGTTGTGTAGAAATACGAGGTTGTAAATTATCGGTGAGATTTATTCCGATAAAGTTGGGAGAATTCGATGTAATTCTCGGAATGGATTGGTTGATTAACTATGGGGCAGTAATAGATTTTCAGAAGAAATGTGTAAACATTAGAACGTTGAGACAACCAAATGTAGTGTTTTACGAAAATAAATTGTCGGGACGTTCGTGTTGTCTTACCATGACAAACTAGAAAATTATTGAGGAAGGGATGTGTAGGTTATTTGTGTCATATTGTTGATACCCAGAGAGTGGGAGCAACGATGGAACAAATACCTGTAGTGAAAGAATTCATGGATGTATTTCCAAGTGAATTGACGGGTCATCCACCGGATAGGGAGACATAATTCGTGATAGACATTGTGCTAGGAGCGGCACTAGTTTCATAGGAACCGTACCGTATGGCGCTAGTGGAGATGAGGAGTTGATGGTTCAATTACAAGAACTGTTGGATATGAAGTACATTCAACTGAGTGTTTAGCCGTGGGGATAACCGATACTATTTGTAAAGAAAAAGGATGGATCATTACGACTTTGTATCAACTACTGAGAGTTGAACAAGTTAACGATAAAGAGTTAATACCAATTACCCAGGATCGATGATCTCTTTGATCAGTTGAAAGGGGCACAATATTTTTCTAAGATAGATTTGCGAATAGGGTATCATCAGTTGAAGGTTAGGAAGGAGGATGTACCTAAAACGGCATTCAAGACTCGTTACGGTCATTACGAGTTTCTGGTGATGTCGTTTAGGTTGACAAATGCACCAGCTGCATTTGTGGATATGATGAACAGAGTGTTCAAACAGTATTTGGACAAGTTTGTCGTAGTGTTTATTGATGATATTCTAGTCTATTCTAAGATGCCAGAAGATCATGCTGAACACTTAAGGATGGTGTTGGAAACACTAAGGAAAGAGAAGTTATATGCAAAATTCACTAAGTGTGAGTTTTTGCTAGAAAGGGTACAATTTCTAGGTCATGTTATTGACCGAGAAGGAGTTTCAGTGGATCCAGCGAAGGTGGAAGCAGTGTTGAGATAGGAACAGCCAAAAACGCCGACTGAGGTGTGGAGTTTCCTAGGGTTAGCGGGATACTATCGAAGATTCATCCAAGATTTTTTGAAGATAGCTACTCTGTTGACTAACCTGATAAAGAAGACAATGAAGTACGTGTGGACGGAGAAGTGTGAAGACAGTTTTCAAGAAATGAAGAAAAGACTGAGTGAAGCACATATATTGTCTTTACCCGATGATACAAGGAATTTCGTAGTTTATAGTGATGCTTTGCATAGAGGACTTGGTTGCGTGCTCATGCAGCATGACAATGTCATTGCGTATGCATCACGGTAATTGAAGGATTATGAGAAAGTTTACCCTACTCATGATCTGGAACTGGTCGCAGTAGTATTTGCCTTAAAGATATGGAGACATTACTTATACGGGGAGAAGTGTGAGATATACACGGACCATAAGAGTCTAAAATATATCTTTACATAAAAGGACTTAAATATGAGACAAAGGAGATGGCTGAAGTTGATAAAGGATTACGACTGTGAAATCCTGTATCACCCTAGAAAAGTCAATGTAGTGGCCGACGCCTTAAGTAGGAAGGGTTGGAAGAAGTTGTCTATGTTAACGACTCAAAATGAGTTAATAACAGAGATGGCTAGGATGGAATTGGAGGTGAAGTTACCAAGTTAGTCGAGACAGAGACTATTTATGACGGAGATTCAATCTACCATTATAGAGAGAGTCAAGGAGGTACAACTCAGAAACGATGAGTGTGGTCAGATGAAGAAGCGGCTAACCGTGGAAAAAGAATAAAAATCTGATCTTGATAATGAAGGATTATTACACTACAAAAAAAAATGGGCCTTTTATGAACGATTTTCTGGACAACGACTTTTATAAGTCGTTCTTTAAAAATATATGTTTAGCAACAAATTTTGTCCTTTAGTACAGTTGTGTCAGCCGCTTTACTTTTTTGTAACGAAATTCATAAAATCGTTGCAAAATTTCGTTAACTAATTCATTCATGAGGAAAAAATTTCGTTAGAAATTTGTTGCAAATTTTTCATTACTTGTTTTTTCATCATCGCAAGTAACGAAAATTTTTTTTTTCTTAAAAATGGGACTTTTAGCAACGATTTTTTTTCAAAAGACGACTTTATAAAATAATAATAATAATAATAATAATAATAATAATAATAATAATAATAATAATAAAACTTAAATATGAATTAGTACCCTAAACTATAGGTCATATTCCACTTCGGTGATCCACCTTTCAATTTTGTCAATTAAATAATTAAACTATCAATTTTTTCCAATTACATTTGCTGACATGGCCAATTTTGTGGAACCTTAAGAAACTTATGTGACATAAAAAAAATTTATTATTCATTACATAAACAAATTATTTTATATCATGGGAAATATCGTCAAACCCAACTTAAAATTCATAATAAAAATAAAACAAAAATATCAGTAGAAACAAAATCCGCACAGTGAAAACTCCCATCGGCAAAAAATCTAAAACAACAAAAAATCTAAATTACCAAAATCAAGATCTAAAATCATCAAAAATCTTCAATATGCAAATATTGAAGATCAAGATCTCAATATCTGCAATCCAATATTCATCGCCTCATCGGCTACCCACAGATTCCAAAAGTCGACTCTTTCTCTCTCTATAAATCGTAGATCTGTAACTGGCGCTACTTCGACTGCTTTCGGACAGCAATCGGTATTTCATCAGCAGGGGTCAAATTAATGGAGATTAACAATCTCTGCACTCCCAGCTCACCGGAATCACTCTTCTTCATGCTAAATTTCAGCGACTTGGCCACCTCCTCCAGCTTCGAAATCACGCTGCTCGCCGGCCTCGTCGTCGCAAATCTCAGCTCTTCTCTCTCCTCTCTTTTCTTCTCCTCAGACAACGGCGACAAATCAAACCCCTCAGATAACGAAATTATATGAAACGCGTTTAAAATAACGGTAAGAATCTAGCCAAGAGTAAATACAAAATAACATTGCATGACCAAATGTCCGCTTTGGCTCCGTCGTAACCTTTCTTTCCGATTACCTCCGGCGCGACATACGCCGGAGTACCGTAAGTTGTATGCAAAAGGTCGTCGTGGCGGAGATGATCAGTAAAAGCACTTAATCCAAAATCCGACACCTTCAAATTACCTTCTTCATCTAACAAAAGGTTTTCTGGCTTCAAATCCCGGTGGAACACGCCGCGGCTGTGGCAGAAGTACACGGCCGAGATCAGCTACTGGAATTAATTCCTCGCCACATCTTCCTTCAGCCTTCCCTTCGAAATCTTCGCAAAAAATTTAGCTAGGGTTTCGTTCGATTTGGGGCTCATGGTTTTAGATCGATCATTTTATATGATCTGCTATAGATCTTGACCATTTTGCCCATGCTGATAAAATGATTTGATTATGTAATGAATATTAAATTATTTATTTGTCACGTAAGCTTGTTAAGACCCCATTTAAATTAGCCATATCAGCAATTGCTGACGTGGTGTGTTTAATTTGTGTAATTGAAAAAAATTGATAGTTTAATAATCTAATTGATAAAATTAAAAGGTGGATCACTTAAGTGAAATATGCCCTATAGTTTAGGGTACTAATTCATATTTAAGCATAATAATAATAATAACAATAACAATAATAATAATAATAATAATAATAGTAGTAATAATAAAATAATAACAATAACAATAACAATAATAATAATAATAATAATAATAATAATAATAATACTAATAATAACAATAATAATAATAATAATAATAGTACTACTACTATTACTACTACTACTACTAATAATAATAATAATAATAATAATAATAATAATAATAATAATAATAATAAAAGTACTAATAATAATAATAATAATAATAAATACTAATCCTTGCAAAATAATAGCAACTCTAGGCCCAGGTGCTCGAGTGGTCATTGGATCAATATTTCAAATTGTAGGTCTTGGGATCGAATTTGTGCATCAACATATTTTTTGGGATAAAGTTTAATATTCACCACGTTAGCTCGTCCACATATGATATGTACGTATGTGTATATACATATGCTTTTTAAAATTTCTTATCAAACTAAATAAAATACTATACAAATCTCAACATTAAACTAAATAATATTTTATGTTAGTTCGAGAGGGCACAATAGATCTAGAAGGGGTTGAATAGATCCTTTTAATTTCAAATATTTTTCGAGTTTATTTTGTATTGTTATTAAATTAGCATATAATGAACATAAGAATCTTTTCAAGCCTTGTGGAATTAATAAAAGATCCCTTCATTGATATATTCATAATCATACATACATTGTTCGTAGAGAGTTAGTTTAGTTGTAAGCGAGTTAAAACATACATGCATGATTATAGTAGTTATAGTGCATAATGTAAATGACATAATGTAAAAGACACGAGGATTTTAAGTGGTTCGAGGAGACTCAAGCTCTAATCCACTCTTCCGCTTTCAACTAGCAGAGATTTCCACTAAGGAATGGCATCACCACGATCTCTACGATTCCTTCAAGTCCAATGACCTTGGGACTTGATTCACTAAGAACTCTTGAGGCGACCTTTGGGACTCCTCTAGTTCCCTAGGAACTCTTGAAGCCCTAGCGAGCTTGGAACTTCGTTAGTCCTCAGGACGAGGACCCTTCCGGCCTTGCTTTGTTTAGTCCTTCGGAAAAAGGACCCTCGAGCCCTGGCTTTGTTAAGTTGTTTGTTTGTTGTTGTTGGTGTCGGTCTTGCTGCCGAGTTTGCTAAGATGTCTTCATGCTCGAACATCTTCTATCCTTAGCGACTTGACTTGATCATCCTTGAATTGCAATTTGAGTGTTGCATGATGATGCTCGCTTCTTGATTCTTTCAACCACTTGGATGACCCCTTTATGAAGCGCCTTGAAGATCCTTCTCCTTGGTACTTGATGGTACGCACATGATAAGCTTCTAAGATGATCGTAAGCTCTTCTATTTGGTACTTAGAAGCTTTTCGTGCTTGACACCAAGATGGCATTTGTGATCTCCCTTCTTGCTACTTGATGCTTTCTCATGATGGACTTGCTAAGATGACTGTAGGCTCTTCTCTATTGTACTTAGAGTCTTCCCATGATGGACGTCAAGATGACATGATGCTCTTCTTTCTCTCGGCAGTTCAGAACACTCTTTAAGTAGTAGAACTCTCACTTCTATTTCTTTCTTTGCATGTCTCTGAGTGTTCTTGGTGGATCGTAGAGTGAGCCTTCGGACTCTCTATCTCACATGGTTTAGATCAGTCCACCTTCTCTCCAAAACGAAAAACTCCAGCAACGATCGATCTTTGAAGCTTCTAGATTTATACTCCTTCCCAATCCTTCCGTTAGAAAGTAGCCATTGAAGGCTATTCAAATATCTTCATAGATCTCGAGTTGACAGAGGTAGTCTGCTGATGTGACATGTCACACTTTATCTGACATTGCAGTTTACTGTTTCACCTACCCGTCAGAGTTGTCACTTTAATATCTTGGGCAGGTTGAAGACTTTATTATCTCCTTCTGATTTCTCGATCAGAGGTTGTCCTTTTGCATCGATGCTCTCAATAAGCTTTTGTCTGAATACCATCCTTCAGATTGAACCGTTGCCAATGCTTCAGTCTTCGGGTGTTCAAACTCTATGATTCTGATGCACGTCTTCGAGGACCTGATCGGAGTGTCTTTTTGAGTGTTGCTCATTGACTGGTAGAGTTAATACTACGATCTTGAAGAGTGTTGATTGGATCTTCAATGTAGTACACCTCTTCCTTCTATTGTGCAGTGCTTGATACTTACATTTGCTTTATTTGTTCTCAAATCATCGATGGCCTAACTCCTTGCTATGGTTCCCTTTGAATAGCAAGACACTTCAGATTTGTGACGCGTCCAACTCGCTTTCTCCTTGTGATCTCCCGTTCGCTTATCATCAATGGACTGACCCTAAACTTAATCACTTCAGCCTTGTTCTTCAGAGGATACCCAGTATCTCGGTTCACTTTTCATCAGTTCTTTTCTTTGTTTGGCAAACACTACGATCTCGGTTGCTTCCAAGATCGTTGTCTTTTGTTCACTTGATAGCTACTGCACTTGCTGACTTTCCTTAGTTAGTTACTGAAGTCTTCTTATGATTATCTTGTGGATGACTTCATCTCGAATGGCTTCACAACTCAATCTTGATGCTGATTGGGTTGGTGCTTAGATCTTCTTTTAGCTTGCATACCATTCGTTGAGTGCTCTCTGGTTCCCTTGTAACGCCCCGGAAAAATCGAACATTTTGTAATTTCTTTTAATAATGAATAAAATAATATTATTTATTATTATTGTGTATTGAGAAGATGAATGTTGTTCTATAACCTAGAAACGTCGGAACGTCGTAGTATTTTAACTACGTGGATGAATTAAAGTGTAAGACCCCAACTTTTATAAATAAAGATGAATTTTCTATAAATATTATTTTTGAATATTATGGAATAAATTTGATATAATGTTATAGTTGTGGGTAATATTTATAAATTTTACAAAGTAAACAAGTTGTTATAAAATATTCGTTTGGTCGGGGAATATTCTTTTTGTCGGGGAATATTAAATACGACGACTCAATCAATCATTAGTGGACCCTATTGGCGGAAGTATTATCGTAGTTAAAAGCGACAAAATTATCTTCCTATAAAAATAACGCGAGAGGTGTTACAGTTAAAGCTGTTGAACTACCGGTAGTAGTAAAAGTACGATGTCTGGCGTAGTTGTATAGTAGCACGATATTGATTATTGATGCTTACGTGAGAAGTCACCAACTATGCTCAATTATTGCTATAGTAATTCTTTGCATCATATCTCTTATATTATTGATTCAATTATTGTCACAAAGATCATCATCGTATAATATGTTATAGTATTAAATCAATAATTGAGACGACAAGTTATAAATGATTAATAATTGTTAAAAGATTAAATATGTGTTGATTAAAAATAAAATAATTTGTGGTAATATTTATTCAATCCTTGATGTATATAAAGAGTCTGTTATGAGACGTTTGTGGTAAGTTTAATTATTTTATGGGGGGCCCATATGTCATCATCTAAGAGTCTCTTCGTCAATAGTAATTACCTTCGTCAATAGTAATTACCTTTGTGAATAGTAATTACCTTCGTCAATAGTAATTACCTTTACCAGACGTCGAACCACTTGTCGTTTCACATTATAGGCGTCGAACCACTTGTCGTTTCACATTACATGCGTCAAACCACTTTTCTTTTCACATCACCAGTCGTCAAGCCACTTGCCTTTTCACATGGCAGGTGCTAAGCTAGAAATCTTCTATAAATAGAGGCCTAGTACTTCATTATTTTTCACGAATTCATTCAAGCTATAGAGAGAGAAAGTATAGAGAGAATAAGAGAGAAAGAAGAAGAGTATTTTGTTACTACACTGCTGCAGTATTCAATCTCCTACCAAAAGTAAGGGGTGTTATTCTTTCTTATTCATGAAGAGAACTGTTGTTATTCCATTGCTTATTATTACATTGGAATAACTTTGATATGCTGTGGTTTACCCTATACTTGGTGACATTCTTCTATTATTACATTGGAACATCACATGCGTGTGTTTTACAGGACTGGTTCCGTTTTTATTATTATTCTATTGGAACATCCTGTCATGTGTTTTACACGGACTGGTTAAAATCTTTATTATTATTCTGTTGGAACATCACATGCATGTGTTTTACGTGGGACTGGTTCCATTCTTTATTATTCTGTTGAATATCACATGCATGCGTTTTCTGTGGGACGGGTTCCGTTATTTATTATTACTGTTGGAATAACTCGATTGTCTTGATCTATCGCATGCATGGTGATTTCTTTTGTTATTCCATTCTTTATCATACCCAGTTGGTTAAAACTTTGACTTCTATACTCCATGAAATTAGTGGAATATCCTTGATATTTGCGCTTCATCCAGTATCCTTTCATGGAAATATTCTTCTCAAAATATTCTTGAATTTTACTCTACAAAGCAAAATCATGTTGTCGATTTGGATGTTATTGGTTCCTAGATAAATTAATTCTTGAACTTGTTTTATTGAATATCATTGTCATCATCCTCATGTTTATATTATGTTGAAAGTCATCGTGGCTCAGTAGTGCATAGATGGACTCGGTATGATTATGACGAGAGACTATTGATTGTAATCATGAGCGTAATGTTACAAATGATGTGGTAAAATCCTCGGTGGCGTCTGTAGTGCATTGATGGACGATTGTTGGCATGATCATGACCATTAATGAATACACAAATATTCTTGGCGTAGGTGCATGAATAATTGTGGTTGTGATACTAAAGAATATCCTTGGCCAGTAGTGCGAGGGGTGATTCGATGATGTGGAATATTTATTAAAATTTGGGTCTCAAATTTATAACAAATGATGAAAAACCTTTTAAATCATAAAAGATAGTAGATTTTATTTTCTACTTGACTCTTTTAATGGATTCTTTGGTTCATTGTAGTTAAACTTGATGTTCATTATATTTTATCGGTTTAACATTGTTGTAGGCTAATGATAATTTATTCGCATTATCTTAGTCATAATATTTCTTCTTGAGCTAGTTGAGCTCACCCTTTCTTTCACGTTCTCTTCGTGAAATGAGAATATATTTGGGACGAGTCGGGAAGCGGAGTAATGGTCCGAGAGGATAGCATTAGTAGTCCTCACTATTACGTGAAATAGTGTGATAATAATTGTAATGAGGACTCCTTTTGAGTTTGTATGATCTCTAGTAGACAATATTTGTATTCAAACTCACGGTTTATGTCGTATTGCATACCTACAGCGATTATATTAGTAAGTTGTATTTAAATTCTGTACCATGTATCTGACTACCAAAGATGGGTGATGTATACCTAATTTTGGGGGCGTCACATAAAGTGTTTGAATTTCCAAGACGAAAATAAATGTTTTTCGAGAAAGTTTACGAAAATTACTATTCATCGTTTATCGCTCGGAAATTATTTTTGAACTTCCGAGAAATACGCAACGTTAGAATATCGAGGCGAGATGGATTATGTAATAATAATCTAAGTGTGGAAAATGCAATAAATCGCATGCGGACTTAATTTGGGATTATAGGTATTAAAACCTAATGGAAGAATTGAGGTAATTTGTATAAGGTGTAAACTTATGTGGGATTAATTATCAAGCTCAAGTAATTGGTTAATAAAGCCCAACTTGATTAATGCAAGCCCAACAAGGAAATAAGCTATTATTATTAGCAAGCCCAAAGGATAAGTTAATTGAATTAGTATTGAGCCCAAACTATGATCCATTAGCTAATAATGATCCATGGGTAGACTTGATGGGCAAGGATTTTGTGTGATGCCCAAGAACTTTATGTAGCTAGCAAGAAGACTTGAAGGTTAAGTAAAGAATAGTAAGGAGGTGGAAATGAGGAGGTGGGAGGTTTAATGTCTAAATTGCCCTCACTTTGCCAAGCCTATAAATACCAAGCTCATTTCTTGTGTTGGTTGATCATTTTCATCCAACTTTTCTCTCAAACATAAAGCTACTTATTGGTTAGGGAGAATAAGTCACTTAAGCACTTATAAGCCACTTCAACCATTGATAGTTTTCCAAAGCAAAAATAAGTCTTCAAGGGTAAGACTCCTCTCTTATATCTCCATCTCTTCTATAATAGGATTGATAGAGAAGGGGGAGGGTTGGATAATAGCATGTAATAAGTTACTAAAAAATGAACTTAAGCCGAATAAGTTGAAAGAAAAAGCAACTTGAACATTAATAAGTTACTAGAACCATGAAGAACCTATCTTATGATGTTTAGTATGTGGAATATAGCATGAGAATTTTGATTGAAGGACTAAAGTTAATAATAAATCATGAACATGAAGATTTCTAACTCTTAAACTAAATAAGTTAATAACTTATGAGAATAAGTCAAGACCTACTTTGATTATAAGTTGGAGTAGCAAATAACTTGTAATGATCTTATGTTGATTAAAACCCATTAAGAACGCTTAATAATGAAGAGTTGCCAGAATTCGCACGATTGGACAATTACCGTGGAATTTGTGAAATTCTCGGAATAGAACTCGTATTTTGTATTTGAAGTCAAAAATGTTGGTTTTCAATAGAAACAAGTCATTTTAGTCATTATAGAGTTGCGGACTCAAAAATGACCGGATTCCGACTTAAAACAAAGAAACGAGCGTTGAACGTTCACGAACGTTTATCGTTTTCGTTAAAAATGAACCAATAGGTGAATTTTTAGCAAACGAAGTCAAATAGATAAAATTCTTGAATAATCATATAGATTACGTAATTTGTGAATCGTAGGCTTTTGAACGAGCCAATTCGGACTTATAACGAAGAAGTTATGCGTCCGGGAAGTTCACAAAATTTCAAAACTGAAATTGTTTTACGGTAGATGAGTTGGCGCCTGGCGCCAACCCTAAGTTAAATGACCAGGCCACAACACAGACGAGAATCGAACACAGTGCAAGAGTTCGCCGCAGAAGCTTAATTAAGAATACAGAGACTCATACATGCGGCTGCTGAGTCCGGATTTTTGAGGAGTAAGTGGCGGCGTCACAGTGGCAAGACCAAGTCTGATGGCCGTGACTATTAATGCAGCTGACCTCAAACCAAGACAATAGTAAAGATTTATATATAGAACATGGTTAGTAATTAATAACCAATTGGACAAGGATTATAATGAAACATTGTTAAGACATATTAAGCCTTAAGTATGAACACTTAGGGTTTAGTTAACTCAATTGCAAATGCATGAAAGAATGATCTTACGGAAAGTCGGAAACGATAATAACAAATCTAATATGTAATTAGATTGAGAAGTAGGGTAAGATTCTTTAGGAACCATGTATGATCATTCATGACCTAATGTTCTATGTTATGCTATCATTTAATATAGAGACCTTAAAGACGTACAGTGCACGTGTTATAATTTGTAGCAGACCCTAAAGGCAAGTACTCTAACCCTTGTTCCAGTTCGATCTAGGCAAGTCTTTGTGATTCATGTATTCTTCACATGAGTTAGTATTTGAGGAATGTCAAAGCCAATCCTTTCGGCTAGACATATGCTATGTTATTCTATCAAGTGTTGATAAGGATTTTAGAACTAATATTGTTGTGGTTTTCAAAGGTAGATTGTGTATGCTCAAATTATTTGTCGTCAAACAGCGAAGCACGTGAGGTTGCCTATAATTTAAAGCGATATACGTTTAATGAATGTAGTGTTGATCAACATGGAGTACTATGAGCTGATCACTCTGAAGTGCTCGTAAGCTATGACGGACTTACGGACTTAGTGCCGGGTTGTCCTTTTCAAAAAGAACTTATGAATGCTCATATACTTGAGTCATAATTATTATTCCCTTAAGTATGGTTGTGTAAAATGTTTTGAAGAAAAAGAAGTGCTATTTTGATTTATCGATAGTACTTCGTAACTATTGTTCAGTTATTAAAGATATATGAGTTATATGTTTCAAGCATGTTATTTATTAGAATTGTAGTACTTGCTGAGCTAGTCATGCTCATTCTTGCTTGAACTATATGAACACATATAATTATTTTATTGATTCAATAATTGCTGCGTTGATATTTTATATTCTTTGTTGTTTGATAATTGTCACTACATAGTATTTTCCATTATCAAAGCAATAATTCATATTATCTGAATAATATTATTAGATAACATTATTGGCAATGTCTAGAAAGTTCATCTAAGGAGAGGTTTGGTCACCTAATTGCTTGGCCGCCAAGAAGGAGAAATTCTTATTGGAAAGCCCCTCTTTCAGGAACGCACTGGTTGTCGATATTGTGATTACGTAATATTATTTATGAATAATTAATTATTGATTCATATGATGAGGAAAATATTAATTTTATGTGGATATAGATGGAGAAAATTTTTAATGTGACAATTGTTGAAAATTGAAATTTTATCTTTTTACGATAAAATAATTCATTTAAATATATTATTATATTTTAATAATATAATAATGATGATATTTTTACGATGAATGTGGGATATATGAGTATATATGGAGGAGGAGTATTTTTGTTACCAAAAATATTTAAAGCATGTTTTATGTGTCGGTGGACCCCATTTCTTATTTGAAATTTGATTATAGCTTGTAAAATCGCTTGGTTTGTGGATTTGGTCAATTTCTATTTGGAATTTGGAAAAACTTTCTTACGCAAAGTTGTAGAGAATTGAATTTCCTATAAAAAGTGGCAAGATTCGAATTTTTCCGACAAAGGGCTATTTATTATGAATTATTGAAGTTCGAAGCTCTAAAATAATTAATTTTGAAGTTTTAAATGTTTTTTTTTTTACAAAAACGTTTTTTTGCATGTGTGTGAGGCATGTGTTCAATTCTTTGAATTTCAGATTCAAAGGTGTGCGTGAAGATATATATATATATATATATTAATATTTTAATAAATTTTCTACTTTTTGGTGTTCTAAGCATTTTTTTATAAATAGGGTGCTTAGGTTAGAATTGAAAATCACAATTTAAATGAAGTTTTTCTCTCTATATTATCGGCGTATTCTTGTGTGTGAGTATTTTGAGTATTGCTATACGGTGCAAGTTCAAGTCATGCTTTGTGATCGGTGTTTCATTTGAAAAATCTTGTCTTTACGAGGTAAGGGATATTATTTTTTTCGTAATGATATTATTTCTTCAATATCATTATCTTTGAAATATTGATCTGAAGTTTTTATCAAATTTGGAACTTTTGGTGTGAAGTTACTTATTCACGATATCTGGCCTTTATTCACGATATCGACACTTTATTCACGAATCACGGAACTATTCATCGAAAAATGAAAATTTTTCCTTTTAAATCTCGAAATATCTATTGTGGATACTAGCTTTCATTGTATCCATGTTTTGATCATTCTTGAATTTTACACCACTATGATTATTTTTGAGGTATTTTGGACATGGATAAAACAAATCTGAATCCTTAATCCTTAATCCTTGTCATTTTGTTTCTTTGGATTCGTTTCTTTAAAAATATTTTCATCATCCTCGGTCTTAAATGATGATATTATTGAATATCTTTCTTTGGCTGTAGTGCAAAAGATGAATGATTTCGATGAATATCTTTGGCACATTTAGTGCAAAGATGAGCAGTGTTTAGATGAACATGACCAGTGATGAATATCTTTGGCACTGTAGTGCAAAGATGAATATTTGATTCAGATATATATTGATTGATGTTACAGGATAAAAGATGAGCGATGAACTTTTAAATTCATACATAGAAGATAGTAGTTTGCATTCTCTACTTAACTCTTCTAATGAATTATTATTTCCGCTGCGAATATTGATTTAAAACTTGTTGTCTATTGTATTCTATTAGATTTTTTCCCTGTTGAAGACTAATGATAATTTGTTGTATATTATCTTAGTCATAATATTTTTTACTCGGCTAGTTGAGCTCACCCTTTTCCTTTTTGTTCCATTTTTCTTCTCAGGAGGCGAGAATATAGCGAGTACGAGTCGGGGTATGGAATGAAGGTTCTAGAGAGAGTTATTTTGTAGACCTCACTATTTTTTGTAAAATAATGTATCAATAAATGTGATGAGGATTTATTTGAGTATAGATATTGTCTAGAAGATAATATTTGTATTCAAACTCATAATTTTACTATTGTAATAATAAAGTTATAGTTGTTTCTGTACCATGTATTGACAACTCAGAATGGGTGATGTATACCTATTTTGGGGGCGTCACAGTTGGTATCAGAGCTTAGGGATATGATCTCTGGCAGAGATCGGGGAATAGAACTAGGAGGGGAGAGACGAGTAAATCCTTCGCTAGTGTGTCCTACCTAAGCTTATTTGTTAGTTGGTCAGTATATAAGGATATTATGTGATATATTGATTTCCTTAATTAACCCTTGTTTTATGACAGTATTTGAGAATGTCGTGAGAATATTAATGATGGAAATGAGGCGAGTGGAGATGCCTGTATTCACCAACGAGGAGAACGCAACATGACTGGCAATATTCTCTCTGTGAACAACACCAATGAAAGCGAGATGATGAGCGAGGGATGTTTAGAAGCCTTTTGCGAGTTTTACGCGAAATCGACGAGGAGACTCGTGTTCAAAATCTGAGGAGGAAATGATTACAATTCATGGGTTGTCATAGCCAAGCGATTCAAAGAGTTGGGACCACCGAATTTAAGGGAAAACCAGATTCGATCATGGCGGAAATATGGGTCAAACAAATTACCAAAATATTCGATGTCTTGGGATGCGGCGGAGGAAGAAGGTTCCATTCGCCAACTTTATGTTCCGTGGCGAGGCGGACTCTCTTGGTGGGAGTCGTGAAGCGTACCCATCCATCGACTTTTCGGCATGTCTTGGGAGGCGTTTGAAACTATTTAATGACAAATACTTTCACGAAAGTGTTCGCGTATATGAAGGAAGTGGAGTTCATCGATTTGAACAAAACAACATGACGATTGTGTCTCAAGACGAGGCAAAGTTTGCGAGTTATCCGGTTTGCACCTCATTTGGTGGAGAATGAGGGAGCGTATGACGCGGATGTTTCGAGAGGTTTGAAACCGGCGATACGACAATATCTCATTTCTCATAAATTTTCTCTCTATTCGGATGTTGTTAATATGAGCTCAATTGTTAGGCGAGATAACGAGTATGTTCAACCGAGGGACCATAACCGAGGATCATACGTAGAGATAGCGGTCAATGAATAACGATAACGGCGGAGAAAAAGCAGACGGACAAAAATGGTAACCACTCTGGTGGTAATCATAGCCATGAAAATAGAAGAAGCGAGTCGGGAGGAGATTTTAAAAGAGGAGATTTAACAACGACCATGTGAAGGCGAGCGGTCTTGCGGTAGTGGCCCGGTTCTAAGGGAGGAGAACGACCACCGGTCATATGCTATAAATCACGGGAAAGAGGGATATATCGGTCAAACTGCATCCACAACATTCAAGGTATGCTATAATTATGGAAAGGAAGGACATATCGCTCGAGATTGTAGGGTAGCAAAACCTAGTTCAAGCGTGGGACGGTGACTCAAAAGATCCGTCGAGAAAAGTCAAAGTCAACGGTTCCGGAAGCGTGTTTGTTGTGTCGGTCAAAATATGAGGAACCCAAACGAGGTGATCACGGGTAAGCTATTTATAAATTCTTGCAAAGTTTATACCTTACTTGATCTGGGGTCTTTACCCATTCATTTATCTCTCCCTGCTTGTGCTCAACGTTTAAACTTGACTCAGGAGAAATTAGACTTTGACCTATCTGTGGAAACTCCGTTAAGAGAAACTTTCATCACATCCATTGTTTATAAATCTTGTTTGATTCAAGTTGGCACCATCACCTTACACGTTGACCTTATCTCTTTAAAGATACTTGCTTTTGATGTGATTTTAGGGATTGATTGGTTAACTACTCATCATGCCAAAATTGATTATTTTCAGTAAGGTTGTTAGTTTTAAATTCTAACCAACTTTGTGTTATTTAATTCAAGCAACTAAACCATTAAAATCAATCACTATCATATCTAATCATAAAGCTATTCGTTTATTGAAAAGCCGATGTCAAGCTTTCTTAGCCCATGTTATGGATTTGAATAAAGACACATCAATTTGAATAATATTCCTATTGTTATTGACTTTCTGACGTATTTTCGAAGAACTTTCCGGTCTACCCCGAGCGTGAAGTTGAATTCTTTATTGATCTTGAACACGGTACAAAGCCCATTTCTAAAACCCATATCGAATGGCTCCTATTGAACTTCGGAGTTAAAGGTCCAATTCTGAGGAATTGTTGGACATCGGTTTCATTCGTCTCTAGTACATCTCCTTGGGGTGCTCTGTTTTATTCGTAAAGAAGAAAGGCGGGAGTATGCGACTTTTGTATTGACTATCGGGGAATTGAACCATGTCACCATCAAGAATAGGTATCCTCTACCTCGTATTGATGACTTGTTTGACCCGATTGCAAGGGCACAATTCTTTTCAAAAATCTATCTTCGATTCGGATATCATCGGTGAAGATTAGGCGAGGATATTCCAAAGCGCCTTGAGAACTTCGGTATGGGCATTATGAATTCTTAGTCGTGTCTTTCAGACTTACTAATGCTCCTGCGGCTTTCATGGATATGATGAACCGAGTATTCAAGGAATATTTGGATCAGTTTGTTGTTGTCTTTATTGATGACATCCTCATATATTCCAAAAGTCATGAAGATCATGAGCACCATTTGAAGCTGGTACTCCAATGGCTTCGTGAAAACAAACTATATGCCAAATTGAAGAAATGCGAGTTCTGGCTTGAGGAAGTAGCATTTCTTGGGCACATGGTGTCAAAACATGGAGTATCCGTGGACCCGGCGAAGATTGAAGCAATACAAAGTTGGGAGCAATCGAAGTCTGTGACCGAAGTACGTAGCTTTCTGGGTCTAGTTGGTTATTATCGGAGATTCGTGGAAGGGTTTTCTCGAATCGCTACTCCATTAACTTCATTAACTTCGGAAGGATACAAAATTCGTTTGGAGCGAAGAATGCAAGAAGAGTTTCCAAGAGCTTAAGAGGAGACTTATTTCGACACTGTTCTAACAATACCATCTGGTTCGGATGGATTTGTTATCTACGAAATGATGCTTAGTGCAAAGGGTTAGGATGCGTTCTCATGCAACGTGGGAAAGTCATAGCCTATGCCTCATGACAACTTAAAGAATATGAGAGGAATTATCCTACTCATGATCTAGAGTTGGCGGCGATCGTTTTCGCTTAAAGATATGGAGGCACTATCTATATGGGGAGAAAGTGGAGATATATTCGGACCATTAAAGCCTTAAATATTTCTTCACTCAAAAAAGAACACAACACGCGGCGTGACGTTGGCTCGAGCTATTGAAAGACTACGACCACACTATTCAATACCATCCGAAAAAGCGAGCGTGGTAGGTGACGCGTTGAGTAGAAGATCATATGCGAGGAATGAGTGCGATGATGTCAAGTATACGACAGAGCCAACTTTAATAGAAAAATTTAAGGTTGCTCAAGCCACCCAACCCGGAAATGATGCGTATGAAGAAGAAAGTACAAGAAGGAGCTATTCCTAAGCGAGAATTGATGAAGAAGGAATACTTGAGTCCACTCTAGACTTTGTGTTCCTAACGACTCGATTTAAAAGTACAAGATTATTATGGAGGCACACAATAAACCATTTGCAATCCATCACGGAAGTACTAAAATGTATCGTGATCTTGACATACATTTTGGTGGAACAATATGAAGAGAGAGATTGCAAAGTTTATCTCGATGTGTTTAACTTGCCAACGTGTAAAAGGCGGAGCATCTAGTACCTAGGGGTCCGTTGCAACCACTTGAGATTCCAAAATGGAAGTGGGAACACATTACCATGGATTTCATTACGGGTCTTCCTACGGTTTCTCAAGGCATCAATGCTATTTGGGTTATTATTGATAGATTAACCAAGTCCGCTCATTTCTTGCCGTCACGGAGACTTATTCCCTTGAATGTCTTGCTAGTATATATGTACATGAGATTGTGAGGTTGCATGGCATGCCAGTATCCATAGTTTTGGATCGTGACCCAAGATTCACTTCAAGATTTTGGGTTAGCTTGCAAAAAGCTATATAGCACGGATTCTGATTCTGGATTAAGCATACCATCCTCAAACAAACGGACAATCGAGAGGACTATTCAAACTCTTGAAGATTTATTAAGACTCTGTGTCCTAGACTTCAAAGGCGGTTGGGATAAGTATTTACCATTGGTGGAATTCTCCTACAACAACAGTTATCAGGCAAGTATAGGTGTGGCTCCATTTGAAGCATTATATGGACGAAAGTGTCGCTCTCCAATATGTTGGGATGAGGCGGGTGAAGCAACATTGTTGGGACCCGAGTTAGTACGTATGACTACCGAAAAGATCCAAATGATTCGACAACGTATACAAACGGCACAAGATCGACAAAAGAGTTATGCGGATCTTCATCGAAAGGACGTGGAATTTAGTATAGGGGATCATGTATTGTTGCGAGTTGCTCCATGGAAGGGAGTTACAAGATTTGGGAAGAGAGGAAAGATCAATCCACGATTTATTGGTCCATTTCAAATTCTTGACCGAGTAGGAAATGTAGCCTATAGACTCGCGTTACCTCCGAGTATGTCTCGTGTTCATAATATGTTTCACATATCTGTACTTCGTAAATATATGAAAGACCCGAACCACGTTATTGAGTTAGAACTGGACGAGATAGCCGAAGACTTAATGTATGAGGAGGTACCTGTTAAGATCTTGGATAGGAAGGAGCATGTCCTACGCACAAAGGTCATACCACAAGTTAAAGTTTTGTGGAGGAACCATGCTATAGAGGAAATGACACAGGAGTTAGAAAGCGGAAATGAAAGCGAGGTATCCTCACCTTTTCAAACACACAGTACGTACGTCGTCAATTTCGAGGACGAAATTTCATAAGGAGGGAGGTTGTAAGACCCCAACTTATTATTAATGAAATTTAATTTTCTCTATTTTGAAATAGTAAGGGTTGATTTGATTAATGTGGATAGTTATGGGTAAAATACGCAAATAATTTAAAATAAGCAAGTGGTTATAAAATATTCATTGTTGTTTGGGGAATATTCGTTTGGTCGTGGAATATTCTTCTTTGTCGGGGAATATTAAATGCGATGGTAGCAGATCTTTTATGGGCCCCATAACTAGCGAAAAGCGATTGGATGAAGAAAGCGATAAATATAAGTTGTTTAAAAAACTACAGAAGTAGTTATTCAAGAATTAATTCTGTTAAAATACTCTAAATTGGTTAAAACACAAGTAGCACACAGTATTTCACCAATTATTGATTCTTAAGTAAGAAGGCACTACTCAATAATTGTTACGATGATTCTTATTTAGTATTTTATTTTATTGATTCAATAATTGTTACGTTGATATTTTATATTACTGTTGTTTCAATAATTGTCACTACACAGTATTTTCCATTATCAAAGCAATAATTCATATTATCTGAATAATATTATTAGATAACATTATTGTTAATGTCTAGAAAGTTTTGTCTAAGGAGAGGTTTGGTCACCTAATTGCGCGCCAGTAAGGAGAAATTCTTATTGGAAAGCCCCCTCTTTCTTGGGAACTGCCTGGTTGTCAATATTGTGATTCTGTAATATTATTTGTGAATACTTAATTATTGATTCATATGATGAGGAAAATATTGAGTTTATGTGGATATAGATGGAGAAAATTTTTAATGTGACAATTGTTGAAAATTGAAATTTTATCTTTTTCTGATAAAATAATTCATTTAAATATATTATTATATTTTAATAATATAATAATGATGATATATTTACGATGAATGTGGGATATATGAGTATATATGGAGGAGGAGTATTTTTGTTACCAAAAATATTTAAAGCATGTTTTATGTGTCGGTGGACCCCATTTCTTGACTGAAATTTGATTATACCCTGTAAAATCGTCCGTTTGTGGATTTCGGTCAATTTCTATTTGGAATTTGGAAAAACTTTCTTCTGCAAAGTTGTAGAGAATTGAATTTCCTATAAAAAGTGGCAAGATTCGAATTTTCTGACAAAAGGGCTATTTATTATGAATTATTGAAGTTCTGAAGCTCTAAAATAATTAATTTTTGAAGTTTTAAATGTTTTTTTTACAAAAAACGTTTTTTGCATGTGTGAGGCATGTGTTCAATTGCTGAATTTCAGATTCAAAGGTGTGCGTGAAGATTATATATATATATATATATATATATATATATTAATATTTTAATAAATTTTCTACTTTGGTGTTCTAAGCATTTTCCTATAAATAGGGTGCTTAGGTTAGAATTGAAAATCACAATTTAAGCTGAAGTTTTCTCTCTATATTATCGAGCGTATTCTTATGAGTATTTTGAATATATTTTGAGTATTGCTATATCGGTGCAAGTTCAAGTCATAGCCTATATCCAGGTTTCAAATTAAATCTTGTCTTTACGAGGTAAGGGATATTATTTTTTTCGTAATGATATTATTTCTTCAATATCATTATCTTTGAAATATTGATCAAGTTTTTATCAAATTTGGAACTTTTGGTGTCTGAGTTCTTATTCACGTATACAAAGACTATTCACGTATACGATAATTATTCATGAATACTAAGACTATTCATCGAAAAATGAAAATTTCCTTTTCGCCTAAAATATCTATTGTGGATACTAGCTTTGATTGTATCCATGTTTTGATCATTCTTGAATTTTACACCACTATGATTATTTTTGAGGTATTTTTGGACATGGATAAAACAAAGTACTGAATCCTTAATCCTTAATCCTTGTCATTTTGTTTCTTTGGATTCGTTTCTTTAAAAATATTTTCATCATCCTCGGTCTTAAATGATGATATTATTGAATATCTTTGGCCGTAGTGCAAAGATGAATGATTTCGATGAATATCTTTGGCCCATAAAGTGCAAAGATGAGCAGATGTTTAGATGAACATGACTAACGAATGAATATCTTTGGCACGTAGTACAAAGATGAATATTTGATTCGATATATATATTGATTGATGTTACGGGGATAAAAGATGAGCGATGAACTTTTAAATTCATACATAGAAGATAGTAGTTTGCACTCTCTACTTAACTCTTCTAATGAATTATTATTTCATTGCGAATATTGATTTAAAACTTGTTGTCTATTGTATTCTATTAGATTTTTTCCTGTTGAAGACTAATGATAATTTATTGTATATTATCTTAGTCATAATATTCTTTCTCGGGCTAGTTGAGCTCACCCCTTTTCCTTTTGTTCCATTTTTCTTCTCGGGAGGCGAGAATATAAGCGAGTACGCAGTCTGGGGTATGGAATGAAGGTTCTAGAGAGAGTTGTTTAGTAGTCCTCACCATTTTTGTAAAATAATGTATCAATAAATGTGATGAGAATTTATTTGAGTATAGATATTGTCTAGAAGATAATATTTGTATTCAAACTCATAATTTTACTGTTGTAATAATAAAGTTGTAGTTGTTTCTTACCATGTATTGACAACTCGGAATGGGTGATGTATACTTATTTTGGGGGCGTCACATTCTCTCACTAATGCCTGGGAATAAAGAAAATTTTAGTTGGCTCAAGCAGGTTTTGAAGTGGTCCATATGTGAATACAGATTAGATAAGGTTCACTATATAATTGTAAACTATTAACAGGTTCAAAATTGCTTTTCCACTTACGGAATCTGTCACAAGTCAAAAGCTATTTTCAACTTGTTAAGAGCTCATGTTCTGATCACAAAATTCCTATTTTACATGTTATCCTAACAATTATCCAAATCGTTAAGTAAAACTTACCATTCGAACACCACCACCATAGGATGTCACCAGACCCACAAGAATTCCACCAACATCATTGATCATAACAGGTATCTATAAGAAAAGGTATGTTAGTAGCTTCCATATTAATGTAGGTGCTTTGTTCATAAAGAAAAGCATCATGCAATCACAAGTGACACTGTCCAAACATAGAAGATGTGGGTTTAGCAACATTTTATGCAAAGAAGCTAACAAAGATATCAACATTCCATTGCAAGAGGTAAATACAACGGAAGAATACAGCTCAAAGTAGCTCAAATAGTCGGAGCATAAATATATTTCAAATAAGAATATTATAATTCTGTAAACTGGATCAGGAAAGATTGATAAATTAAACAATTTGTGGTTCAATTATGATCTCTTTCTTTCACGTTATCCAAGTACCAAGTTTATCTCATGAGCAGTTTAAAAAACCACTATAAATATCATTACCAAAGTAAGTGGAGTCCAGCCATAAAACATTCCAAGCTGTCTGATTGCTTCCCCATCCGGAGATTTATAGGTACTAGCTAGTAGGCACATGATTCCAACTACAGACATTTTCAGTCATCAAATACGATGTCCGTTTCTTAACCTGTAATTTTTTTTAAAAAAAGAATATGGACAGGGAAAATGACCTCAGCAGGTGAATGTTAGGTTCAAATTGGAGATAAAGGCTTCTTCTACTAACCTGAGAAGCCCACTGACACAGTACAGAAGCAAGACCTGAGAGTATTGAAGCTACCAAGACTGGAACAAAGCAGAAACAAATGTGAGTATAAGGTTCACTATATAATTCTTAATCGACAAAGACGGGGAAAAGAAGTATACAAAGAAGGGAAATGGTAACACTGAAGTCTTATGCGTGATTCCGCACCACCTTTCATCTCGTAAAAAGCAAAGCTTAAGAGAGAAGGCTTGTGTGGATCACCAAATATCAGCAATGGTTCACAAGACAGTCATAGACTAAAATGAATTTGCATAAATATTGAATGTATATTAGACTTGTTTAAAACCACTGCTCCAGGGTTGACCACCACAAAACATGGTCTCAAATGCAATCTGCCAATCTCAAACTCAGAGTTTAACAGTCCATAACTCCACATCTCTTGATCATTCCAAAAAAAGGCTACTACAAACTTGTGATGCCTTGAAACGATGTAGTTTTCTAGAGACGATACAAGGATTAAACAAAATAAAGTTGTTACCTATGTGAATGAAAACTTCAGCGACAAATATTAAATATTTTTTGCAACTTATATTAAATTACAAAAAGTAGGTAAAAGCAAAATATATATACACACAATTAAACCAGCGAAGGTAAAATTCCTAACATTATTTAATTTAAACAAGTCATAAGAATCTGATATTAACACATTACATTAATAACGAAAACTTTGAAAACACAAACCAGCTGCTCAACAATATTTATACACAAATTAACGTAATACATGAAACAGAAAACAAACGAAACCCCCAAAATGAAGAGAGAAGTACCATTACGCAATCCAATACTAGACTTTTTGGTGTTGATGTTGTACAAAATTCCGTCATATCTGATTTCACTCTTAGAGGTCAAGCTAATCAAGCTTTCGACGTACGAATCTGCCACTGAACTAGATCTATAACTCTCTGCCGCCATATTGAACGGCGAAACCCGTAGAACCAGGCAAATTAGATATATATATATATATATATATATATATATACATAGAGAAAAAAATCGCGTTCCAATCAGAAAGAAAAATCAAGGAGTCGACGATGTGACTTTGATAAAAAAAAAAGAAGAGAGAATGAGAGATTATGATTTGTTGACTCTTTTCAAGTTTGTATCGTGAGAGATAGGGTTTCAGATTTTACAGTATATGTTTAGGCCAATTTGGGGGTTTTATTTGTTTGTTTATGGAAATAAGAGCTTGATTTTCCTAATGGGCTAATCAAACGTTTGGGCTTGAATCCGATAGATGTTATATTAAATTTATTTTTCTTATTTGTTTCGATGCAAATAAAGAGGATTAAAAATTCAAATAAGATTTTATCATTTAAATTTTAAAATGAATGCTCTAATTACGATTATAACTAGAATAAGAAAAAAGAATTTTAAAGTTTAATTTATTAATGAATGAATGATAATTTATTTATTTTAATAAATATAATAATCAATACTCTAAATTACAATTCAAATAAGTTTTTATCATTTTCAAAATTTAAAATTTAAATTTCAAAATGAATGCTCTAATTATAACTATAATTAGAATAAGAAAAAAATAAATAATAAAGTTTAAAGTATAGTTCATTAATAAATGTATGTTAATTTATTTATTTTTAATAAATACATTAAATAATGTTCTAAATTAAAATTCAAATAAGTTTTCATCATTTTTAAAATCCTAAATTTCAAAATGAATGTTCATTAATAAGTAGATATTTATTTTATATGTGTGGAGTAATGTTTTAATGAGTTTGAATATTTATAATCTATAATAGATTCAAAAGTTTATAATGAATATTTAATTATTTTTCTCAAATATTTGATTAAAACTTTAATAATATGTTTATGAGGAATTTTATTTATTATTTAACCTCAATACATAGATTACATAGTTATAAAAAAATATTTTATTTCATTATGTTTATGGATAGTGTGAAATATAATGTATGTGTGACAACTAGTTAATCCAACTTAATTTAAACTAGACCTTGTGCTTATTTTAAATATTTGGACTTCTAGTTTCTAAATAATTGGACAAATGAAGGTGATAAATATTCACTCCACCTAATAAATATTTACTTATTATATAATACTTATATATATATATATATATATATATATATATATATATATATATAAAGAGGATCGAGAGCATAAGTCTTAAATAACATAATTCCTTAAATAGCATAATTCCTTAAAACGCACGTCGTTTTGGAGTGAATGCATGAGTGACATTTTGTAAATAAAAAAAAACAAGTGGGACCATTCTCTTTAAGCCACTCTAAAACATCGCTTTTTTAAGGAATTATGTTATTTAAGGAATTATGTTATTTAAGACTTACGCTCGATCTCGATCTCTTCTCTCTCTCTCTCTCTATATATATATATATATATATATATATATATACATTATTAGGATACGAATTAGGATCTGAGTTCAAATTTGAATATCTGATTTTGGATATCCGCTATCCGTCGGATATATTTACGGTCGGATGTTAAAAGAATATGAATACGTCTACATTCGTATTCGTATATTTGCGGATACCTTTAAACTGAATACAGATATATCCATTTTTTAATACAGATATATAAATTTTTAAGTTAATATTTACAGCCTTATATCCAATAAGCAGGAGCAATTAAAGCCCAAATTTAGATAGACTAGAGATTGAGTTCCGCATAGGTCGAAGAGAAGAGACCTAAAAGTCGAAGAGATGTTTCTAGCAATGTTTTGAAACTTGGCCCAGACCGGGAGGTTCAACCGGGAACAGGTTCTATGTCCATTCTGATTTGGTCTGATTGAACCAATTTGATCAAAACTCAGATTGAACTGGTTGACCACCGGTTGAACCGGTGGTTCAACGGTAAAACCGATTAAGTTTACCCGGCGTATTGATTTTTTTATTACTTATTATTATTATTATTATTGTATTAAAAAAATTTAATATTAAAATTAATTATTATTATTATTATTATCTTAATTTAAGACAACATTTTAATAGTCGTTGCAAAAAGTTGTATAAAATATGCAACGAAAATAAAAATTGTTGCCAATGAATGTGGTCCATATTAGGCAACGAAATATAGCAACAAAAAAACTTTCGTTGCCCACGATGAGGAGAAATCAAGTGGTTAGGAATTTTGCAACGAATTTCTAACGAATTTCATTTCCAAATTTTGCAACTACTTATGAATTTCGTTGCAAAAAGTGAAAGTCTGACACAATCTGCAATGAAGGACAAGTTTCATTGCTAAACATACACTTTTAGCAACGACTTATAAAGTCGTTGCCTGAAAAATCGTTGCTAAAGCCCCATTTTTAGCAACAAAAAAAATTTCGTTGCCCACGATAACGGGAAACCCAAGTGGCCGAAAATATTGCAAAGAATTTCTAACGAAATTTTTTCCCGCCAATGAATTAGCAACGAAATTTTGCAACGACTTATGAATTTCGTTGCAAAAAGTGAACGTCTGACACAATCTACAACGAAGGACAAATTTCGTTGCTAAACATATACTTTTAGCAACGACTTATAAAGTCATTTTTCTGAAAAATCGTTGCTAAAGGCCCATTTTTTTTTGTAGTGCTCGTACGTATTTCTGAAGGTATCTCCCTGGAAAGGAAAGATATGCTTTGGAAAGAAGGGAAAGTTAAGTCCAAGGTTTATAGGACCTTTCGAGATATTAAAAAGGGTTGGAGAGGTAGCCTACGTGGTAGCATTACCTCCAGACCTAGAGTGAATACACAGCGTATTTCATGTTTCTGTGTTACATCCTTATAAGCCAGATTATAAGCACATGATAAAATATGAACCTATTCATATCGAGAAGGACTTGACATACGAGGAAGTTCCTATTCAAATCATTGATAGAAAAGAGCAAGTTATGAGGAACAAAGTTATAACTTCGGTAAAGGTGTTATGGAAGAACCACGATGCCGAAGAAGCAACGTGGGAACTTGAAGAAAAGATAAAGAAGAATTACCCTCAGTTATTTGTTTAATGTAAGATGAGATTCTGGGGACAGAATCCTTATAAGGGGGGAAGGATGTAACGACCGAGAAATTCGGACTTATTGTAAAATAATTTTATTTAATTAAATAATGAATAAAATTATATTATATGTTATTTTAATGTGTTAGTAAGATGAAGGTCGTTCTATAACCTAAATGTATTGGAAAGTCGTAGTATTTTGGCTACGTGAAGGAATTAAAGTGTTTGAATTTCCAAGACGAAAATAAAAGTTTTTCGAGAAATTTTTTGAAAAATACTATTCACGTATTTCTGCTCGGGAATTATTTTTGAACTTCTGAGAAATAAGTAACGATAGAATAATAAGAGAAGATGGAATATGTAATAATATTTCCGTTATGGCAAACACAGTTTTTCGCATGCGTACTAAATTTTAGTATGTTAAGGAACGTAAAGATTTGATAAATGATGATCGTATAATAGTGAGTATTATACTAGGCAATGAATACAAGTATCATTACAACAAAAAGGGTTATTTCCGACAGAATCTTCCGTCGGTAATAAGCATATTCCGTCGAGGTTTATATTATTTCCGACGGAATGTTCGGTCGGAAATTCGGTCGTATATAAGCAAGTCAAAATTAAGTCCATCGATTTTTTGGTCGGGGATACTTAACCTCGACGGACTTATCATCGACTGAATATTCGGTCGAGGGTACTATATGTCCGACTAAAAAATATTCGGTCGATAGTATTCGGTCGGTGATAATCATGACACGTGTCAGTATGCCAAAAATAGGGAAGTTCATATTTCTGACGGAATTCCGTCGATAATAGTACTATTTCGTCGAGAATAATGATATTTTTTTTAATATTTTATTTGTTTTTGCAATATCCAGGGATTTAACCCACATCTTATACCTGTACCTGTATTCCAATAGCACATACACATACACAAGCTAACAATATAACCTCTAACAGCACATACACATACACAAGCTAACAATATAACCAATAACACGAATTACAATTACCAAGGCCAACAATATGTAAAAAACCAACTAAATGATAAGTAAAAAGGTCAAAAACATCCCATTAATCTAAACTAATGTATATCAAACATCTAATTAAGCTAAATTAAACTAAATGCCAAGGTTTAAACTACAATACATCAAAAATAATGTAAACTACAAATTAAACGAATGTAAACTAAGTAAAACTAGTAGAGCCCTCGGTATGAGGAGGATCATCGGACGAGCATCGACGCTGCTTTGGAGTATGAAAATTGCCACCATCGTCATCCCGCTCGTTAGTCCGCTCGTCACCCTGTTGATATAATATAATGCAACTCATTAGTCCATATATATGATTCAGTTAAAGATAACTAAATGAAAATTAAATTACATGCAGAATATATATTTGAATTTAAAATGAATAGTATACTGGAAAGCAAATGAGGGTCGACTCAACATCAGCTAAACGGGTCCTCGACTAAGGTAACCACCATCCGAACAATCTCGTCGCATATTGCGGCCCACTGCTCTGGAGGGATACCCATACTCTCGGCGGTGGCACCAAATTTGTAACGTCCTGCAAGAAGTGATGGAGGCGAGAAGCGGTGGGAAGGTCTCGACGATGGAGCAATGGATCGGTCTCAAACCTCTCCGACATCTTGAACCCATAACACATTTGGAACAAAGCATCGCCTAAGTCACACCGTATATGTGATGGTCCCACATGGGCTCTCGGACGCAGACGCTGGCTAGAGCCTACAAAAATAAATATAAAATGAATAATATGGCAAATTTTCTTTATTCATAAACAAGAAATAAACTAAAAATATTATACCTCCTGGCGGGTGCAGATAGTTTGGTATCCTCAGTAACCTCAAAGACTTTCATCGCTTCGCTAGTACTAGTGGGAGTATCCTGAGACGCGACCCAAAGAGCCGTCTCCTCGTCCTGAGATAAACTAATCTCAGGCGGAGGGACGGTGGAATCTAACGTCTCAGCATCGCCCCTAGCAGCCTGCAACTCCGCTATACGCTGGCTGCGGATCTTCTCAAATCGCTCCTGTAATTTGATATATGTACATGTGAGTTATCTTGGTATCATCATATATATTACGTAATATTATCCTAAATAATATTTATTATAGAAAATGTATTACCTGTATAGCTAGTGCTGCTGGAGACATCGTCGACACCGAAGTAGAGCCCTTCGTCGTATGAACTCAATCCCAGAACTCCATCATAGTAGGAGGTCGGCCCAAGCTACAACGCATGGCCTAAATCATATACATTAAATAATATTAACTTAAATTACTATAGTTGCAGTTTAATATTAAACTAAACTAAAGATAAATACATACCGCTTTAACCTCCTGAAACGACTTCGAGCCAGAAGTATGTACAACTCGCAGCTTGCCCCGATTCTTCTTCATCTGCTCTAACTTGGTCTTGAATGTAGCATCATCCCAGTACGCACACATCGCAGCCCATGCTGGATCTGTTACTGCTGGCGGCTGATGATCTCACAAAGTAGTCCCGGACGATTCTTCTATCGCCCGGACTGCCCTCTGTCGCATCTCGTACAGCCAACCGACATAATTCTTTGAGATGTGGGCAATGATAACGGCGTCACCATCCGCCTCAGTGATGTCGGTCTCGTATCTATAGTATCTTTATCAAATAGACATAACATACATACAATTAATTATTTGAACAATATGTAAATAACATGAACCTTGATTTAATATATGTAATTCGACTTACGTGAAACTCCCAACAACATCGCTATCATGTAGGCGAAACATACATCGTAGCGAATCTTGGCTAAATCGTGATGCAACCTAATAGGGAGATGCGCCAGTGTATATGCACGGTCACCTTAGCGACAGGATCCATAATACTAGAATACAAAATTTATTAAGAACATTTTAATTGATATCATCGCAGTTGAACATATATAAGTGATAGTTGAAACCTACACAGATGATCCGACATCAACTGGAACGACGTCGGGCACTGCCGACGGATGACCTAATCGACCGAGGTTAGGCCCTCGCTGACGTCGACGTCTAGCATCTGTATGTTTAATATAGTTATGACATTGTCAATGAATGTATAATATAGTTATGAAAAACACGTTACTAATCCCCTAATTAGAAATCAACTCACTAGCATCTGAAGACGACCCGCCTTGGGAGCCGTCGCCCGATCTGGAGCGGCCGCCACCACGACCACCTCCACCGCTATGTCGAGGCATAGCTGTACTACTGAAATAACAGACATAGATACGATGACATTAATTAAATTTTATTGCAATTATTATATCTAATTTTGTTGTATAATATTTACAAAACACCAATTAGTGAATTAGTACGTCATCAAACCTGTCAGAATCAAAATCATTTTCATTTCCATCTTCTGATTCTGTCACTTCCTCTTCTGTATCAATTTCTTCCTCAATATCATCTTCTACCACCACATACAGACTGACAACCACATCTTTCTCCACTTCGTGAACATCGAGTACGTTAACGACATCATCAATCACCACGTCGTCATCATCTAGAACAACGTGGCTGGGATTGCTAACTTGTTCTTGCAACGGGTCATCCGTACCATCAAATAACTGAGTCTCGTTGTGACAACTGTATACCAGGGGGTTCTATAATTTATGACATTAGGGGCGTAGTACACTTGAGTTGCTTGGCTGGCTAACACAAATACGTCATCAGACTGTAAATTTAATTTTATATCTACTGTGACGATTCTATTACGATCAACTTTAACACCCTTTGCAGTATCAAACCAGCGACACTTAAATGTAACGACCTTTTTAGCACCTGGATAATTGAGCACAACCACTTCCTTTAATCTTCCATAGTAATTGGACTCAGAATCTCCATAACAACTTCCCAACACGACAACGCCAAAGTTGACTGATGTCAATTCATTCAAGTCATCAACCTTGAATCTATACCCATTCACGATACAACCTGGAAATGAACTAACGAGTTTGTACAGGCCTAAAATGACATCTCTAAAATGCTCATAATCGTTCTTGTAGTGTATGATACAATGTATTATACGAGTATATATGTAAGTTAGTATAACGTGTATGACGAAAGATTATACGAACTAGTATACGTAAAGGATACGAGGATTTTACGTTAAACGTTTAAATCCTATTATATTGGATTTGTAGGATTTGTGTATGAATCTTTGCAAGCTCAATTGGTATTATGTTAAGGTCTAATGAAATGAAGTGCAAGCCCAACGTTAGGCCCAAAGTTATTTAAACTAAAGCCCAAACCAAGAACCGAATCTGTGGATCAAACCGACAGGTTAACGGGTAAGAAAAACCCATGGGGCAACCCATGTGGGCCCCATAGGTGACTCATAGCTGGCCACTTGGTGAGCAAGCAAAGGATAGGATGTGTGGTGAGCAAGAAAGGAATAGTAAGGAGGTGGAAAAGTGTGGAGGTGGGATGGCCTTATGACCACAATGCCCTCACGTTGAAAATATATAAATAGAAGGCTTAGATTTTCATTTTAGTGTCTTGTTCATTTCACCAACATCTTATCATATATTAAGAGAGAAAGTGAGAGCTAGATTTGTTCATCCAAGTAGAAAAGAAGAAGAACTAAGTGAACTTCAAGGGTAAGAAACCTTTAGATTATTAATCTTCCATCTCTTCAATTGTAGGTTAATAGAGAAGTGTTGATTAGTGGAGCATGTAAGTTGAGAAATGATAAAAATGGCTAATCAATGGACTTAAACATTATTAAGCCATGTTCAAGTAATTCATGCTTTTATAAGTATGAACTAAGGAAGAACTTGTAAGAATTTATCATATAAATGATTTGATAAAATATGTTTGGTTAAGTTGTTAGATAGATGGAATGAATCCATTTTGAACGGTATAAAAATCTCAAGTAACGAAGTTATGGCGAAGTAACGAAGGTATGAGGAAAGGGTGGCGCCGCAGTGCCAAGGGCAAGCCATACACACTGATGAGTGGTGCCGCAGCGCGGCACATAGAGAAGTGATTGGTGTCACAGCACCAAGGTCAGGGCTTGTACACTGCAAACCCGCGTCGCAGTGCGAGTTGTATATAGAAAGCTGGTGCCGCAGCGCCAACACTAGAAAGGAGGCAGAGAAGAATAGTAAAGCATGTAAAGGAAAGGGAAGTAATGTATAACTTTAATTTAACTTGAAATGACATCCTTAAGGATGATTATGACCTTAAGAATGACAACTAAAAGTTGAAGAACGATTAAGTAAATGTAAGAGCAATGTAATACGATAAACTGTAACCAATGATAAACAATCTAAAGCATGATTAGATTGAGAAGAATGGTAAGATATAGTAGTAAACATACTTGATTATATATGACCTAATGTGGTATGTTATGTGATCATGTATTGTAGAAACCTTAAAGACATAAATGAAATTTATATTAACGATAAAAGACGCTAAAGGTAAGTGTTCTAACCCTTGTCTATGTTCATTCTACACAAGCTTTGTAATACATGTATCTTACGCATGACTTGATGTATGATGAAGTCAAAGCCAATTCCTTCTACTTAACTTAGGATGTTTTCTGGATTTCTTATAATCTATCAAAGTATTGTAATGTTGTTAAAGTTTTGCCAAACTATTTTGGTATGGTTTTCAAAGGAAGACTGACTATGCATAAACAAATGTTTTGTCGTCAAATGACAGGCACGTGATACGTTTAAAGAAAGTAGTGTTGTACAACATGGAGTACTATAGGCTGATCACCTATACATGCTCGTAAGATATGCCGGACTTACGAACTTGGTGTCGGGTTATCCTTTTTAAAGAAAGAACAAAATGATCACGATCTTGGACCGAGTTATATGTTTAATGAATGTTATTCATTGTGAAACGTTTTAAAGAAAAGAGAAGTGATATTTTGAATTATCGATAGTACTTCATAACTATAGTTTCAATTATTGAAGATATACGATTTATATGATTCAAGCCTGTTGTTTAATTGAAATTGTCATACTTGTTGAGCTAGTTATGCTCATTCTTGCTTGAACCATATGAATGTAGCTAAGACCGAATGGACTGAAGGTTCCAGAAAAGATAAAGGAAAGGCCAAGGCAAACCAATAGATTGCCTTTGTAATAGTATATGTTGAATATTGTATTATTTGATATTATGACAAAGAATCAATGTAATGGATATAAAAAACCTGGGTATGGGAATATTGTTTTGGAATATATATAAGACATATTCATTCTTTTGAGGAATTTCAATTGAATGTATGTGTGAACTGTAGCACCGTGTAGCACCATATGTTAGGGTGGAAGATACCTTGATTTTGGGGCGTCACAGTTCGATCGCACCACTGATGGCTGGCTACGTACTTCTATATATGCGGGAGATCAGGTCTGCGTAGTTCCGTGCTTGATAAACTAAACGGTTTGAGAATTGTTTATTTAGGTTTTTTTGGTTTTTTTTTTGTTTGACCGCACCATAAATGGTTGCCTACATACCCCCATTGATGAGGGGAGATCAGGTCTGTGTAGTTCCAACCTAGCATGAAAAAGTTCAGAGTTGTAAATGGTGAGAAGGGTGTAGAGATGTTTTTGTTTTTTATTTTTATTTTGTTTTTGTTTTATTTTTTTGGTTTTTTCTTTATTTTTTTGTTTTTTTGGAGATTTACATGCATGGAAAATAAAAGGCACACTGTGAAGAAAGTGATATCGTCCCAACATCTCCTGGAACTCACAATTGTATCCTCTAGATCTATATCTTCTTGGCTGACTGAGGCATGATAGTCTAGTTGTTAGTGGTTATGTTGCCTTTAGGGTTTGCGATAGAGGTTACCTCTTGGTTCTCAATATCTTCACTTATGGCCATAACTTGATCGCTTCCTGATTCAGCACTCCCCTCAGGGATTCTTATACCGGACCTGTCGCATAAAGGGATAAACCCTTGATTCTTCAATGGGTTAGCTCCCCCGACAACCTCACCATCTTTTCCTTCGTTTGTTCCTTTACCTTCCTCATGGGCTTGAGAGGATTCAACTATGAAATCTCCCTCGAACTGTTGTGGCATTTCTTGCAAGGAACTTTTTATTTCAGCTTTTTCTTCCTTGGAAAGGATCAGTATTTCCTCCTCATCATCCAAGATGATAAAATCAGAAACGTGGTTGCTATCTTTGGGCCACAGGATGTTTGATGTTGACGGAGGAATCTCCTTTTGGGATTCGCTTATTTCCTCTGTCATTCCCTGCATCAGGATCAATCCACCTCCTGTTCTGCCAGGATTGGTACTCATAGCCCTCGACTCCTTTAAACTCCATGTCTCGAGTGGACAGCTTAAGCATTCCTTTTCTCCTTTTTTGGTCATGGGGGATTCTATCTTCAGCTCTCCATTTTCAAGGACATCCTAGATTTTATGTAGCAAAGACCAACATTTCTCAGTCGCAAGTCTAGGTGAGTTAGAATGGTAGAGACATATCTTGGTGGAATCATAACTCCTTATCTTGGAATTTATAAGAGGCAGCAACTCAGTAATCCTTCCTTCGCTTATCAGAAAGTGTAGCATTTGTTCATTTGATTTGCACAGAGGGGTGAATTTTTGGGCTCCTTGGGAGGTTATTTGATCTTTCTTCTTTGAGAAATTGCATTCCCCCGAGCGATTTTTCTGCTGGCGAGATCTTCTAGCAATTTTATCATCCCCTTTTTCTTGTATTTTTAAACTGCTTTGATCTTCTTCATTTAGCTGGCTCATCATGGAGAGATATGAGCTTGCATTACGGTTAACCTCCTTCTTCTCTTGGATTTATGATAGTTGAGTGAAAAACTGCCTCGTATCCTGATGTTGGCGCACTATCAGCTTAGCTAGCAGATTTACTTGATTCTGAATTATCTCTAATTTTTGCATTACTGCCATACCCTCCTCCGAGTTTTCCCACTCTGGGACATTTGTTCTGTGCCTTTGGGGGTATTGATACACCCTTCGTATGTACTTATGATTTGGATACATTTCAGCGCTTCCTGGCCCGATCATGGTTACTTCCTCCATATCATGCTGCAACGAAAGGTTGGTGTTGACATTTTGTTGGTCAGGTTGTTAGACCACAATACTGCCACTTTTGATCAGATTTTAAATTTTATGCTTTAAGGACCAGTAATGTTGTGTATCGTGGCCCGGAGACCCTGAGTGGTAAGCATATCTCTGGCTTGGATTATATCTTTTGCTCCTAGTTTTAAGAGGTGGAGCCAGTTCAGTAATTTTCTTATGATCCATTAATATCGCCAATACATTTTCAAGGGAATCTCCTAGTGGAGTGAACACCCGATTTTTCGTTCTTTCAAATTTTCTTTTTCTATCCTGGCATTAGTTGAATGCAACCCATTGTTGAGATGGCAGATTGTCTTGCTTTTTCCAAATGGGGGGACTGTAGGTTGGTCTCCTAGCGTGCCCCTATAAAATGAGGGATACATCTTCATTGCCTTTATCAGGTACCCCCTTGGGATCACTCGCATACTTGCCAATCTGTATATGTTTGGCAACTACTTCCAAGGCAGTGAAGTCTTTAATCTTTCCTGCCTTCAGGCCCATCTCTGCCATTTCGTTGTGTTTGATCATTTTTGAGAATGGCTTTCCTATGCCTGCTAGGATCCTCTCAAAGTAAGGAGCCTCTTGGATATCAATAAACGTAATTACCATCTCAGTTTCTGTCATTGATGGAATGACTTGCGCTTCTAGATGTCTCCACCTTTGGGCATATTCTCGGAAAGATTCAGTACTTTGCTTTTTGAATTTAGTCACTTGGTATCGATCTGGTGCCATTTATTACTGAAAACTGTACTGAATTAGAAAGACATGGGCCAATTCTTCCTAGTTGTTGATTTAGCATTGTCAAGTCGGACATATCAGGCTTTAGCTTCTCTAGTGAGACTCTTTTGAAAAAGTTTCATTCTGAGACTTTCATCTTCAGCATAAGACCCTAGTTCGCCAATGTACACTTTTAGGTGTGTATAGGGATCGCCTGCCCCATTGTACTTTTCAAACTCTTGGATTTTGAATTTGTCAGGATATCGAGTCCTTGGGAGTATGCAGAGATCTGAACAGGTGACACTTCCATAGTTTCCAGTCCCTTTGATTGATCGAATGGTTTCCTCCATTTGTTGGACTTTCTTTCTTATATCCCCAGTTTCTCGATCATCCCTGAGTTTTATGATTTTAGGGGTTTTATTAGTTCCTTTATTGGAGTGAGTTCCAGGTGTCTGCGTTTCCATCTTTTTGCCAATACCCTGACTGACCCCTTGTGTGAATGACTCTGGTTGAGTAGTCATTGTCTGGCCCCGAGTGTTTTTATTTTGTTCTTTTAGAAGCCAACCAATTCTTCTATCTGATTCCTTAATCCTTTGAACTCCTCTCGAGAAACAGGAGTAGGATCTGGTGGGGCACTTGTAGTCATGTCTGACTGTGGGCTTAATGCCTTTTTGAACTTTGAACGGGAAACATGACCAATTGCTTCCCTACAAAAAGACTTATGAAGTTTAGTCTTGTACGAATGTTACATACTATGTAATGTGTCTGTTTTAGGAGTATTATCCTGCAAAACGGATGTCAGTTGTTTGTATGACAAGATATCATGTTAAATAAAAGGGAATGCATGTACACATTCTTTCATATCTTCCATTACATTGACATTTACATGGAAATGAAATTAAAAGTAATTGATTTTACAAGTAATTGAAATGGGAAAGTATGAAGAGACTTTCCTCCGCATTTGGTTTATTAGAGGTTGACCTATCTTAGGTTACTCTCGCGGTTTTTCGGCATGAAGGTTCCCAAATCATCGCAATTTACTTGACGGGAAGTTAATCCGGTCTTTCAACTAGAGCGAATCTGGGTGGTGCCTCTCCTGAGCCTCGTTGGAATTAGTCTCCTTACGAGTCCAGTAATCAAACACTGATAGGATAGCCTCCAGGTGGAAGGACCATACAACATACATTCACATACAACGTGTCTCATCATATGACACATGATGACATGTGTGAAGCACTAATATCACAAGCTGATATAGTGTGAAGCACTAAGTGCAGTAAGTAAATGCATTCGTACACATTCATTCAAATGTAAATGTAACATCCACACACAAGCAGATAACAGTTTTGAAAAGTTTGTAATAGTGGCTTAAGCCCTCTTACTGGATGTCCCCAGCAGAGTCGCCACCTGTCGACGTCGGGATTTTTATTTGTCCCTTTTCTGTTCTTGTCTATTGGTGTTCTCATGTTAGGTGAGATTTGTTTGAAAAAACAAGTTGTGAAAAGGTCCAACATGTATATGTCGACGATTGGACTGTAAGAGTCGCCAGTTGGTATTTTTAAATGGTTGCACCAACTCAACTGAGAAAAGGTTTGCACATTGACCTAGTGATGTGACACTATTTAACTGGTCTGTGAAACCGATATTCGTTAGGATCCGGGGGCTTGATTATGCGGAGGGAATGTGTTAGGCACCCCCCAAAATTCGTGTTACCACGGTGACCGCAACTTTTTAATTTAAACCATTATCTGAATATATGTGTGTGTGTGTGTAGATCAATGTGCAATTATCTAGAAGTAATGATATGCCTCGTTTGCATCTATATACAAAGGGTTTGAATTTTGTATAAAAGTTCAGTTTTAACAAGATATAGCAATGATGTTTTGTAAAAGAGGCTTTTCAAACCCTTGTGCTCAATATTAATTGAGGCCTTTGATACTTCCATTTTATTATGTGTTTGGCTTGATTGCTTTTATTTTTCGAGATGCGAAGCATCTTCGAGAAAATAAGATACAAAGCAGTGCCGAACTCCTTATGGGCATGAGAGTCGTCTAAGGAAATTTGAACACCGTGAATAATTTACAAGCCATGTACAGCCAAAAATGTCCATCACGTGAACCGAATCTAGATTCAGGAGACTGAATCTGTGATCACATGATTCCTAGGCTCACATGATGATGCAGTTTGTATGAAAGTTGTAAGCAATTATGTAAGACCCCAACTTTTTAATGAATAAAATCAAATTTTCTCTAATTATTATTTTGAATAATTAAGTGTTAATTTGATATAATGCTTTGGTTATAGGTGAAATATGAAAATTTTACAAAATTAAACAAGTGGTTATAAAATATACGTTGTTGTCGGGAAATATTTGTTTGGTCGTGGAATATTCTTGCTGTCGGGGAATATTCGTATGAAGGCTCAGCCATTTGTGGGCCCCATAATGGAAAACGGTCGGATAAAGAATATGATAAGTTGAGTTTTTATAAATAACAGTGTAATGGTTACCGTTAACACTATTGAAATACCCGGTGGTTAAAATACAGTAATACTCGTGGTTGCACAGTAGTACACGGTATTACACAGTATTTTTGAATTATTGATTCTTACGTAAGAAGACACTACTCAATAATTTTTACAGTAATTACTGTTTAATATTTTATTTTATTGGTTCAATAATTGCTACGTTGATATTTTATATTATTGTTGTTTCAATAATTGTCACTGCACAGTATTTTCCATTATCAGATCAATAATTCATGTTATTTGAATAATATTATTAGATATCATTATTGGTAATGTCTAAGGAAGTTATGTTTAGGAAAGGGGTTTGGTTACCTAATTGTGCGCCAGTAAGAAAAAATCCTTATCGGAAAGCCCCCTCTTTCTTGGGAACGACCTGGTTGTCATAAGTGTGATTCTGTAATATTATTTGTGAATAGATGGATATGGAAATATTTATTTTGTGTGGATAAAAATGAAGGAATTAATGTTGAGGTGTTTTATCAGTATTTTGTCGGAATGGAGGTATTAAAAATCGCCCGTATGTGGATTTCGGGCATTTTCTGTTTGGAATTTGGAAATACTTTCTTCTACAAAGTTTTGGAGAATTCGATTTCCTATTGAATGGACATCAAATTCATATTTTTCTGATAAAATGGCTATTTATTATGAATTATTGAAGTTTCGGAAATTAAATGTTTTTATTAAAATTATGGGTGGGACCCACTTTTGTGTTTTATGAAAACATGTGCTAAATTTTTTTTCCAAATGTGATGGGCTGATGGCTTTCCAAAATGGATGGCGTAGAAGAGGAAAAATAAATAATATTATTTTATTATTTAGTCTGCTTTGGCGTTCTAGCATTTTCCTATAAATAGGGTGCTTAGTTAGAATTGAAAATCACACTAGAAACAAGTTTTTTTCTCTCTCTATATATATTTTCGAGCGTATTTTGTGAGTATTTTGATACTTTAAGTGTTGTTATTCAGTGCAAGTTTTCTTCGACTTTACATCCGATATTCCAGTCAGAAATACTGTTCTTTTGAGGTAAGGGATGTTATTTTCTTCGTAAATGATATTATTTTCTTCAATTTCATTATGCCAAAATATTGATATGAATTTTATTATGGAATTTCTACCTTTTTGTGTCGGGGTTACTATTCACGTATACGTCACTATTCACGTATACGATACTATTCACGAATACGGCACTATTCACCGAAAAATGAAGTTTTCTCCTTTTTGTCCAAAATATCTATTATGGTTACTATCTTTGATTGTATATATGCTTTGATCTTTATTTTTGGATTCTGCTTCACAATTGGTTATTATGAAGTATTATTGAACTTGGATAAACTGTAATACGAATCCCTAATATTTGTCCTTTTGTCTCACTAGATTCGTTTTCTTTAAGATATTTTTCATCATCCTCAGTCCTAAATGATGATATTATTGAATATCTTTGGCCTGTAGTGCAAAAATGAATGATTAACTGGTGAATTTCTTTGGCCCGTAGTGCAAAGATGAACAGGTGTTGAGATGAACATGACCAACTGATGATACAAATGAATATCTTTGGCCTGTAGTGAAAAGATGAATATTTGATTCAAGATGTATATTGATTGATGTTACAGGAATATTGATGATGGACTTTTAAATCTTAGAAGATAGTAGAATTCATTCTCTATTTGACTATTCTAATGGATTGATGTTTCAACTGCAGTTGTTGATCTAAAACTTGTTGTCTGTTATATTCTATCAGATTTTTCCCTGTTGAAGACTAATGATAATTTTTTGTATATTATCTTAGTCATAATATTCTTTTCTGGGCTAGTTGAGCTCACCATTTTCTTTTTTGTTCCATTTTTCTTCTCAGGAAGTAAGAATTTAGCAGGAACTAGCCGGGGTATGGAGTGATGATTCAAGATAGTTGTTTTAGCAGTCCTCACTATTATGTAAAATAGTGTGATAATAATTGTAATGAGGACTCTTTTTGAGTTTAAATATTGTCTATTAGACAATATTTGTATTTAAACTCACAGTTTATGTGTTGTCGTATTTTGCACGATAATTATATTAATGAAGTTGTATTTGTTTCTGTATCATGTATTTGGCGACTCAGAATGGGGGATGTATACCTATTTTGGGGGCATCACAAGTTATATATATATAAGCTGTAAATATATATAAATGGATAATCAACTGCCATGAAGTAAACTCTGTGTAAGACAAAATGTAAAATATATATATATATATATATATATATATATATATATAAACAATAAATATATTTATAGAAACGATCAATCACCACGAAGTAAACTCCAGGCGGGACAGAATGTAAATAAAAACAATAAATTGTAAGACCCCAACTTTTTATAAATAAAGATGAATTTTTCTATAAATATTATTTTGAATATTATGGAATAAATTTGATATAATGTTATAGTTGTGGGTAATATTTATAAATTTTGCAAAGTATGCAAGTTGTTATAAAATATTCATTTGGTCTGGGAATATTCTTTTGTTAGGGAATATTCGTGATAATGGCTCAATCATTGGTGGACCCCATAATGTAATTATTGTCGGATTAAGAAAACGACAAAAATATTTTATAAAAATAACTACGGAGGTGTTACCGTTAAAACCGTTGAACTACCCGGTGGTAGAAGTACAAAGAATACGCTGTGGGTTGCATAGTAGAACACACCAGATTGATTATTGATGCTTACGTGAGAAGTCACTCGCTTATGCTCAATTATTGCTCTGAGAATTCACGATCATATCTCTTATATTATTGATTCAATTATTGTCACAAAGATCATCCGTATAATATGTTATAGTATTAAATCAATAATTGAGACGACAAGTTATAAATAATTAATAATTGTTGAAAGATTAAATATGTGTTGATAAAAAAAATGATTTGTGGTAAGTTTGATTATTTTATGGGGGCCTATATGTCATCATCTAAGAGTCTCTTCACAATAGTAATTACCTTCGTCAATAGTAATTACCCTTGTGAATAGTATTTACCTTCAATAATAGTAATTACCTTCAATCAATAAGAATTACCCTTGTGAATAGTATTTACCTTCGTCAATAGTATTTACCTTCGTTAATAGTAATTACCTTTACCAGACGCCGAACCACTTGTCGTTTCACATTACAAAGGCCGAACCACTTGTCGTTTCACATTACAAAGCGCCAAACCACTTTTCTTTTCACATCATTAGTCGTCAAGCCACTTGCGCTTTTCACACTAAGCGGGTGCTAAGCTAGAAATCTTCTATAAATAGAGGCCTAGGGCTTCATTATTTTTCACTTAATTCATTCAAGCTATAGAGAGAAAGTATAGAGAGAATAAGAGAGAAAGAAGAAGAGTATTTTGTTACTACATCGTCGCAGATTCAATCTCCTACCAAATGTAAGGGGTGTTATTCTTTTTCTTATTCATGAAGAGAACTCATTGTTATTCCATTGCTTATTATTCATGGAATAACCTGTGATACTGTGATTACCCCTATACTTGGTGACATTCTTCTATTATTCATTGGAACATCCATGCTCATGTGTGTTTTACACGGACCGGTTCCGCTTTTTATTATTATTACATTGGAACATCACGTCTGTGTTTTACACACGGACTGGTTAAAATTTTTATTATTATTCATTGGAACATCCTCGTCAGGTGTGTTTTACACGGACTGGTTAAAATCTTTATTATTATTACGTTGGAACATCCATGCATGCGTTTTTACCGACGGGTTCCGTTATTTATTATTGTTGAATAACTCGCGCTCAGGCGGTCTATCGCATGCATGGTGATTTCTTTTGTTATTCTATTCTTTATTATACCCAATTGGTTAAAACTTTGACTTCTATACTCCATGAAATTAGTGGAATATCCTTGATATTTGCGTTTCATCCAAAGATCTTTCATGGAAATATTCTTCCGATCATTCTTGAATTTTACTCTACAAAAAAGAAGATCATGTTGATAATTTGGACGTTAATAATTCCCGGATAAAATAATTCTTGAACTTGTTTTATTGAATTCTTATATCATTGTCATCATCCTCATGTTTATATTATGTTGAAAGTCATCGTGGCTTCCTTGAAAGTGCATAGATGGACTTGGTATGATTATGACCAGAGACTATTCGGTGTAATCATGACCGTAATGTTACAAATGATGTGATAAAAATCCTCAGTGGCCATAGTGCATTGGTGGACAGTTGTTGGCATGATCATGACCATTAATGAATACACAAATATTCTTGGCCCGTAGTGCATGAATAATTGTGGTCGTGATACTAAAGAATATCCTGGTCAGAAAAGGGGTGATTCGATGATGTAGAATATTTATTAAAGCTGAGTCTCAGCTATAACAGTGATGAAAAACCTTTTAAAACCTAAAAGATAGTAGACTTTATTTTCTACTTGACTCTTTTAATGGATTGCTTATTCCGCTGCAGTTAAACTGGTTGTCTATTGTATTTTATCAGTTTAACATTGTTGAAGACTATTGATAATTTATTCTGCATTATCTTAGTCATAATATTTCTTACTGGGGCTAGTTGAGCTCACCCTTTCTTTCACCTTTTCTTCGTGAAATGAGAATATACCGGGACTTAGCTCTGGGAAATGAGTGATGGTCCCGAAGATAGCATTAGTAGTCCTCACTATTCTCGTGAAATAGTGTGATAATAATTGTAATGAGGACTTTTTTTGAGTTTGTATAATATCTAGTAGATTTATATTTGTATTTAAACTCACGCTTTATGTCGTATTGTAGCATACCTACGCAGTTATGTTAATAAGTTGTATTTAAATTCTATACCATGTAAGTGGCGCACCCAAGATGGGTGATGTATACCTAATTATGGGGGCGCCACAGGTTGGTATCGAGGTTAGGATATGATCCCCAGCTAAGATGTGAGAATAGTACTAGGAGGGGAGAGACGGGAATACCTTCGCTAGTATGACCTACCTAAGTTTATGTGCTATTTTATTGGTTGGGTGGAAGATAGGGATAATTTGTTACATGTCAATTATCCTTTTGTTTTGTGGCATGAGATTCAAAAATGACATCTCGAGAATGTTGAGAATAGCAATGGAGCGCAGAGCAGAGCGACTCTCGCCCAAAACGTAGGTGGAAACACGAAAAACTCTCAAGGGTCACCGCTAAACAATTCAAGGAGTGGGACCACCGGAGTTTAAGGGAGAACCAAAACCACTTACGGCGGAAGCATGGATAAAGCAGATTACCAAGATATTTGATGTCTTGGGATGCTCGAGAGCAAAAGGTTCCCTTTGCCGCCTTTTATGTTGCATGCGAGAGGCGGATTCATGGTGGGAAATCCAGAAACGTACTCAACCCATTTGATCAAGATATCTTGGGAGAAGTTCCAAGAGTCGTTTCAACGACAAATACTTTCCGAAAGTATTCGCCACATGAAGGAGGTGGAATTTATCAAGTTGGAACAAAACAATATGACCGTGTCGCAATACGAGGCAAAATTTTATGAGTTATCACTTGCCACGCCCCACTTGGTGGATAATGAAGAGAGAATGGCGCGAATGTTTTTAAGAGGTTTGAAGTGGAGATACGCCAACATCTTATTTCTCATAAACCGTGTTTGTATTCGAGATGTTGTAAATAGGGCTCGATTAGTGGAACGCGATAATGAGTCAACACAACTAAAAGAGAGAGCAAAGCAAAATTATAATACCAAATGATAGTAGTCATCAAGCGGTGACAACAAGCATGGAGGGAATCAACAAAGCGAGATATGGTAACCACTTCGGTGGTAATCGGGCCAAAACAATAAGAATGGACATTTCAAGAAACGGAGATTCAACAATGGTGGAAATACGTCCAAGACCAAAGACCTATTGTTAAGGAAGGAGAAAGACCACCTATCATATGCTTCAAATGCGAGGAGAGAGGACACATCACCAAATCGCGTCATGCCGTCCAAAGCATGTTATAATTGTGGAAGAGAATGTCACTTAGCTCGATTTTGTCATTTCATCAAGACAAATTCACTAGGATGGAGGCACCAAAGGCCATCCCGTAAAATTCAAACCCAGAGTGCAGTGCAAGGAGAGCGTTTGTTGTGACCTCCCAAAGAGCAAGGAACCGAATGAGGTCATCACGGGTAAGCTTATCATAAACTCTAATGAAGTCTATACTTTATTTGATACCTGGGTTCTACCCATTCTTTTATTTCTCCTACTTGGCGCTCATCGATTAAATTTGACTCAGGAGAAATTAGACTTTGACTTATCTCGTGGAAACTCCGTTGGGAGAAACCTTCATTACATCCATCGCTTATAAGTCTTGTTTGGTTCAAAATTCCACCCTCACATTACCCGTCGATCTTATTTCATTAAAAATACTTGCATTTGACGTGATTCTAGGGATTGATTGGTTAACTACTTATCATGCAAAATTGATTGTTTTCGTAAGGTTGTTAGCTTTCATATTCCTAATCAACCTATTATGCTAATTCAAATGACCAAACCATTAAAATCAATCACGGTCATCTCAAGCCATAAAGTCATTCGTTTATTGAAAACGGATGTCAAGCTTTCTTAGCTCATGTCATGATTTAAATAAAAATACGCCGCTTTTAAACGATATTCCTATTGTTAATAAATTTCCGACGTATTCTCGAAGAACTTCCGCCTACCCCAGAGCGTGAAATTGAATTTTGTATCGACCTTGAACCCTAAGACAAAACCTATTTCCAAAGCCCCATATCGAATGGCTCTATTGAACTTCAGGAGTTAAAGACCCAACTGCAGAATTGTTAGACATTGGCTTTATTCGGCCCTAGTACTTCTCCTTGGGGTGCTCCTATTCTATTCGTGAAGAAGAAAGATGGGAGTATGCGACTTTTGTATTGATTATCTGGAGTTGAATCATGTCACCATCAAAATAGGTATCCATTGCCACGTATTGATGACTGTTTTGACCGATTGCAAGGAGCCAAATTCTTTCAAAAGATTGATCTTCGTCCCGGATATCACCAATTGAAGATTAGAACCACGACATTCCAAAGACGGCCGCGGAACTCCCCAGACGGGCATTATGAATTCCTAGTCATGTCCTTTGGATTGACTAATACCCCGCCGCCTTCATGGATATGATGAACCGAGTATTCAAGGAATATTTAGATCACTTTGTGGTCGTCTTTATTGATGACATCCTTATTTATTCCAAAAGCCGTGAAGATCATGAGCAACACTTGAGGTCGACACTCCAAAAGCTTCGTGAATATAAGCTTTATGCCAAGTTGAAGAAATGCGAAGTTCGGCTTGAAGAAGTAGCATTCCTTGGGCACGTGGTATCAAGTCATGGAATATCTATTGACCCAAAGAAAGATTGAAGCTATTCAAAGTCGGGAACAACCTAAATCAATGATCAAGCACGTAGCTTTCTCGGCTTAATTGGTTATTATCGGAGATTCGTGGAAGGATTTTCTCTAATCGCTACTCCATCGACTCACCAAATTTGACTCGGAAAGATACAAAGTTCATTGAGCGAAGAATGTGAGAAGAGTTTTCAAGAACTCAAGAGGAGACTTATTTCAAAGACTGCTCGACAATACCATCCGCTCGGAGGATTTGTCATCTACAAGTGATGCTTCGGAAAAGGGTTGGGATGTGTTCTTATGCAACATGGAAAAGTTATAGCTTATGCCTCGCGACAACTCAAAGAATATGAGAGGAATTATCCTACTCATGATCTAGAGTTGGCAGCTGTTGTCTTTGCACTTAAAATTTGGAGGCATTACTTGTATGGGGAGAAAGTGGAGATCTTTACGGATCATAAAAGCCTCAAATATTTCTTCACTCAAAAGGAACTCAACATGCGACAATGACGTTGGCTTGAACTGTTGAAAGATTATGATCATACCATCCAATACCATCCTCGAAAAGTTTAACGTGGTAGCTGACGCATTGAGTAGAAAATCATATGCAAGTACGAGTGCGATATTGTCAACGCAAAGGCCCATTTTGTGTGACTTGCAAAGGATGGAGATAGAGTTAAAGACTCCAGGGACGCATGTGATGATAGCGAGTATACGAGTAGAACCGACTTTAATCGATAAAGTTAAAGCTGCTCAAGCTACGGACACGGAGTCGATGCGTATGAGGAAGAAAAGTGCAAGAAGGTGCTACGCTAGGAAGCAAGAATCGATGAAGAAGGAATACTTGAGTCAACTCTGCACTTTGTGTTCCTAACGACCTCGATTTAAAGTATAATATCATGATGGAGGCGCACAACACACCATTTGCAATCCATCTCGGGAGTACCAAAATGTATCATGATATTAAATCATACATTTTGGTGGAGCAATATGAAAGAGAGATAGCGCGCTGTTTATCTCAAGGTGTCTAACTTGTCAACGAAGTTAAAGCGAGCATCAAGTACCAAAAGGTCCATTGCAACCACTTGAAATTCCGTAATGGAAGTGGGAGCACATTACCATGGATTTCATTCACGGCCTTCCTAAGTTTTCTCAAGGCATTGATATGATTTGGGTCATTGTTGATAGATTGACCAAGTCCGCTCATTTCTTACCGACACGAGAAACTTATACACTTGAACGTCTTGCTCGTATGTACATAAACGAGATTGTAAGATCGCATAGTATGCTGCAGTATCCATAGTTTCGATCGAGACCCAAGATTCACTTCACGATTTTGGGTTAGTTTGCAAAAAGCTATGGGCATGGACTCACGATTTAGCTTCAGATATCATCCTCGCATTTGGACGGATCGTTGGAGAGGACTATTCAAACTCTTGAAGATCTATTAAGACTCGTGTCCTTGATTTCAAGGGAGTTGGGACAAGTTCTTACCATTGGTGGAGTTTTCCTACAACAACAGCTTATCAAGCAAGTATTGGCATGGCTCCATTCAAGAGCGTTGTATGGAAGAAAGTGTCGTTCTCCAAAGATATCTTTGGGATGAGGTGGGTGAAGCAACGTTGTTGGGACCGGGAGTTGGTACGTATGACTACGGAAAAGATTCAAACGATCCGACAACGTATAAAAACCTCACAAAATCGATAAAGAGTTATGCCGATCTTCATCGAAAGGACGTGGAATTCGATATAGGAGATCATGTGTTGTTAAGAGTTGCTCCATGGAAAGGAGTTACAAGATTTGGAAAGAGAGGAAAACTTAATCCTCGATTCATCTGGTCCATTTTAATCCTCGATCGAGTAGGAGGCGTGGGCCTATAGACTCGCTTTCACCGCCAAATATGTCTCGTGTTCATAACATTTTTCACATATCCATATTACGTAAATATGTGAAAGACCCGAACCATATTATTGAGTTAGAACCGGACGAAATAGGGAAGATTTGACGTATGAAGAGGTTCCTGTTCAAATTTTTGATAAGAAGGAACATATTCTACGCTTCCAAGGTTATACCTCAAGTCAAAGTTTTGTGGAGGAACCACGATGTTGAGGAAATGACTTGGGAGTTAGAATCAAATGAAATCAAGGTATCCTTACCTCTTCGACATACCAGTAACGCACTCTAATTTCGAGGATGAAATTTCATAAGAAGGGAGGTTGTAAGACCCCGACTTTTATAAATAAAGATGAATTTTTCTATAAATATTATTTTTGAATATTATGGAATAAATTTGATATAATGTTATAGTTGTGGGTAATATTTATAAATTTTGCAAAGTATGCAAGTTGTTATAAACTATTCGTTTGGTCTGGGAATATTCTTTTGTTAGGAATATTAAATACAATGGCTCAATCATTGGTGGACCCCCATTAATGTAATTATCATCGGATTGAGAAAACGACAAAAATATTTTATAAAAATAACGGCGGAGGTGTTACCGTTAAAACTGTTGAACTACCCGGTGGTAAAAGTACAGTAATACGTGTGGTTTCATAGTAGCACACGGTATTGATTATTCATGCTTACTTGAGAAGTCACTCCGCTTATGCTCAATTATTGCTACGAAGAATTAACGCATCATATCTCTTATATTATTGATTCAATTATTGTCACAAGATCATCTCAGATAATATGTTATAGTATTAAATCAATAATTGAGACGACAAGTTATAAATGATTAATAATTGTTGAAAGATTAAATATGTGTTGATGAAAAAAAATGATTTGTGGTAAGTTTGATTATTTTATGGGGGCTCATATGTCATCATCTAAGAGTCTCTTTCGTCAATAGTATTTACTTCGTCAATAGTAATTACCTTCGTCAATAGTAATTACCCTTGTGAATAGTATTTACCTTCATCAATAGTAATTACTTTTCCAATAGTAATTACCCTTGTGAATAGTATTTACCTTCGTCAATAGTATTTACCTTCGTTAATAGTAATTACCTTTACCAGACGTCGAACCACTTGTCGTTTCACACACAGGTGTGTCGAACCACTTGTCGTTTCACATTACAAAGCGCCAAACCACTTTTCTTTTCACATCATTAGTCGTCGAGCCACTTGCCTTTTCACACTAAGAAGTGCTAAGCTAGAAATCTTCTATAAATAGAGGCCTAGGGCTTCATTTATTTTCACTTAATTCATTCAAGCTATAGAGAGAGAAAGTATAGAGAGAATAAGAGAGAAAGAAGAAGAGTATTTTGTTACTACTAACCTGTAAAGATTCAATCTCCTACCAAATGTAAGGGGTGTTATTCTTTCTTATTCATGAAGAGAACTGTTGTTATTCCATTGCTTATTATTCTCATGGAATAACTTTGATACGCATGGTTTACCCTATACTTGGTGACATTCTTCTATTATTCATTGGAACATCCCACATCGTGTGTTTTACACCGGACCGGTTAAAATCTTTATTATTATTCTCGTTGGAACATCCTGCTCGTGTGTTTTACACAGGACTGGTTCCGCTCTTTATTATTATTCTCGCTGGAACATCCTCGTCATGTGTTTTACACCGACCTGGTTCCGCTCTTTATTATTATTCATTGGAACATCCCGTCTCATGCATGCTTTTCTGTGGGACCGGGTTCCGTTATTTATTATTCGTTGGAATAACCGCCTGTGCGGATCTATCGCATGCATGGTGATTTCTTTTGTTATTCTATTCTTTATTATACCCAATTGGTTAAAACTTTGACTTCTATACTCCATGAAATTAGTGGAATATCCTTGATATTTGCGTTTCATCCAAAGATCTTTCATGGAAATATTCTTCCGATCATTCTTGAATTTTACTCTACAAAACAAAGATCATGTTGATAATTTGGACGTTAATAATTCCCGGATAAAATAATTCTTGAACTTGTTTTATTGAATTCTTATATCATTGTCATCATCCTCATGTTTATATTATGTTGAAAGTCATCTCGTGTTCTCAGAAGTGCATAGATGGACTTGGTATGATTATGACCAGAGACTATTCGATTGTAATCATGACCGTAATGTTACAAATGATGTGATAAAAATCCTCGATTGGTCGAAAGTGCATTGGTGGACGATTGTTGTTGGCATGATCATGACTATTAATGAATACACAAATATTCTTGGCCCGTAGTGCATGAATAATTGTGGTCGTGATACTAAAGAATATCCTGGTCAGTAAAGTGGGGGTGATTCGATGATGTGGAATATTTATTAAAGTCGAGTCTCGCCTATAACAAATGATGAAAAACCTTTTAAAACCTAAAAGATAGTAGACTTTATTTTCTACTTGACTCTTTTAATGGATTGCTTATTAGATTGCGATTAAACCGGTTGTCTATTGTATTTTATCGGTTTAACATTGTTGAAGACTATTGATAATTTATTCGCATTATCTTAGTCATAATATTTCTTCTTGGGCTAGTTGAGCTCACCCTTTCTTTTTCACCGCTTCTCTTGTGAAATGAGAATATAATTTGGGACGAAGTCTGGGGAAACGAGTGATGGTCCCGAAGATAGCATTAGTAGTCCTCACTATTTCGTGAAATAGTGTGATAATAATTGTAATGAGGACTTTTTTTTGAGTTTGTATAATATCTAGTAGACGATATTTGTATTTAAACTCACGATTTATCAGATTGTATACTTACGCTTATGTTAATAAGTTGTATTTAAATTCTATACCATGTAAGTGGCGACCCAAGATGGGTGATGTATACCTAATTATGGGGGCGTCACATAAAATGGCCACAAAGTAAACATCAAAGCCTGATGTAAATGTAAATATATATATATATATATATATATATATATATATATATATATATAAGCAATAAACACTCCGGATATAAATCTAGGCTCAATCAAATAGAGTTTGATGACAACAGATATATATATATATATATATATATAAGTATTTATATATATATATATATATATATAAAAAACAATAAACGCTCAGAATATTATATTCAGGCTCAATCGAGATAACTCGATAATAATATATATATATATAAAAGCATTAAACCACGGACCGACGGCCCGGGCATACACACACACACACACGACTCTCAACGTGAATAATAGTGTGTGCAAGAAGTGAAGAAAAGGTTGTGATGCCCCCAAATTCAGGTACTTGAAACCCGAACTCGGTGCTTTACGATACCATTTCTTTGAGCGAAATAATAGCAATAATATAAATACCAAACTTAGTTTACATATATAAGAGTCTAAATCACAGGTACGCGACCTTTAAATAGTCATTACATGATAGATAATAAGTATCATTATCTTGACAATGTCTAAATATTACATAAGATATCATAAGTTTATTCGGTCAGCTTTCCTTTCCCCTTGTTCTTGTCTGAACCTTCAGGTTGATCACGCTTAGCTGAAAATATTTAAATTAATCAAGAATGAGCATTTGATTTCCCAGCAAGTAATAGTAAACAATAAGCGTTAGATGAATGAAGTAAATATTTTATGTAAATGGCACTTCTACAAGGAATCAACATTTGTGAAGTAAGTTGAACCAATAATAACAACATATTAATTCTATATCAAATTTTAAAACTACATACTGAATTTAAATGGAGAGCAGTCGACAAACTATGAACTTTGGTTTTAATTTTTGATAAGGTTTAACAGAACTTCATCTGCAAACTATCATAGCTTACAGGCACGAGGGGGGGGGGGTGATCAGCCCGTTATGCTCTGTATTGATCAATACTACATGCAAGAATGATGTTTTCGTTCATCTTATCTGCCTTAGGCGCACAAAAATTTTCCCATAATCGGGATGTTCTTACTTAGTCAGAAATCTGAACCAAAACAATTCAGTTGGATAAAAATAGGGTTCTATCATGTTCAATAATATTTTTAAGTTTGTGTCAAGCCGAATCAAATAGCCTAGACGGTTTTTAAGTCAACGTATACATACTGGAAACCAATAAGTATGTATCAACATGTGATTAAATACAATGATTATCTAAGTGAGGACACTTGTCTAACCATATTTAAAAATTAACGAACAGAATAAATATCTGGATTATACAATAATACTATGTTGATAAACAATGATCGGATAATTTAAGAACTTGTATGAATACAAATGATTGGATACATAATCAATAACAATAGAGTTAATAATCTGGCATAACGATATTATAATTCTAAAACTTTCTTACTCATGTCCATTGCATAAAGTAGATGCAAAAATAGGATACTTGCCTGATCTGCTGCTTACACAACTTAGTTTTATCTTTTATATCAAGACCTATCATTAATAAGATCATTCGTTCAATTAGAATAATATATCATCTCACATAGTACTACTATTTGCAGTCAGCACATAAACTAATCACATTGTCACATATGTTTAGCATTCATTTGATCATAAACAAATATGTATCTAGTCAAATTATCTAAGTCCAGATCAATTTCTGAAACATTTCGGTGTACCGACGGCTTTATCGGATAATTATCGAGTCTAAAACTCTAATCTGTAGTTCAATAAATGTAAATATCAGTCATATTATTTTTAAATAACTTATAATAATTTTTAAATAATTATTACAATTTATAATGATTTTTCAAACACTGGAATCATTATTAAATGATTTAAGTATTAAATAATTCTATTATCATTAATATTTAATTAATATTAAATTATTAATGAAACTATTATCAAAATATTAAAGTTATTTATAATAACTTAAAATATTTTAAGTATTAATATAACCCTTAAATGATTTTTAAAATAATTAAAATCATTTTTAAATAACTACCATTAATATTTAAATATTAATGTATTATTTATCAAAGTATTAAAAGTCCTTAATTATAACTTAAATATTTTAAAAACATTTATATCCTTTTTAAATGATTTTTAATCAATATAACAATTTTAAACTATTTATTTAATATAATTATTAAATAAATTTAATATTAAATTATTAATGAAATTTACTTTTAAATATTAAAAGTTATATTTTATAACTTAAAATATTTTTAAACTCTTTATTTTAATTTAAAATGATTTTTAGAATATTAAAATCATTTTTAATTAATTTATTTAATATAATTATTAAATAAATCTAATATCATTAATATTAAATAATTAATGAAATATTTCTTAAAATATTAAAAGTTATATTTTATAACTAAAAATATTTTTAAATACCTTATTATCATTTAAAATGATTTTTAATATAATAAAATCATTTTTAATTAATTTATTTAATGCATTTATTAAATAAATTAAATATTAATAATATTCAAATAAATATTTATATTTATGAAAAATATGTCAAATTATTAAAAGTTAATTCTTATAACTTAAAATAAATTTTAAAATTATTTTTTTAATTTTCAAAAATTAATTTCTATTTTTAAATGATTTTTAGAAAATAAATTAAATTAAATTAAAAAATCTTTCGCTATAGCCTTTAGCGACAGAAAGCGTCGCCTTAGGTGTTCTTGAGGCTCAAGAACATTTATATGCCAGTTTCGAGGTAGCATGTTTGACCAACATTAATTTCCAATCTGTGATGTTTCTGGACAAGGTAAAGGTTAGATGTTGTAGTACTAATGTAATACTACATGATACAAGAATAATTATGATCATACAACACAAAACGAAGGAGATCTGGGCTTGCCAAATAGCTGTCAGTGTTGTTCTTCATTTCTGGGTTACCCAGAAATGAAGAACAGTTCGTGAGACCTACTTTGGGCTTCCACAACTTGCGAATCTTGTAATGGTTATGTGATTTAATAGGTCCAGTGTATAGCCAACATGTAAATGAAGAGATCCATCACTTAAAATACATATCACAACATCACATCAAGACGATCTATGCCGGTCAACCCATGTCAGTACACATGTTCATCAGTTTTCTGGGTTACCCAGAAAATCGATTTCATGTTCGTTTCACCTAGTTTGACCAGCCACTGAGTTCAACCTATTTATTATTTTAGTGATATAAAGGCATGAGTTTGGAGCTAATATAACACACTACAACTTTAGATGCAACACACATAACAAAACAACAACATCATGTAAGATCAGAGGCCACAAACTCATTGTCAAACAGTTCTGGATAAGATCTGGGTTACCCAAATTTTGTCCAGTCATGGTCGGTCAATGATATTTGACCACCTAAAACTTTCAATTTGGTCATGATCTGGGCTTTATTCAAGTTTCAGATCAAAGATCTCATAGCATACTACAAGTCTAAAACATAAAACATACAAAATCATGAACAAAGAAGAATCTATGGGGTCTGACATTCGTTGTCAGACAACATAAATTTTTTTTCCAGATTTTGAAAAACATCAAATCCGAGCCTATAGATGTTATGAATCTAACATCTATCAACCCAGATCACTTATATAGACTACAAACATGTTTAAACACAAAATCATAACATTTAACAGAGGATCAAGGGCCAGATTTTGGATTTAGGTTTATACCTTACTTTGATCAATCTTGATTCTAAGCTTACTGATTTGATATGGGTGATAGTGGGGCTTGATTTGGGAACTGAAATGCTAAATATTTTCGTGGGTGAGGAGAGAGAGAGAGAGACTTGGTTGAGTATTGGTAGAATAAATGAGCCAAATAATGAATATTTCTCTCTCTTGATCCTTATATATCATGTATATAATGTGTTGGCTGATATGTAATGGCTGAGATGTGTATAATTCAGTCATATAGAAGTCAAAGGTGGTTCACCAACTAAAGTGTTGGTCAATTTTGCAAGTTAGCTACAAAATAATGCATGAAAGGCATAATGGTCTTTTGGCTTGTGATTTTAATGGCCATTTGGTAACTTGGAAAACCCGTAGGGTTTGACCCTTAGGGTTTAACCCTAAGGTTTCATATTTTTTGAATTTTTTTTAGGATTTCTAATTAGGTTTAAAATGAAAATTAAAGTTTCTAAAATTCCAAATTAGGGTTTCTTAATTAGATTAGGTTTTCTAATTATATAAAACATGAAAATTATGTTTAAGGTTCACTAATTAGCATTAAGATTACTAGATTAGCGATTAGGGTTTCTAATTAGCAAATAAGGGTTTCTAATTTAATAATTAGGGTTCCTAAATAATAATTAGGGTTTCCCTAATTAACCATAAATTCTATAATACCAGTCATTGATCACATTATCGTGATTACATAACAATCTTGTACTCTAATTTGAGTTTCGAATTAGGGTTTAGCACAGTAATACTAGGTCTTCTACTGTTACACCATAATTGACCAACCATTATCAGTCTACACATATACAGTACATATTTATAACACTGAAATATAAATAATTTTATATTAATATTCTCTTTCCTTATTCCAAATCCAGAATTAGGGTTTGAATTCCATATCTGATTTATCTTTCATATACATACCATTATTAATTAAGTTATAATATTTAACTTAATTAATTTGAAATAAATTCATATAACAAAATAATTATTATAATAATTCTATAATCATTTCATATATTAACTAAATAAAATAATAATCATATTTTCATATAAATAAATAATAAAAATATTTTTACTACCAAAATTAATTGAATATAATAATATAATTTTTAAAGATCATTAAATCCTTACAAACATTATTTGGAATTATTCATGTAATTAATATATTTTATTTATCACATATATAAACACTTTACCTAGCACATATTCCCACCTTTAAAATAAAAAAAAAATTATACGCAAAATTTTCTTATTTAATTATATAGAATATATCGGGTTAATACAAAGGCTTTAAGTAATGTAAGAAGGCTTACAGTGGACTGTCAATGAAGACTTCAACAGCTCGGTTCCCACCGGTAAAAAGTAGCCAAATATAAGCTCACAAGTGTTTGAAATGAGAAAACATTCAATTTATAGTGTGTACAGAGCAAATTGGACAGGGCTTCCTCGCCTTTTCCTCTTACAAAATGGCCACCCCAAGCCCTCTATTTATAGAGGTGGGGAGTCGATGTAATACATGACAAAGACAATTAGTGTATCTGTCGCCTTTGGGTGCAATCGAAAAATGTGGGTCCCACCGTATTGAAGTACGTGCACTCGGACAATATGTTATTCACTCGAACTTTCATAACTTTTAATCCGGGAGTCCGATGGAAGCATACCATACAATTCCGGAAAGCTCTCCCGGGGTTGTTTCTGACTTTGGCGCAGTTGTAGTAGTCTTTTCTCAGGGTTATCTTTGAGATTTTCTTGTTGTTGACTTTGAATGTCCTCAGGGTTATCTCTGAGGTTGGCTTGACCTCCCAGAGTTGACTCCAAGCATTTAAACTTGATCTCCCGGGGTTATCTCTAGGGTTGGAAACTGATTTCCCGGGTTATCTGTGATGCCCCACAAATAGGTATACAACACCCATTCTGAGTCGCCAAATACATGTTACATAAAGCAAACTATAACTTCAATAATACAATTGTCGTGCAAAATACGACAACACATACTGTGAGTTTAAATACAAATATTGTCTTCTAGACAATATCCACACTCAAATAAGTCCTCATTACAATTATTCAAACACTATTTTACGAAATAGTGAGGATCGCTAAAACATCTTTCTAGAACCATCACTCCATACCCCGACTAGATCCTGGCTATGTTCTCACCTCCTGAGAAGAAAAATGGAACAAAAAGGAAAAGGGTGAGCTCAACTAGCCCAAGAAGAATATTATGACTAAGATAATATACAACAAATTATCATTAGTCTTCAACATGGAAAAATCGATCTCGATAAAATATAATAGACAACAAGTTTTAGATCAACAACTGCAATGTGAAGCAAAGAATCCATTAGAAGAGTCAAGTAGAGAAAGAATTCCACTATCTTCTAAGATTTAAATGTCCATCATCAATATTTTATCCCTGTAACAATAATCAATATATATCTTTAATCAAATATTCATTTTTGCACTACAGGCCAAAGATATTCATTTCTATCACCAATTGGTCATGTTCATCTCAACACCTGTTCATCTTTACACTACGGGACAAAGATATTCATCAGTTAATCATTCATCTTTGCATTACAGGCCAAAGATATTCAGTAATATCATCATTTAGGACTGAGGATGATGAAAAATATTTTAAAGAAAACAAATCCAGTGAAGCAAAAGAACAAATATTAGGGATTCGTATTACAGGTTTATCCAAGTTCAATAATACTTCATAATAACCAATTTTGAAGTAGAATTTAAAAATAAAGATCAAAATGGATACAATCAAAGATAGTAACTATAATAGACATCTTGGACAAAAAGAAGAAAATTTCATTTTTCGGTGAATAGTGCCGTATTCGTGAATAGTGCCGTATACGTGAATAGTGCTGTATACGTGAATAGTAACCCCGACACAAAAAGTTTCAAATTTGATAAAAAGTTCAGACCAATATTTTGGTATAATGATATTAAGGAAAATATCATTTTAAGAAGAATATAACACCCCTTACCTCAAAATAACCGTATTTCTGACTGAATTTCGGATATAGTGCTGACAGAAACTTGCACTGAATAACAACTCTCAAAGTATTCAAATACTTACTAAAATACGCTCAAAAATATAGAGAGAAAGAAAACGTGTTTCTGGTGTGATTTTCAATTCTAACCTAAGCGTCTATTTATAGGAAAATGCTAGAACGCCACAGGAGACTAAAATAATAAAATATATTATTACTTAACCAATTCTCTACGCATGCTAATCAAGACTAAAGACCAGCCCCTCAATGCTGAAAATTTTAGCAGCCCATGTGTTGTCAAACAAGAGTGGGTCCCACCCATAATTTAATAAAAATCATTTTATTTTCTGAAACTTCAATAATTCATAGAAAATAACCCGTTTATCAGAAAAATACAAATTTTATGTCCATTCTGCCTGAAATCAAATTCTCTACAACTTTTTAGCTTTGAGTTTTTCCAAATTCCAAACATAAAATATCTGAAATCCACAAACGGATGATTTTTAATACCTCTATACCGACAAAATACTGATAAAACACCTCAGTATTAATTCCTTCATTTTTATCCACATAAAAATAAATATATCCATCATTTATATCCACATAAAATAAATATTTCCTTATCATATAAATTAATAATTAATTATTCACAAATAATATTATAGAATCACAATTATGACAACCAGGCCGTTCCCAGGAAAGAGGTGGCTTTCCAATAAGAATTCTCTCCATCTTTGCGGCGTAATTAGGTGACCAAACCTCTCATTGATGTAACTTTCTAGACATTGCCAATAATGCTATCTAATAATATTATTCAAATAATATGAATTATTGATCTGATAATAGGAAATACTGTGCAGTGATAATTATTAAAACAACAATAATATAAAATATCAATGCATCAATTATTGAATCAATAAAATAAAATATTGAGCAAGAATCATCGTAATAGTTATTGAGTAGTGCCTTCTTCACGTAAGGATCAATAATTCATCAATAATCGTGCATCCACGCCGTATTATATCAGTATTTTAACCACCGGGTATTCCAACAATGTTAATTCAGTAATAACTACGTCGTTATTAATAAAAACTCAAACTTGTCATTTTCTTCATCCGACAGTTATTCCGTTATGGGGCCCACTAATGACTGTGCCGTCGTATGAATATTCCCCGACAACAAGAATATTCCACGTCCAAACGAATATTCCCCGACAACAATGATTATTTTATAACCACTTACTTATTTTGCAAAATTTTCATATTTCACCCATAACCAAAGTATTATATCAAATTAATATCTTATTACTCACAATAATAATTAGAGGAAATTTGATTTTATTCATTAATAAGTTGGGGTCTTACAACCTCCCCTCCTTATGAAATTTCGTCCTCGAAATTGACATACGTACCTGGTGTTTCGAAAAGGTGAGGATACCTCGCTTTCATTTCTAATTCCAACTCCCAGGTCATTTCTTAATTTGCATGGTTTCTCCACAAAACTTTAACTTATGGTATAACCTTGGTGCGTAGGACATGCTCTTTCCTATCCAAGATCTTAACAGGTACTTCTTCGTATGTTAAATCTTTGGCTATCTCATCTGGTTCTAACGCAATAATATGGTTCGAGTCTTTCACATATTTACGAAGGATGGATATGTGAAAAACATTATGAACACGAGACATACTTGGAGGTAATGCGAGTCTATAGGCCACATTTCCTATTCGGTCAAGAATCTCAAATGGACCAACAAATCGTGGATTGAGCTTTCCTCTCTTTCCAAATCTTGTAACTCCCTTCCATGGAGCAACACGTAACAATACATGATCTCCAATATTAAACTCCACGTCCTTTCTATGAAGATCATCATAACTCTTTTTTTCGATCTTGTGAGGTTTGAATACGTTGTCGAATCATTTGGATCTTTTCTGTAGTCATGCGTACTAATTATGGTCCCAACAACGTTGCTTCTCCCACCTCATCCCAGCATACTGGAGAACGACACTTTCGTCCATACAACGCCTCAAATGGATTCATGCCTATACTTGCTTGATAACTGTTTTTGTAGGAGAATTCCACCAGTGGCAAAGTACTTATCCCAACTTCCTTTAAAATCTAGGACACAAAGTCTTAATAGATCTTCAAGGGTTTGAATAGTCCTCTCTGATTGTCTGTCCGTTTAAGGATGGTATCTTTGAATCAATCAGAATCTGCGCCCATAGCTTTCTGCAAGCTAACCCAAAATTGTGAAGTGAATCTTGGGTCACGATCCGAAACTATTGATACTAGCATGCCATGCAATCGCACAATCTCATTCACGTATATACGAGCAAGACGTTCAAGGGAATAAGTCTCACGTATCGGTAAGAAATGGGCAAACTTGGTTAATCTATCAACAATAACCCAAATCGCATCTATGCCTTGAGAAACTTTGGGAAGACCTGTAACGAAATCCATAGTAATGTGTTCCCACTTCCATTCCAGAATCTCAAGTGGTTACAAAGGACCCTTTGGCACTTGATGCTCCGCCTTTACACGTTGACAGGTTAAACACCTCGAGATAAACTCCGCGATCTCTCTCTTCATATTGTTCCACCAAAATGTATGTCGAATATCATGATACATTTTGGTACTCCCAGGATGGATTGCAAATGGTGTGTTGTGTGCCTCCATCATGATTCTATGCTTCAAATCAGAATCGTTAGGAATACAAAGTCTGGAGTTGAATCGAAGTATTCCTTCTTTATCGATTCTTACTTCTGGAATAGCACCTTCTTGCACTTTCTTCTTCATACGCATCGCCTCCGGTCCAGTAGCTTGAAGCAAACTTTAACTTTATCGATTAAAGTGAGTTCTACTCAGATATTCGCCATCATCATGTGGGTCCCTCGAGTCTTTAATTCTACCTCCATCCTTTGCAAGTCATACAGAATGGGCCTTTGCATTGACAATATCGCACTCGTACTCGCATATGATCTTCTACTCAATGCGTCAGCTACTACGTTCACTTTTCTAGGATGATATTGAATAGTGTGATTGTAATCTTTCAATAGTTCAAGCCAACGTCGTTGCCGCATGTTGAGTTCTTTTTGGGTGAATAAATATTTGAGGCTTTTATGGTCCGTATAAATCTCCACTTTCTCCCCATGCAGGTAGTGTCTCCAGATTTTCAACGCGAAAACGACTGCTGCCAACTCTAGATCATGAGTAGGATAATTCCTCTCATATTCTTTGAGTTGTCGTGAGGCATAGGCTATGACTTTCCCATATTGCATGAGAACACATCCTAACCCTTTGCTCAAGCATCGCTTATAGATAACAAATCCATCCGTATTCGGATGGTATTGCCGTAACAAAGCCGAAATGAGTCTCCTCTTGAGCTCTTGGAAACTCTTCTCGCATTCCTCGCTCCATACAAATTTTGTATCCTTTCGAGTCAACCGAAGTTAGCGAGATAGCGATTCGAGAAAATCCTTCCACGAATCTCCAATAATAACCATTAAACCCGTAAAAGCTACGCACTTTGGCCACCGACTTGGTTGCTCCCAACTTTGATCGCTTCAATCTTCACGTCAATAGATACTCCATGTTTTGACACCACGTGCCCAAGGAATGCTACTTCCTCAAGCCAGAACTCGCATTTCTTCAGCTTGGCATAAAGCTTGTTTTCACGAAGCCTTTCAAGTATCAGCTTTAAATGGTGCTCATAATCTTCACGGCTTTTGGAATAGATGAGGATGTCATCAATAAAGACAACAACGAACTGATCCAAATATTCCTTGAATACTCGGTTCATCATATCCATGAAAGTAGCTGGAGCATTAGTCAATCCAAAAGACATGACTAAGAATTCATAATGCCCGCATCGAAGTTCTCAAGGCGTCTTTGGAATATCCTCGCTTTTAATCTTCATTGATGATATCCGTAAGCTAAGATCGATCTTTGAAAAGAATTTTGCTCCAGAATCGGGTCGAACAAGTCATCAATGCGAGGTAACGGATACCTATTCTTGATGGTGACATGGTTTAATTCTCGAGAGTCAATACAAGTCGCATACTCCGTCTTTCTTCTTTACGAATAAAACAGAGCACCCCAAGGAGATGTATTAGGACGAATAAAACTGATGTCTAATAATTCATGTAGTTGAACTTTTAACTCCTGGAGTTCAATAGGAGCCATTCGATATGGGGTTTTAGAAATGGGTTTTGTACCCGGTTCAAGGTCAATAAAGAATTCAACATCACGTTCTGGGGGTAGACCAGGAAGCTCTTCAGGAAATACATCAGGAAATTTTCTAACAACAGAAATATTATTCAAATTTGACTTGTCTTTATTCAAATCCATAACATGGGCTAAGAAAGCTTGGCATCCGTTTTTTAATAAACGAATAGCTTTATGGCTTGATATGACAGTGACTGATTTTAGTGGTTTAGTTGTTTGAATTCGTATGATAGGTTGGTTAGAAATATAAAAACTAACAACCTTACGAAAACAATCAATTTTGGCATGACGAGTGGTTAACCAATCAATTCCTAAAATCACATCAAAAGCAAGTATCTTTAAAGAGATAAGATCAACAGGTAATGTGATAGTGCCAACTTGGATCATGCAAGATTTATAAACCGTAGATGTAACGAAGGTTTCACTTAATGAGTTTCAACAGATAAGTCAAAGTCCAATTTCTCCTGAGTCAAGTTTAAACGTTGAGCACAAGCAGAGAGATAAAAGAATGGGTAGAATCGGTATCTAGTAAGGTATAAACTTCGCAAGAGTTCAAGATTAGCTTACCGTGATCACCTCGTTCGGGTTCCTCACGTTTTGGCCAGTCACAACAAATGCTCTTCCAGGAACCGCTGATTTCGACTTATCTGGGACAACCCTTGGAGTCATCATCCCCGTTGAACTTGGTTTTGCTACAGAACAATCCCGAGCTATGTGGCCTTCCTTTCCACGGTTGTAACATACCTTGGATTGTTGTGGAGCGGTTTGGTGATATATGTCTCTCTTTCCGCATTTGTAACATCTAACCGGCCGTCGTTCTCCTCCCTAGAATTTGTTGTTGGTCTTTGGTCTTTGGTCTTTGATGTCTTCCCGTCATTGTTGAATCTCCTCTTTCTGAAATTTCCACTTGACTCACCTCTCTTATTATCATTATGACGCCCCCAAAATTATGTATACATCACCCATCTTGAGTCGCCAGATACATGGTATTGAATTCAAATACAACTTAATTATACAACTGTCGTGTAAAGTACGACAAAACATAAGCTTTGAGTTTTAATACAAATATTGTCGTCTAGATAATATTCAAACTCAAATTCAATATTATTACATTTATTTTCCACTATTTCACTGAATAGTGAGGACTACTAATGCTATCATCTGGTCGATCACTCCATTCCCGACTAGTCCTGCTCGTTCTCATTTCTGAAGAGAACAATAAAAGTAAAAGGTGAGCTCAACTAGCCCGAGAGGAAATATTATGACTAAGATAATGCGAGAATATATTATCGTTAGCCTTCTTCATTGGTGTTAAAGCGATACAATATAACAACCATCAAGTTTAAGCTGCGGTGAACAAGCAATCCATTAAAAGAGTCAAGTAGAGAATAAAATCTACTATCTTTTATGATTTAGAAGGTTTTCATCACTTTTATCTTTGGGACTCAAACAATAAATAATCCACATCATCGAATCATCCCACGCTTTTCTGACGAGGATATTTCTTTAGTGTCACGATCATAATTATCCATGCACTACGGGCCAAGAATATTTGTGTATTCAATAATGGTCATGATCATGCCAACAAGCGTCCATCAATGCACTACGGGCCAATGAGGACTTTTACCACATCATTTGTAACATTACGGTCATGATTACAAGAATAATCCACAGTCATAATCATACCAAGTCCATCTATGCACTACTGGGCCACGAGATGACTTTCAAAAATATAAACATGAGGATGATGACAATGATATAAAAATTCAATAAAACAAGTTCAAAATTATTTTGACGAGGAACTAATAACGTCCAAATTGTCAACATGATAATCTTTGCTTTGTAGAGTAAAATTCAAGAATATTAGGAAGAATATTTCCACGAAAAGATACGGATGAAGCGCAAATATCAAGGATATTCCACTAATTTCATGGAGTATAGAAGTCAAAACTTTAACCAATTGAGTATAATAAGGAATGGAATAACAAAAGAAATCACAGTGCGCGATAGTAACCGCAGGCAAAGTTATTCCAACAAAATAATAAATAAAGAAATCGAGTCGGTATAAATAACGAGGATATTCAACAGAATAATAAAAGCGGAATCGGGTCGGCGTAAAATGCCTGAGCGAGGATATTCAGCGAGAATAATAAAAAGGCGAAATCGGTAAAGGCGTAGAAGCGCTTGCAGACGAGGATATTCAATAGAATAATAAAGGCGGAATCAGTGCAGCGTAAAAGCGCTTATGAACAAGATATTCAAGCGAGAATAATAAAAAGCGGAACCCGGTCGGCGTGAAACCATATGAACATGATATTCAGCGAGAATAATAAAAGGCGGAATCGGGTCGGCGTAGCGCACATCGAGGATATTCAGCGAGAATAATAAAAGGCGAAACAGTGCGGCGTGAGACGCCATGCAGACGAGGATGTTCAACAGAATGATAAAGAATGGAACAACGAAGAATTTCACCAAGTATAGGGTAGGCAGCGTATCTGAGTTATTCGAGAATAATAAATAATGGAATAATGAAGTTCTCTTCATGGATAAGAAAGAAATAATACTCCCTAAGTCTGACAAATAATATTCCTACCTTGGAAAAAGCGGATACATGAATAGTGAGGTAGTGATTTCTCTTCTTCTTTCTCTCTATAATTTCTCTCTCTATAATAATCGCTCTAAAGCTTTTGTGAATTGGTGAGAAATGAAGGAAGAATGAGCTTCATTTATAAGAAAATATAGTTTCGATAATAATTTGCGTTTGGGGCTCAAAAATTATAATCTGATACCTCGACTTTTCTTTAATTTATAATTTAGTCTTGCAAGTATTATCAATCTTGCACCAACTCCCCTAATAGTGAATAATGTGAATCAATAGTTCAATCATGTGAATCAATAGTATAATCATGTGAAAAAATACGAATTTAAGTATAGTACCTCCATCTATACCTCCATTTTTAATTTAGTCATGCAAGTATTATCAATCTTGCACCAAATCCCCTAATAGTAAATAATGTGATTCAATAGTACACATATGTGAACAAATAGTTATATAAGCATGTGAATTAGCGACAATTAATTTCTCATTTATCGATAAATTACTGAGGTTATCAATATAACCCCTGAACATCAATTATCATCGGAATAAATGTCGATTTTCACTAACACAAACAATTCTAACATAATGAAACTATTTTTATCAAAAATATAAATTTTGAAATTTCAAAGTTTGACTTTTCTAGAAAAAGTCAAGCTGTTTTACCTGACCAAATAGTGAATCCAGGAAAATTTTGTGTTTATAGACTATTTTTACTAATTTCGTCGTTCAGGACTCAAATATCACGTCCTCATCTCCAAATTCAACTCGAACAACATTCATCATTAATATTATAACTCACAATATTTATCAACGTGGTCGATTTCCCAAGAAAGAGGGGGCTTTCGATAAGGATTTCTCCTATTAGCAGCATGATTAGGTGACCAAACCTCTCCTTGAGAACTTCTAGACATTATAAATATTGAAATTTATAATATGAATAACTATATCGTCTCAATTATTGATTTAATAAAATAACATTTTATGCGAGATAATCTGTGACAATAATTGAATCAATAATATGATAGATATGATGCGCCAATTCTTGTACTTGCAATAATTTAGTATAAGCGGTGACTTCTCCGTAAGCATCAATAATCAATCTGAGTGTATTCTCTTATGCGACCCACGCATTATTCTTACTTTAACTTAGGGTGTTTGATAGTTAATGATAAAACATCATACATTATTTTCATAAAAGTATTTTTGTCGATTTCTCGATCAAATGATAATTCCATTAATGAGGTCCACTGATGATTGTTTAATCTGAATATTCCTGTTAAAAGCGAATATTCCCAGACCAATCGAATATTATATAACAACTTGCGTACTTTGCAAAATTTGTAAATATTACCCACAACTATAACATTATATCAAATCCACACCATAATATTCAAAAATATATTTCGAGAAAATTTAATCTTTATTCAAAAAGTTGGGATCTTACAATCATGGCCACGATGACCACCGAGTGGTTACCGCTTTGTTCAGTATTTTTCCTCCTCGTTGGTTATCATCGCTCGATGATCGCCGTCATAATTATGACCTCGGTTGTGGTCCCTCGGTTGAACATAATCACTATCTCGCTCTAATAATTGAGCCCTGTTGACAACATCTGAATACAGAGAAAAATTATTAGAGATAAGGTATTGACGAATCTCGAGTTTTAGACCTCTCAGAAACATCCTTGTCATTCGTTCCTCATTCTCAACCAAATGAGGTGCAAACACGGATAACTCAAAGTGAACTTACTCGCATCGTCTTTGGGACATGTTGTTTTGTTTTGTTCGATCGATAAACTCTACCTCCTTCATATGACGAATACTTTCGAGGAAAGTACTTGTCATTGAATAGTTTGAAATGTTTCCCAAGACATGCCGAAAAGTACCGGTTGGTAGTGCGCTTTCATGACTCCCACCAAAGAGTCTACCTCACCACGGAACATAAAGGTGGCGAATGGAACCTTCATTCCTCCGCATCCCAAGACATCGAATATCTTGGTAATTTGCTTGACCCACGCCGCCACGCCATGATCGGATCCGGTTTTCCTTAAATTCAGTGGTCCCAACTCTTTGAATCGCAAGCTATGACATAAGTTGCGCATCGCTAGCATTTCCACTCATATTCGTGCACGAGTTTCCCTCGTCTGATTTTGCATGAACTGCAAAAAGTTCCTACACATTCTGTAAGACCCCAACTTTTTGAATAAAGATTAATTTTTCTCAAAATATATTTTTGAGTATTATGGTGTGGATTTGATATAATGTTATAGTTGTGGGTAATATTTATAAATTTTGCAAAGTACGCAAGTTGTTATATAATATTCGATTGGTCGGGGAATATTCGTTTTAATAGGGAATATTCGCATAACCAAGCACAATCATTGGTGGACCCCCACAACGGAATTATCATTTGATCGAGAAAACAATAAAAATACTTTATGAAAATAACGGCGTAAATTTTACCGTTAACTGTTGAAACATCGGTGTTAAAAGTATAAAGATAATGCGTGGTTGCATAGTAGCACACCGGTATTGATTATTGATGCTTACGTGAGAAGTCACTCGCTTATACTAAATTATTGCTATGAAGAATTGCCGTGATCATATCTATCATATTATCGATTCAATTATTGTCACAAGATCATCCGCGATAAAATGTTATTTTATTAAATCAATAATTGAGACGACAAAGTTATTCATATTATAAATTGCAATATTTACAATGTCTAGAAGTTTTGTCAAGGAGAGGTTAGATAATCTAATCAAGGCGCTATAATAGGGAGAAATTCTTATCTAAAGCCCCTCTTTCCGGGAACGACTCGGTTGATAAATATTGTGAGTTATAATATTAATAATGAATGTTGTTTGGAGTTGAATTTGGAGACGAGGACGTGATATTTGAGTCCTAAACGCATTTAAATTAGTAAAAATAGTCTATAAACACAAAATTTTTTGGATTCACTATTTGGTCAAAGTCAACAGTTGACTTTTTTCGAGAAAAGTCAAACTTCGAAATTTCAAAATTTATATTTTTGATAAAAATAGTTTCATTATGTTGGAATTTTTTGTGTTAGTGAAAATTCCACATTTATTCCGATGATAATTGATGTCAGGGGTTATATTGATAAATCGAGTAATTTATCGGATAAATGAGCAATTAATTGCTACTAATTCACATGCTTATATAACTATTTGTTCACATATGTGTACTATTGAATCACATTATTTACTATTAGGGATTTGGTGCAAGATTGATAATACTTGCATGACTAAATTAAAATGGAGGTATAGATGGAGGTACTATATTTGAAATTGTATTTTTCACATGATTATACTATTGATTCACATGATTGAACTATTGATTCACATTATTCACTATTAGGGGAGTTGGTGCAAGATTGATAATACTTGCAGGACTAAATTATAAATGAAAGAAAAGTTGGAGGTATCAGACTATAATTTTCGAGCCCCAAACGCGTGCAATTATCGAAACTATATTTTCCTATAAATAGAAGCTCATTCTTCCTTCATTTCTCACCAATTCACAAAAGCTTTAGAGCGATTATTATAGAGAGAAATTATAAAGAGAAAGAAGAAGAGAAATCTGCTACCTCACTATTCATGTATCCAGTTTTTCCAAGGTAGGGAATATTATTTGTTGTACTCGTAGGGAGTATTATTTCTTTCTTATTCATGAAGAGAACTTCTGTTATTCCATTCTTTAATATTCTCGTTGAATAACTCGTGATCACGGCTACCCTATACTTGGTGAAATTCTTCTGTTGTTCCATTCTTTATCATTCTGTTGGAACATCCCGCTCAGGCGTTCTCACGCCTGACACTGGTTATCTTTATTATTTTGTTGGAATATCCGTCTCGCGTTTCTACTACCGGACCGATTCCGCCTTTTATTATTCTCGTTGGAATATCCTCGTCAGGCGCTCGTTACTCACGGGACCTAATTCCGCCTTTTATTATTCCGTTGAATATCATATCATGCGTTTTTACGGACCGATTACGCCTTTTATTATTCTCGTTGGAATATCATGTCCGTGTGTTTTACGCGTCATTCCCGATTCTCGTTATTTATTATTTCGTTGGAATTACTCGCCTGTGCGGCTTATCGCATGCCCGGTGATTTCTTTTGTTATTCCATTCCTTATTATACTCGATTGGTTAAAGTTTTGACTTCTATACTCCATGAAATTAGTGTAATATCCTTGATATTTGCGCTTCATCCAAAGATCTTTTCATGGAAATATTCTTCCGAGCATTCTTGAATTTTACTACAAAGCAAGTATCATGTTAACAATTTGGACGTTATTAGTTCTCGGATAAAATAATTCTTGAACTTGTTTTATTGAATTCTTATATCATTGTCATCATCCTCATGTTTATTTTTTGGTGAAAGTCATCTCGTGGCCTATAGTGCATAAATGGACTTGGTATGATTATGACTGAGGATTATTCTTGTAATCACGACCGTAATGTTACAAATGATTCGTAAAAGTCCTCATTGGCCCGTAGTGCATTGATGGACATTGTTGGCATGATTATGACCATTATTGAATACACAAATATTCTGGCCCGTAGAAGTGCATGGATAATTGTGGTCGGATACTAAAGAATATCCTGGCCATAGTGAGGGGTGATTCGATGATGTGGATTATTTATTAACCGAGTCCCAACGATAAAAGTGATGAAAACCTTTTAAATCATAAAAGATAGTAGATTTTATTCTCTACTTGAATCTTTTAATGGATTGCTTGTTCATTGCGCAGTTAAACTTGATGGTTGTTATATTGTATCAGTTTAACATTGTTGAAGGCTAACGATAATATATCCTGCATTATCTTAGTCATAATATTTCTTACTGGGCTAGTTGAGCTCACCTTTTACTTTTATTGTTCTCTTCAGAAATGAGAACATAAAGAGGACTAGTCGGGGAACGGAGTGATTTTAATTGATGATAGCATTAGTAGTCCTCACTATTCAGTGAAATATTGGAAAATAAATGTAATAATATTGAATTTGAGTTTGAATATTGTTTAGACGACAATATTTGTATTAAAACTCACAGCTTATGTTTTGTCGTACTTTACACGTAAGTTGTATAATTAAGTTGTATTTGAATTTATGTACCGTGTAAGTGGCGACCCAAGATGGGTGACGATACCTAATTTTGGGGCGCCACAACAGTATCAAAGCTTAGGGATATGATCCCCGCTAAGATGTGAGAATAGAACTAGGAGGAGAGACGGGAATTCCTTCGCTAGTATGACCTACCTAAGTTTATCTGGTATTTAATTGGTCAGTCAGAGTGTAGGGATAATATGTTTCATGTCAATTAACCCTTGTTTTGTGGCAGTATTTGAAAATGACATCCGAGAATGTTGAGAATAGCAATGGAGCACATGAGACCGTTGAGTCTCCACATATCAGTAATCAGGACAATGTGCAACAGGATGGCGATAATCCTCCTATAAACAACAACACTGATCAATTGATGAACGACGGTACGTTTAAGAGCTTTTTAGAATTCATGCAACATCAGGCGAAGGCGGCTCCTGTTCATAATGCAGGAGGAAACAATGCCAACCCACAGTTGGTCACCGCTAAGCAATTCAAGGAGCTGGGACCACACGAGTTTTAGGAAAGCGTAACCACTTAAGGTGAGACGTGGTTAAAGCAGATCACCAAGATATTTGATGTCTTGGGATGCTCCGAGGAGAAAAAGGTTCCTTTGCCAACTTTATGTTGCGTGAAGAGGCCAGATCACTGGTGGGAATCAGAAACGCACTCCAAATTTAACGCACTCAAGATGTCTTGGGAGAAGTTCCAAGAGCTATTCAACGACAAGTACTTTCCCGAAAGTATTCGTCACATGAAGGAGGTGGAGTTTATCAAGTTGGAACAAAACAATATGACCATATCGCAATACGAGGCTAAATTTGCGGAGTTATCCCGGTTTGCATCCCATTTGGTCGATAATGAGGAGCGAATGACGCGAATGTTTTTAAGAGGTTTGAAGCCGGAGATACGCCAATATCTTATTTCTCATAAATTGTGTTTGTTTTCAAATGTTGTAAATAGGTCTCAGTTAGTGGAGCGCGATAACGAGTCAACGCAACCAAAAGAGAGCAGCCGACAAAATGATAATACCGGTGATAACAATCATCAAAGCGGTGATAATAAGCATGGAGAGAATCAACATGCCAGAAATGGTAACCACTTCGGTGGTAATCATGGTCAAAATAATAAGAATGGACATTTCAAGAAGAGGAGATTCAACAATGATGGAAAGACGTCAAAGACCAAAGACCCGTTGTTAAGGAAGGAGAACGACCACCTATCATATGCTTCAAATGCGGAGGGAGGGACACATCGGTCAAACCACGTGATCAGTCAAAACATGTTATAATTATGGAAGAGAAGGTCACTTAGCCCGATTTTGTCATTCACTGAAGACAAGTTTAGCTAGGATGGAGGCACCAAAGGTCGTCCCAGAAAAGTCAAAGCCGGTAGTTTAAGAGAACGTTTTTTTTCATGACGAGGAACCCGAATAAAATTATCACGGGTATGTTAGTCATAAACTCTTCATGAAGTCTATACCGTGTTAGATATCTGGGTTCTACTCACTCTTTTATTTCACCTAGTTGTGTTCAATGTTTGAATTTAACTCCGGAGAAGTTAGATTTTGATTTATTTGTTGAAACTCAGTTGGGAGAAACCTTCATTACCTCCACTATTTATAAATCTTGTTCAAATCAACACTTTCACGTTACCTGTCAATCGTATCTCTTTGAAAATACTTGCCTTTGATGTGATTGTAGGAATCAATTTGTTAACTACTCATCATGCTTTTTGTAAGGTTGTTAGCTTTCATATTCCTAACCAACCTGTTATACGAATTCAAGCAACCAAATCACTAAAGTCAATCATGGTCATATCAAGCCATAAGTAAAGAGCCCCGGTCCTTTCGTTGTTGACTTCCTTGTGTGAAATGCACCGAAGCCAGACTTTCTGTAGGCGACGTCGTAAATGACGATGGCAAGTTGATAGGTATCAATGTGACGTATTATCCATGTCATGGATGAGGGTCACAGTTTTGAATGATATTTCTATTGTTAATAAATTTCCTACGTATTCTTGAAGACTTCTTAGCCTACCCCTAGAGCGTGAAATTGAATTTTATATTGACCCCAGTACAAAACCTATTTCTAAAACCCTCAAATATTTTTTTACTTAAAACGAACGTAACATGCGCCAAAGACGTTGGCTCGAGCTGTTGAAGATTACGATCGTACCATTCAATACCATCGTGGGAAAGCGAACGTGGTAGCTGACGCGTTGAGTAGAAGATCGTATACGTTTACGAGTGCGATGTTGTTAACACAAAGACCCATTTCGTACAACTTACAAATGATGAATATAGAGTTAAAGAATCTAGGAACCCACGTGAAGATAACGAATATACGATTAGAATTGACTTTAATCGATAAAGTTAAAGCCACTCAAGCTACATACTCAGAGCTGATGAATGAAGAAGGTTCTAGAGGGCGTTATTCTAAAAGCAAGAATCGAAGAAGAGAGGAAATCTCAAACCTCGATTTAACTAGCCCATTTGAAATCCTCGATCGAGTAGGAACTGTGGCCTATAGACTCGCTTTACCGCCATGTATGTCTCGTGTTCATAACGTTTTTCACATATCTATGTTACGTAAATATGTGAAATACACGAACCACATTATTGAATTAGAACCAGACGAGATAGAGGAAGATTTAACGTATGAAGAGTTACCTGTTAAATTCTTGGATAAAAAGGATCATATTCTACGCTCCAAGGTTATACCTCAAGTTAAAGTTTTATGGAGAAACCACGATGTGGAAGAAATGACCTGGGAGTTAGAATCTGAGATGAAATCAAGATATCCTTACCTCTTCGACATACCAGGTACGCACCCTAATTTCGAGGACGAAATTTCATAAGAAGGGGAGGTTGTAAGGCCCCAACTTTTTGAATAAAGATTAAATTTTCTCGAAATATATTTTTGAATATTATGGTGTGGATTTGATATAATGTTATAGTTGTGGGTAATATTTATAAATTTTGCAAAGTACGCAAGTTGTTATATAATATTCGATTGGTCGGGGAATATTCGTACAACGGCACAATCATTGGTGGACCCCCACAACGGAATTATTGTCGGATTGAGAAAACGACAAAAATATTTTATGAAAATAACGGCGGAAGTTTTATCGTTAACTGTTGAAACACCCGGTGTTAAAAGTACAGTAATACACGTGGTTGCATAGTAGCACACGGTATTTATTATTGATGCTTACGTGAGAAGTCACTCAGTTATACTAAATTATTGCTCTGAGAATTGCTTTGATCATATCTATCATATTATTGATTCAATTATGTCACAAGATCATCTCGCATAAAATGTTATTTTATTAAATCAATAATTGAGACGACAAAGTTATTCATATTATAAATTGCAATATTTACAATGTCTAGAAGTTTTGTCAAGGAGAGGTTAGATAATCTAATTGCGCGCCAATAGGGAGAAATTCTTATCGGAAGGCCCCCTCTTTCCTGGGAACGACCTGGTTGATAAATATTGTGAGTTATAATATTAATAATGAATGTTGTTCGGAGTTGAATTTAGAGACGCGGACGTGATATTTGAGTCCGGAATGACGAAATTAGTAAAAATAGTCTATAAACACAAAATTTTCCGGGATTCACTATTTGGTCAAAAAGTCAACAGTTGACTTTTTTGAGAAAAGTCAAACTTCAAAATTTCAAAATTTATATTTTTGATTAAAATAGTTTCATTATGTTGGAATTATTTGTGTTAGTGAAAATCGACATTTATTCCGATGATAATTGATGTCTAGGGGTTATATTGATAAATCGGGTAATTTATCGGATAAATGAGCAATTAATTGCTACTAATTCACATGCTTATATAACTATTTGTTCACATATGTGTACTATTGAATCACATTATTTACTATTAGGGGAGTTGGTGCAAGATTGATAATACTTGCATGACTAAATTAAAAATGGAGGTATAGATGGAGGTACTATACTGAAATTCGTATTTTTTCCACATGATTATACTATTGATTCACATGATTGAACTATTGATTCACATTATTTACTATTAGGGGAGTTGGTGCAAGATTGATAATACTTACAGGACTAAATTAAAAATCAAAGAAAAGTTGGAGGTATTGTACTATAATTTTTGAGCCCCAAAACGTGCAATTATCGAAACTATATTTTTGTATAAATATAAGCTCATTCTTCTTTCATTTCTCACCAATTCACAAAAGCTTTAGAGCGATTATTATAGAGAGAAATTATAGAGAGAAAGAAGAAGAGAAATCTGCTACCTCACTATTCATGTATCCAGTTTTTCCAAGGTAGGGAATATTATTTGTTGTACTCATAGGGAGTATTATTTCTTTCTTATCCATGAAGAGAACTTCTGTTATTCCATTCTTTATTATTTCATTGGAATAACTTTATACCTGGCTACCCTATACTTGGTGAAATTCTTACGTTGTCCCATTCTTTATCATTTCGTTGGAACATCCACGTGCATGCGTTTCACGCTTCTGGACCGGTTCCGCCTTTTATTATTACATTGAATATTCTCGTAGATGCGTTGCTCTGTTGGACTCGATTCCGTCTTTATTATTCTTTGGAATATCATGTACACATGCGTTTCTACGCCGGACCGATTCCGTCTTTTATTATTCGTTTAATATCCACATCATGCGCTTTCTTACTTGGGACCGATTCCGTCTTTATTATTCTGGCTGAATATCGTATTCGTGTGTTTTACGCTGTGGGATTCGATTCCGTTATTTATTATTCTATTAGAATAACTCGCTGTGCGATTCTATCGCATGCCTCGGTGATTTCTTTTGTTATTCCATTCTTTATTATACTCAGTTGGTTAAAGTTTTGACTTCTATACTCCATGAAATTAGCGGAATATCCTTGATATTTGCGCTTCATCCAGTATCTTATCATGGAAATATTCTTCTGAGCATTCTTGAATTTTACTCTACAAAGCAGTATCATGTTAACAATTTGGATGTTATTAGTTCCTGGATAAAATAATTCTTGAACTTATTTTATTGAATTCTTATATCATTGTCATCATCCTCACATTTATATTTTGTTGAAAGTCATCTGTGGCCTATAGTGCATAGATGGACTTGGTATGATTATGACCAGGGATTATTCGATGTAATCATGACCATAATGTTACAAATGATGTGGTAAAAGTCCTCATTGGCCCATAGTGCATTGATGGACAGTTGTTGGCATGATCATGACCATTATTGAATACACAAATATTCTTGGCCCGTAGTGCATGGATAATTGTTGTCGTGATACTAAAGAATATCATTGGCCGTAGTGCAGGGGTGATTTGATGATGTGGATTATTTATTAAGCTTAGTCCCAGCGATAAAAGTGGTGAAAAACATTTTAAATCATAAAAGATAGTAGATTTTATTCTCTACTTGACTCTTTTAATGGATTGCTTGTTCCGCTACAGTTAAACTTGATGGTTGTTATATTGTATCAGTTTAACACTGTTGAACGCTAATGATAATATATTCTACATTATCTTAGTCATAATATTTCCTACTGGGCTAGTTGAGCTCACCCTTTTACTTTTATTGTTCTCTTCAGGAAATGAGAACGTAGCATGGACTACTCAGGGAACGGAGAGACGGACCAGATGATAGCATTAGTAGTCCTCACTATTATGTGAAATAGTGTAATAATAATTGTAATAAGGACTCCTTTTGAGTTTGTATAATCTCTAGTAGACAATATTTGTATTCAAACTCACAGTTTATGTTTTGTCGTATTGTACACGACAGTTGTATTATTAAGTTGTATTTGAATTTATGTACCATGTAAGTGGCGACCCAAGATGGGTGACGTATACCTAATTTTGGGGGCGTCACACATTCCATCATTCATCGTTTGCTTGGTAGTGTTGTTTACAGGAGGAATATTGTCTTCCTGTTGCACGTTCTCCTGGTTTGTGACTAAAGGTTGTTCCACAGTCTTATACACTCCATTGTTAACGTTCTCAGCAGCCATTCTTAAATACTGCCATTCTTAAATACGCATACTTTGAAAAATTTATAAAAACTACCCACAACTATAACATTATATCAAATCCATACCATAATATTCAAAAAAATATTTTGATAAATTTAAATCTTTATTCATAAAATATGGGGTTTCACAACAAGAATATTCAATGACCAAACGAATATTCCCCGACAACAATGATTATTTTAGAACCACTTGCTTATTTTGCAAAATTTTCATATTTCACCCATAACCAAAGTATTATATCAAATTAATACCTTATTACTCACAATAATAATTAGAGGAAATTTGATTTTATTCATTAATAAGTTGGGATCTTACATTATCTCCAGGGTTGGAAACTGGATCTCTCAGGGCTTTCTCCGTGGTTGAAAACTGGATCTCCCGGGGCTATCTCCGGGGTTGGAATTGATGTTGTGGTCCTCCAGGGTTATCTCTGGAGTGTAAAAAAGACGTTTTTGTCCTCCAGCATAGTTAGTAACAGGAAAACAAAATTTTGAGTGTCTACAATAACAAACCGACTTCCTCTTAAAACAGACTCCTAGATGAGTGATAAGTGGATTTAATATACACGAATCGATGTTCATTTCAAGTTTAAATTCATAGTTATCTTCTTGTTTTGTGTTCGTTTTCACTCGTTTCATATTCTTTTATGTGTAGGGTGGTCATGGAGGCAAGTGGTGAAGAAAGGCGGTCTTTTGGAGCAAAGTTGGAAAAATGCATGAAATACAAAAAAATCCTTTAGTAGTTGATATACGGCCAATGCCTTATTAAAGACCTTACCACGTAGGAAAAAAAAATGGCTGAAGACTCCTGTTGCCTTTTGAAGACTGCTGCAACATTGATTTTAGAGGTTTTGGTTAGGCGCCTGGACTCTACAAGAGGCAGATCTCGGCCAGAACATAAGGGAGCGAGATATTACGTTAAAAACAACAAATCACATAACACAAGAAGCAGATTACAAAGATAAATTCCAGGATTCAAGTGCGAGCTTTGGAAGAGTAATTTGAAGAGATTATCGTGACAGTTGCAATTCTAGGCTACGTGAAGGGTGTTCATTATTCTTCTTCTCTTTAGTCTTTTATTTGTAATTGAAAGGATGTTTTCATTAGATTATTCAGTTTTTAATTCATTCGTTATGAACTAATTTGCTTATTCGACTTGTGATGGATCCTTGGGTGAAACGATGATTTTATAACTTTGATTTCCAATTCAATAAAATATTTTCAGTTTATCTATGTTAATTCGAGCGTGAATTTATGAATTGCTTGATCAACAATTCCTTGTGGATTTGAATGGAATCGAGAGAGGATATTCAAATCTAGACCTAGTTAATATAGCATATGTCATGAATTTTGTGAATAGCAGATTTTTGATTATTGTTAAGGTAGAGATGTGAAGACCCCAAACTCAGGTACTTGAAACCCGAACTCGGTTCGTCACGATACCATTTCTATGAGCAAAATAATACTAATAATAATAACAATAATATAAATATCAAACTTATCTTACATTTATCAGAGTCTAATCCCAAGTACGCAACCTTTACTACATTCTTTACATGATATATAATACATATCATTATCTTAATGCAGTCTAACTATTACAAAAGATATCATTAAACATGTTTTGTTTGCTTTCCTTGTCACTTGTTCTTGTCTGAACCTTCAAGTTGTTCATGCCTAGCTGAAAACATTTAAATTTAAGCAAGGGTGAGCATTTGGGTGCCCAGCAAGTAACAATTAGAAATATAATTAACTGAAAGAAATAAATATTTTCTTTGTACATCACTTCTACAACGAATTTATAGTTGTGAAGTAAACAGAACCGATAATAATAACATAACAATTCTTATCTCAAATTTTTGAAACTACGTATAGACTATTTATATATAGGGTAGTCGACATACTACGAACATTGTTTTAATTTTAGATAAGGTTTAGCAGAACTTCATCTGCAAATCGTCATTGCTTACGGGCTTTAAGTTGTACTTCCCATGGGCCCTGTATTGATCAATACTACATTGCTAGAATGATATTATCGTTCATCCTTTGTCCGCTTGAGCGCATAAAAAATTTTTCGTGATCGGGATGTTCATACTTAGACTGGAATCCGAACCAAAATAATTTGATTGGATACAAAAAGGTTTTTATCATATTCAACGACATTTCAAAATTTGTGCCTGGCTGATCAAATAGCTTAGACGGCTTATATATATATATCAACATGTGATTAAATACAATGATTATCCAAGTGGGGACACTTGTATAACCATGTATAGAAATTAACGAACAGAATACATATATCTGAATTATCATATACTAACATGTTGATAAACAATGATAGGATATAGAATATATCACAATAGGGTTAATAATATAGCATAATAAAATATAATTCTGAAACTTCTTACTCAAGTCCATTGCATAAAGGAAATGCAAAGGTAAGATACTTGTCTGATGCGCTGCTTACAGTTCGTAACTTAGTTTTATCCTTATATAACACCTATCAGTAATAAGATCATTTGATCGATTAGAATAACATACTATAACACATAGCACTACTTATTGCAGTCAGCACATAACTTAATCACATTGTCACATATGTTTAACAACCATTGAATCACAAATAAACACATATCTAATTAAATTATCTAAGTCCATATCAATTTCTGAAACATGTCGGTGTACCGACAGCTTTATCGGGTAATTATCGAGTCTAAGACTCTATCCTATTGTTCAATATCTGTAAGTATCGGTCTATATATTTTTTAAATGACTTATAATAATTTTAAACAGCTTATTATCTTTTATCACGCATTTTCAAACACTTGGAATCATTATTAAATGATTTAAATATCAAATAATTCTATTATCATTAATATTTAATTAATATTAAATTATTAATGAAACCATTGCCAAAATGTTAAAGTTATTTATAATAACTCAAAATACTTTTAAAGTATTAATATTACACTTAAATGATTTTTAAAAGAATAAAAATCATTTTTAAATAACTATCATTAATATTAAAGTATTAATGTATTACTTATCAAAATATTAAAAGTCATTAATCATAACTTCAAATATTTTTAATTCATTTTATATCCTTTTAAATGATTTTAAATAAATAAAACCATTTTAAAACTATTTATTTAATATAATTATTAAATAAACTTAATATCATTTATTATTAAATTAATATCATTAATATTAAATTATTAATGAAATTATCCTTTAAATATTAAAAGTTATATTTTATAACTTAAAATATCGTTAAACACTTTATTTTAATTTAAAATGATTATTATAATATTAAAATAATTTTTAAACTAATTTATTTAATATAATTATTAAATAACTTTAATATCATTAATAATAAATAATTAATGAAATTTTCTTTTAAATATTTAAAGTTATATTTTATAACTTAAAATACTTTTAAACCATTTATTTTCATTTAAAATGATTTTTCTAATATTAAAATCATTTTTAAACTAATTTATTTAATATAATTATTAAGTAAATCTAATATCAATAATATTAAATAATTAATATTTTCATGACAAAATATCAAAAGTTATATTTATAACTTAAAATACTTTTATAACCTTTAAATCATTTTTCTATAATTTGTAAATCATTAATTCTATTTTTCATCATTTATTTAATATATTCAATAAATAACTTAATTATCATTAATATTAATTATTTAATGAAATTCATCACAAAATATTAAAAGTTATCAAAAATAACTTACATTATTTTCTTATACCATAATATAATTTTAAATGATTTTCATGTATTAAAATCATTTTAAATAATTTATTTAATATTATAATTAAATAAATTAAATACTTTTAATATTCCAAAAATATTAAATATTTATGAAATATATTTAAAATAATTAAAAACTAATTTTTGGAATTTAAAATAATTTTTAATAATTTATTTTGTATTTTTCGTAATTAAAAACTAATTATTTAATAAAAATATAATTTTTATAAATTAACTGTCGCTAAAGACCACCTATAGCGACAGAACCGTCGCTATAGGTTTTCTTCGTGTTCTTCATGCAAACCCAGATCTTCAAACCCATTAACAAGCTGCCTACTTTGACCACTCTTAAATCTCAAGTTATACATATTCCGGGCTAGAGATTGATTCGATATTGTAGTACTCATGCAATACTATAACTACAAACTGATTCCATGGTCAAAGCATTAAACAACAACGAGATATAATCTCTCAAAAACATTGTCAGACGTTATTCTTCATTTCTGGGTTTTCCAGAAATGAAGAACAGTTCAAGGTACCTAATTTAGATCTCCATAACTTGCAATACTGGTTACGTTTATGTGGTTTAAGACATCAGGATTGTAGATAGCATGCAGTATTACATATGTAATACAACATATAACCATAACAACAAAACACTAGCCCGTTATTGATTAGTCAATGGCTGTTAGAAACTTTGTCTAACAAGTTTCTGGGTTTTTTCCAGAAATGCAAAACAGTGGAAGACGTCTAGTTTGACCACTAATTAAATCTAACATGTTTGTTGTTTAAGAGATATAAGAGTATAAATATAAAGTCCATATTTCAGGCTACAAAATGGATATCATAACATAAACATATGACATAACACCTAACATATATAAGCATTCCAAAACGTTGTCAGACACTGCTATTTGATTTCTGGGTTACCTAAAAATCAGTCGGTCAAGCTCGGTCAACTATGTTTGACCAAGAATAACTTTCAATCTACAACTAATCTGGCATTGAATCAAGTTCCAGATGAAAGATCACATAACAAACTACATGTTTAAACATTTAAATAGCAAAAACACTTAACAGATTAAGATCTAGGTGGTCTGACATTAGTTGTCAGACATTAAAAACAAAATTTCCAGATTTTTAAAAATGTCAAATCCGAGCCTATAGATGCTATGGATCTAACATTTATCAACCCAGATCATCATTATACACTGTAAACAACATGTTTTAAGACAGAATCATAACATCTAACAATCGATTAATGGTCAGATTTGCAATTAGGGTTTATACCTTCAATGGACAATCTTATGATTCTTGGCTACTGATCTGTTAATGGATTTCGTGGGGCTTGATATATGACTGATATATGAAGGAAATTTCAGAGGTTTGGGGTTGAGAGAGAATGGTTGAGTGTTTTGCACAAAATAATCTAGCAAATGCAATTTCTCTCTCTTCCAATCTATTTATAGAAGTCTAGGATGCATGAATTGGCTGAGATTTCTTGATTTGCTGGAGATATAAGGTCACATGGGGTGGTTGGTTTGGTGAACAACTCCGCCAAATATCAAAACCTACACATTCTAGCTTAATAATGCAAGAGGGGCAAAAATGTCATTTAGTAAATCATTTAAATGGCAAAATTGTAATCTTGGCAAAACCCTTAGGGTTTAGGGTTTGGGTTAGGGTTTAGGGTTTGAACCATTTTAGGGTTTAAAAATAATTCTAGAATTTCTAATTTAGGGTTTGAAAAAAATAAATAATAAAATTTTAGTTTCTGAAATACAAAATTAAGGTTTCTTAATTAATTAGGTTTTTAATTACTTAACACCTTACTAATTAGGTTTAAGATACAGTAATTAGCATTAAGCTTTCCAAATCAACAATTAGGGTTTATAATTTAAATAAATTAGTGTTTATAAAATAAATATTAGGGTTTCTAGAAATTAATATTTCTAAATATTAATTAGGGTTTACCTAATCAATATAAAATTATATAATACATAACATGCATGCACCATATAACACAGTTATATAATAGTGTTGAACTCAACCTGAGTTTTAAATTAGGGTTTCCATTTAGAATTTAGCTAATTATTATTTCAGGTTTCTAATTTAAGAAATTAGGGTTTTAATTTACAATTAATATCTCCTATAATTAGGGTTTTCCTAATAGCATCCAATATTTATAATACACATCTCATACACCACATAACATAGTATCTTAACAGATTTTAAAGTCTCATATGACTTCAAAATTAGTGTTTGTCAATAAAATTAGGGTTTATTAGTAACACTAGGGTTTGGTCATAATACACCATGATTGACCAACCATTGTCAATCCACAAATATACAGTACATATTTATAGCACTGAAAAATCAAAATATAATATTATTATATTATTATTCTTATCCATTGATAAAAATCCAAAATTAGGGTTTGAATTCCATATCTGATTTATTCTTCATATATAACATTATTAATTAAGTTAAAATAATTAACTTAATTAATCTTGCATAAATTCATATAATAAAATAAACAATTATTATAATAATTCTAAAAATCATTTCATATATTATTTAAATCATATATAATCATATTTTCATAGAAAATAATTTAATAAAAACATTTCGCTATAAAATTAATTATTGTAAGAATAAACTTTATAATAGTCAATAATTCTATAATAAAATTATTTGTAAATATCCATGTAATAAATATATTTTATTTATTACATAATTACATACATACATTATCTTGTACAAATCCTCATCCTTAAAAAAAAATTATATGCAAAATTTCTGATTTATTTATACAGAAAATATCGGATTGTTTCAAGAGATATGCTTTACATTACATGTAATCGGATAGAGAACTTAAGCTTAAACCTTCTTTAATTTTAGTTCACATAGAGATATAGTGAGTTGGTTGATTTAGGTGTTTAACTTGTTTCTATCTTAATTGTGGATTTAAGTTAATATGGTATTAGTGCATCGAGAGGTGTCTAGTATTACATTCGTGTTCTTGATTAATAAACGTGGATATTAAATTGAGTTGGAATAAAGGTTTGAAAATCAGAGTGAAGCTTAGGGTGAAATTATAAGTCTAATTCTCCATTCACTACACCAAAAATGGCCTCTAGTGAAGGATAAATCCTTCACAAGACATACTATATCACTCACAAGTGCTTTATTACAAAGAAATATTTCCTTCACATGATTGCTCGCATTAGACCTCCTCGCAATTGGGTATCCTTCACTAAGTAGTAACTAAATGTTTTTTGTGAAAGATATATTGTGAATAACTTTTTTATTCACAAATTGTATTTGGTAATGAAATATTGTTATTCAGTGAAAGATTAGTTTCCTTCACAAATAATATTTTAAGAAGGGCTATTTGAAATTAGTGAATAACTTTATTCCCTTACAAATAATATATTATGAAGAACAAATTTATTTAATGAGAGAAAATTTTCCTTCACTAATTATAAATTGAGAATGTATTTTCAAATTAGTGAGAGAAATAATCCTTCATTGATTACTAACTAATTAACTAAAAAAAATTTAGTGAGGAAAATAATTCTTCATTAATGTCAATTTCTCAAGTAAATTCATTCACAAATTATAAATTTATAAATAAAAAATTAATTGATAAATAATCAAAATTCATTGCAACTCACTAGCAAAATTTGCAAATCAGCAATATATGCAAAATGCTACAAAAAAGGCAACAGCCAAGGTCTAAAAGAGCAAAGGGTCAAGTGTCAAGTGCCAACAACGGATACATAATTACAGAATCCAGGGATTTAGGATATGGCCCATTACTAGAGAAGGGTCACAACAAAAGCGAAATGGGAATAATATATATACAAACTAGTGTCAAGCATATCATTCTAATAAACCAAAAGGAAACGACCACAAGCCTTCAACAAAAGAACATTGAATTGCACACTTTATCCTGCAACCGTGGCAACTCGGGGAGGGGAACAACCCCAGCAGATGTCAACACTTGAGGATGTTTCTGACATGACCTCAAAACTTCATAAATTGGCCCATATGAGTGGCTGCCAAGTGAACATAGCACTATTAAAGGTGTCCTCAGAAGCTCTGGTAGTTGATAATCAGCAAAAGCATCATGTACGCATCTAGGATAGAGATGGTAACATTCTCCTGGTTGAACACGGCCTGCTCTTCCTCTTCTCTACAAAATACATGGGGTAATATCATTTACACGTGCAATAATGGCAAAAATAATACATAGTAAAATATGAATACTCTTGCATGAAACTATTTGAATGTCTAAACTAGCAGATGTTACTGACCAGGAATCTCCCACATAATATCATCACAAAAAGACATTTAAAATATCACATTGGGGTCAGAGTAGTCTTAATTGCCGAGCAAAAGCCTTTGAGATCCATGAAGGCAGCAAACACGGTGTGTTATTCAGTGCATCATAAGACATCTCCTTTGCTTTTCCACAGTACACAAAAACCACATCATTAATGGTTATACTTGTCTCAGCCATGTTTGTGGCCAGAACTATTTTCCTGACTCCTTCTTCAGGCTTATTGAATATCAACCTCTGATATTATGAAAAAATATAACCCATTAAATTATTATTACCATTTCAATTCATAACATACTTGTGATCAAGCTTTGTAGTACAACATAGAAGTGAAAGTTAAGTTATGAACTTATTTCTTCTTTCAGCAGGAAGGAACAATTTAAAATAAATAAAGAATATTCAGCAAGGAATGATAGCTTCCAAATGGAATTAGATAGTTGGAATTATGCTCTCAGTTTCCACAATTTGCCCATGTGACAGTGGAATTAAAGCGCAGTTGGGAGACATTAAAGATCAAACCATTGAAGTTAGCCATATATATTGGCAACGTGTATGTGGGTACGAATGAGATGGTTTCAAGCAAAAAATAACCAAAGCAGTTGGGAATAATATATTGGATTAAAGAATATTCTGAAATCTACAATGTCATTTCCACAAAAAATGAAAAGATAAGAAATTCTACAGCCTATTAGTTTTCTTTTGTACATATTATATATTTGAAAGAATGGAAAAAGAAAAAAGAGAAGATGAGTACTACTTTTCTCTTCATTTTCAATCTTTATACAAGTTCAAATGTAAAAGAAAACTATCTGATTTAAGGCAAACTAATATGGTTCAAGTTAATCTTTGCTACACAATTGTATTATGCATAGACAATTGTCTCGCCTATGTCTCAAACGTGATTCAATATTGAACTTTTGAATTTTCAAAGAGGTACATACAAACAAGAAACACGAAGCAGTCATATAGCACTCCAAAAAAGGAATATAAAAAAGTCTATCTAGAACGAAAATGCTAAAATCAAAGGCATCAAAAGAGAATTTATCAAACTGAAACTAGAAAAATTAACGAAGGACATGTATCTTACATGCCATCCCCAAATTCCTCATTGATTATATCCTTGATGCTCTCCCCGAAGTGCATGACTGCTTCATTTAGTCTATAAATTGGAAGTCAGCTAATTGTTGACAGCATAATAACTAAACCCATCAACAGAGAGTTCAACAAAATTTAGACATACTGTATATTGTAGGAAAGAGTCCAAAAAGTTTACAAAAGTTCAAAAAGTTATAAACTATATATAACTTTATGCTAAAGAGCAATAAGGTTTTGCCATATAGTATAGAAGTGAAGGCACAAACTTACAGATTCTCCCAGTTTCTCCCCTCGCTCAGAAGCAACTCTTTTAGCCACTGACATTGCAGATATTCGTCTAGGCTGAGTACAAATAATACTGCAAGAAGCACCACGAGCAGCTTCGACCTCAGCCTCTAAGATATAATATGCTTCCAGGAGCAAGTTCAGGACCAAGAACAGCAACAATAGCATTTATAAGGCGACCCACTCCCTGCTGAAGCTTAACCCATCCATTCTCTTCACACAAAAAAATATCCATAGCAAGGCCAAGTGTTGCCTGTAGAAACAGAGTAAAGAAAAAGAAAAGAACTTTGCAGTCAAAGAACCAAAAAAAGTGACCAAGTGCTTAGCTCAAAAACTTCCGCAAAATCAAATCTTCGTGCTTCCATTTCCAGTACTACTTATTCTATTTATTTCCTTTTAACGGTTATACAAACCCTAAAATGTAAACCAGAACTATAAAAACCCAGCCAGATCAATTCATCACAGTTATTAACCAAAAATGATCCTTAATTCAAAATTTCAGTTCCCTTAACCAAGTTTCCATCAACTACAAAGAATTATAGAGAAGTAAAATTGAAATTAACCTCTGCAAAATCAGATTGCTGGCCCGGATTATGCTGAGACTCGGGTCAAATCTCGATATCAGCGGACTCATCCACAATTTCTTGCATAGTATTCTGAATGAACTCATCGAAAGAATCAAGCTGCTGACGAACCAAACCCTTCTCTTCAAAGTAAGCACTGATCACAGACCAAGCATCTTCTTGAGTTATATTTTCTTCTTCATCGTCGTTGAATGATGGATCGTATTCTTCTTCCAAATCCATTTCTGGGTTTTACCGAACTGTTAATAATCTCGCGTGGAGTTTAGCTATTTTTTCAGAGTGGTGGAGTCAAATAGAGGGAATTGGGTTTTGACAGAAGTGTGGTTATTTATTGAAGACGAAGAGGAGGGTTTTGACTTTTGAAAGAAGGCGTGGACTTCTGAGCCGCCTTCTTTTTGCTCGCGTCAGACACCATCTAATTTACAGAAACAACCAAAATCAAATCCAAAACGATCAACAAACCCCTAGAACAGAGAACGATTCAGAATTGAAAATAGAACGTTCCTTGAGATCTGGTGCGAGTGTCGAGGAGAGAGACTGCCTTCAGGTTGTGAAATGAGGGAATAGAGAGTTGGAAATAAAATTGGGGAATAGGGTTGAATGAATTTTCTATTACGATGGAGTGATAGGAATACTGATATGTTCCAAACACAAAAGTTAGATAATATTTATAAAAAAACAAGTTAGTTAAAAAATGTAATTATTATAAGAAAATTTATTACTACTACAAAATTTTTAATGTATTTATATTATAATTTTTATTCACCATAATTAATTATAAAAATTATTTAGAATAAAATAGAGACCAATTTTATCTCTCGCAAAAAATTTGTGAACAATAATATATAGTGAGTAATAATTCTTTCACTAAATAGATTTTTTCCTCGCAAATTTTCATTATAAATTGGCTCCAAAAATCTTTCTATCGCCCCAATTTTTCTGAAGGATGTTTCTTTCGCTAATAACTATATTGCCACTCTACTTTTTTCCTTCACTGTTCCTTCTCTAAACAACTCCTCATGTGAAGGAATAAATTCCTTCACAAAATTTCCTTCGCTACATCCCTATTTTGGTGTAGTGATTAATTGTTTGAAATTCCGAATTTTGATATTAGTGATTGTTTTGTGATAGTTTATTTATTTATTAATTTAGTTTCTATAATTTTAAACCATTGAATTGAATAGTTTAATAGAATTAGGATTAAAAGAAAATTGATAATTGTGAAGTTAATTTTTTTGCTAATTTGTCCTCTTGGGAACGATACTGTATTCACTACTATATTACTTGTTGACCACGTACACTTGCGTGTTTTGCGCGTATCAATTTTATCCAACAAGTTTTGGGCGCCTTTGCCAGGGATAATTTAGTCTAGATTTTAATATTTTTATGATATCAGTTTAATTAGTCCAGTTTTACTTAAACAGTTTGTGTTTTTGTTTTTCCTATTTCAGGTTTTTGATATTGGTTTATGCAAACACGATCCAAACATCCAGACTTGCTTCCTTTTGAGGACGACATTGAAAGGAAATTTCAGAGGTTAAGTAAGTGGATCAAAAAAACGAGGAACAAATTCGAAAATTTTGATAAGGAAGAAACAATGGCTGCCGAAGACCAGAAAGCGTTGAGGGATTTTGCAACACCTAAGGTGACTGATCTGCAATCGAGCATCACTAGGCCTGCAATAGCTACGAATACTTTTGAAATCAAGCCTGGGACCATTCAAATGATGTAGAATTAAGTTCAGTTTGGGGGAATTGCAAATGATGATCCGAATGAGCATTTAATTAGTTTTCTGGAAATGTGTGACACTTTCAAGTACAATGGGGTGTCGGATGAGGCAGTGAGACTTCGCTTGTTCCTGTTCACTTTATGGGACAAGGCGAAGAGTTGGTTACATTCTCTGCCACCGGGATCGATTACTACGTGGGAAGACTTGGTTCAAAAATTTCTTGCCAAATTTTTTCCACCGGCGAAAACTGCTAAATTAAGGAATGACATAACGATGTTTGAGCAGCAGAATGGGGAGTCGTTATATGAGGCATGGGAGAGGTACAAGGAATTACTTAGAAAGTGCCCGCATCATGGATTGCCCAAGTGGCTACAAATGAACACCTTTTGTAATGGACTAAATGGGAATGTCAGAACCAATATTGATGCAGCGTCAGGCGGAGCATTCATGGCTAAGAGTTACGAGGAAGCCTATAATTTGATCGAAACCATGGCAGAAAATAAATACCAGTGGTCCACAGCAAGAATGATACAGGCAAAGGCGGCTGGGATTTTGGAAGTAGATGGGGTGACAGTTATACAAGCACAAATTTCTGCATTGTCCAAGAAGTTTGATACTATGACAGGGGCTCAAGTTCAGCAGGTTGCATTAGTATGTGAATTGTGTGCGAGTGATCATCCTACAGATCAGTGCGTAATTAATCCAGCATCCTTCCAGTTCATAGGTAACTATAACAGAATTCCGCAAAATGCATACCAAAACACCTACAACCAGGGGAATAGGAACTACCCAAACTTCTCATGGAGCAATAACCAACAAACTCAAGCTCCACGACCATCATATCCCCCTGGTTTTTAGAGTCACCAACAACCGGTTCAACATCAGGAAAGGAAATCAGATTTCGAGGAAATGGTGTCGAAGTACATAACTAGCAATGAGGCAACAATTAAAAATCAAGCAATGATAACGAAAAATCAAGATATGGCAATGAAATCACAAGATTTGGATATCAAGAATTTGGAAAATCAGATTGGACAGATGGCGTTAGCATTGAATAATAGACCACAAGGAACGTTACCAAGCGACATTGAGAGAAATCCTAAGGGTAGTCATGAGCAATGTCAAGCAGTTATGTTGAGAAGTGGAAAACATCTCGGAGGTAATAATGCAGAAAATTCAGTGACACCGGAGGAAAAAGTTGATGACAATAACATGGTTGAAGGTAACAAGGGTGAGGATAAGCATTGTGAGGAAATAAAAGTAACTAATAATCCAATGGTTTATCCTCCACCACCGTTTTAGCAGAGAGTTCAAAAACAGAAATCAGATAAGCAGTTCGCAAGGTTTTTAGACGTGTTCAAGAAACTCCAGATTAACATCCCATTCGCAGAGGCCCTAGAGCAAATGCCGAGTTATGCGAAGTTTATGAAAGGAATTCTGTCGAGGAAAAAGAAATAGGAAGAATTTGAAATAGTGGCACTAACAGAGGAGTGTAGTGCAGTGTTACAGCAGAAGCTACCATCAAAACTTAAAGACCCGGGGAGCTTTACTATCCCATGCACGATCGGGAAAATGTCGTTTAACAAATGTTTATGTGATTTGGGGGAGAGTGTGAACCTCATGCCATTGTCAGTAAACACAGAATTGGGTTTGCCCGCACCAAAGCCTACGAATATTTCATTGCAGTTGGCGGATAGGTCAGTCACATATCTGAGAGGCATAGTAGAGGACATTCTGGTTAAAGTGGATAAGTTTATATTCCCTGTGGACTTTATCATTCTGGATTTCGAGGAGGATAAGAACATACCGATTATCCTAGGGAGACCTTTCTTGGCTACAGGAAGGACACTCATAGACGTGCAAAAAGGAGAACTTATTATGAGAGTCCAAGATCAAGAAATCAAATTTAATGTGTTCAAGGCCATGAAATTCCCTACGGATGAGTAAGAATGTTTTCGGATGGATTTAATTGAGCAAATCATCAGTGAGGATATGAGCAAGAGTTTGGTCAACGATCCGTTAGAAACAAACTTATTGGGGGATGAAGAAAAGTACGACTTAGAATTTGTGGACTTCCTACAGATGCTAGACTCATTGCCACGAGTTAGCCGATTCAGAGCACCGTTTGAACCTTTGCACACTGAGGAAATAGCTGCAGAAAAACTAAAAACGTCTTTGGAGGAGCCACCAACATTGGAACTTAAGCCACTCCCTAAACATCTCAGGTATGCTTACTTAGGCAATTCAAATTCTTTACCTGTAATTATTTCTGCTGCACTTAACGAATTGCAGGAAGAAAAGTTGCTGAGGGTGCTTAGGGATCACAAATCAACGATTGGTTGGACGATTGCGGATATAAAGGGAATTAGCCTGTCATTTTGCATGCACAAGATTCTGATGGAGGATGATGCAAGACCGTCGGTGGAGCATCAACGTCGACTTAACCCAATTATGAAGGAAGTGGTAAAGCAGGAAATTTTGAAATTATTGGATGCCGGTATCATATATCCAATTTTTGACAGTAAATGGGTTAGTCTGGTTCATTGTGTGCCGAAAAAGGGGGGAATGACTATGGTACAGAATGAGGACAATAAATTAATTCCAACAAGAACAGTGACAGGATGGAGGGTGTGCATCGATTATAGGAGGTTGAATAAGGCAACCCAAAAAGATCATTTCCCGCTACCCTTTATTGATCAAATGTTAGACAGATTAGCGGGACATAAGTACTATTGTTTATTGGATGGATACTCGGGCTATAACCAGATCGCCATCGCTCTTGAGGATCAAGAGAAGACAACATTTACATGCCCTTACGGCACATGTGCATTCAGGAGGATGTCATTCGGGTTATGCAATACACCTTCAACTTTCCAATGGTGTATGATGGTCATTTTTTCAGATATGGTGGAGAAAAATGTTGAAGTCTTCATGGACGATTTCTCAGTCTTTGGAGATAACTTTGATACTGTCCTAGGGAATCTGGTTATGGTATTGCAGCGATGTAAGGATACAACCCTCATACTCAATTGGGAAAAATGCCACTTCATGGTTGAAGAAGGCATAATTTTGGGCCATAAGGTGTCGCCTCAGGGATTGGAGGTGGACAAAGCAAAGCTGGATACGATTGAGAAATTGCCTCCACCGAGCTCAGTTAAGGGTATTAGAAGTTTTCTGTGGCATGCTGGGTTCTACAGGAGGTTCATAAAAGACTTCTCTAAGATTGCAAAACCTCTATGCAGTCTTTTAGAGAAGGATGCTACTTTCAGTTTTACTGCGGAATGCAAATCAGCGTTTGAATTATTGAAGAAGAAACTAACTACAACCCCCGTGATAGGCGCACCGGACTGGAATATGCCATTTGAGCTTATATGTGATGCGAGCGACTATGCGGTGGGGCTATTTTGGGCCAAAGACGAGACAAGGTGTTTCACGCCATATACTATGCAAGTAAAACACTCATAGAAACTCAAATGAATTACAGTACCACGGAAAAGGAATTGCTTGCAGTGGTGTACGCGTTTGACAAATTCCGGGCATACTTGATCGGGACTAAGGTGATAGTCTACACGGACCATTCGGCGCATTTGCATCTAATAATAAAAAAAGATGCTAAGCAACGCCTTATCCAATGGATTCTCCTACTTCAAGAGTTTGACTTAGAAATTAAAGATAGAAAGGGGACGAAGAATCAAGTTGCCGACCATTTATCAAGGCTGGAAAATCCAGAGAAAAAAGGATAAAGATAGATGGGCAATCAACGAGTCATTCCCGGATGAGCAACTATTTGGGTTAAATGCAGAATTTCCTTGGTATGCAGACTTCACAAATTATCTGGTGAGCAACATGCTTCCCCCTAATCTTACACGACAACAAAAAAAGAAGTTTCTTCATGATGTTAAGTGGTACATGTGGGATGAGCCTTATTTATTTAAACAGTGCGCCGAAAAGATGATTAGAAGGTGTATCCCCTATAGTGAAGTGCACAACATACTGCAGGAATACCAGTCATCAACATATGGGGGACATTATGGGAGTGAGCGCACCGCGGCAAAAGTGCTTCAAGCCGGGTTTTATTGGCCAACATTGTTTAAAGACGCCCACCAATTTGTGAAAACATATGATAGATGCCAAAGGGTGGGAAACATCTCTAAACGGAATGAGATGCCCCTACAAATAATTCTTCAAGTTGAAATCTTTGATGTATGGGGCATCGATTTCATGGGGCCATTCCCTTCGTCTTTGAGCAATCAGTATATTCTACTCGCGGTGGATTACGCCTCGAAGTGGGTTCAAGTCAGAAGACTACCATCCAACGTTGCCAAGGTGGTCCTCAATTCTCTACAGAAAAACATTTTCACAAGGTTTGGCACGCTTAAGAGCAATAATCAATCGATTGAAGGTAGTCACTTCTGCAATAAGTCTTTTACAGCTCTGTTGGCTAAGTATGGGGTTAACCACAAGGTGGCTACAGGTGGCTACAGCGTATCACCCTCAAACAAATGGACAGGCTGAGGTATCAAACAGAGAAGTTAAGAAGATATTGGAAAAAGTCATAAATCCGAGTTAGAAAGATTGGTCACTTCGGTTGGATGACGCATTATGGGCTTACCGGACTAGATACAAAACACCAATCGGGATGTCACCATATCAACTCCTGTACGGAAAAGCATGTCACTTACCGGTGGAGCTACAGCACAAGGCCTACTGGGCAATTCAGAAATTGAACTTTGATTAATTCGATGTAGGAGAAAAGAGGCTACTCCAACTAAATGAGCTCGACGAATTCCGACTTCATGCATACGAGAACGCAGAGCTATACCAAGAAAAGGTTAAAAGATGGCACGGCCGGAAAATTGTGCATTGAACATTCAAGCCGGGTCAATCAGTCCTCGTGTTCAACTCACGGCTGCAATTGTTCCCAGGAAAGCTTAAGTCGAGATGGTCAGGACCATTTACTATAAAGCGAGTATTCCCTCATGGCGTCATTGAACTCTATAGTCGTAATCCATTAGAGACGTTCAAGGTCAATGGTCAACGGATAAAGCATTACTGGGGTGGCGAATCAAACTGGGATGTCGTCAACATCACCCTCGTCGATACATAGTAAAACAGGGAGTAGTCAGGCTGAACGACTTAAAATCAAGCGCTAATTGGAAGGCAACCCAATATTTCGTTATTTTTCATAGGTTTATTTATAATTGTTAGAATATAGCTTTTATTAAGTATTAGGTAGGTATTATAGAGTAAAAGTTTTGTTGAAACTCTCAATCATACTCCAAGTCGTTAATAAGCTAACATCTTGCATGTTTTTGGTTGCAGGAGAGTCAAAAGTGAGTAAGAGCAACAACGGGCAAGAAAACAAGGAAAATAGGAGAATTTTGCATCACCAAATTTGAAGCCGAAATCAAGGAAGTCGATTGGACTAGCCCACTCAAGTAGCTATTTTAGCACACACCCACGGCCGGGCGTAGGGTCCTTTATTCAGGTATATATGTTAGTGAGATACAAAACTGTCTTGTTACTTCCACACTACACGCCTACTGCTATCTCAGTTTTCTTTCTCCTACACACCACCCACGATCGACAACTCCTAACAACTACTCCTACCCTTTACCTAAATCAATTGCACCCACTTCACCCCATAAATTCCTCTCCCCTACATCACCTCTATATAAACCCTACCACATACCTCCCATATTCATCTCCAAAAATATGAATTCATCAAGAAATTGGGCTACACATAGAGAAATTGAGTGTAAGTTACCTTTTTATTGAGTTTTCATCTTCTCTCAATGGAATTACCATAGAAACAACCTAATTTTGAGGGAAGAACATACTGTGCACACTAAGTGTTTGAGAAATGGAGTGAACCAAGTGTAAGGGGAAGGTAGTATGTGATAGCAAGTTCTAACATCTGGGAATCAATGGCTTCTCAACCGACATCCAAACGCCAAAGGGGAGAGAGTTTAAGATCCGCTCAACCGACACAAACATATGATCGACGAAAATTTGTGAGTGCCACCGCCACCGACCGGTATGATTGCATGCTAACCAAAGCCCTTACGCCAGAGCGGGGATTGGCCCTCGAGGGAAATGATGGGGAGATGATGTCTCAAATCTATCAAAAGGGGTGGATCAAATTCACCAAAAATTTGGAACCCGCCGTTGTCAACATTGTCAAGGAGTTTTATGCAAACGACGAAGATAAAGCCCCATTCAATGCATTTGTGTGGGGTCGCATGGTCCCATTCAGTGATGATGCAATTAATTCATATTATCAGTTGCAGGTGCCACGACAGTGTCAGTATGCACATTTGAGGGACTTTGACCCTGACTACGAGGAGGTTATTACGAACATAACAGAGCCGAGAACATCTTGGATTAAAGGTCGAAAGGGAGGTATAGTGTTCCATAGCAAGTACCTTAGCTGGTATGGAAAAATATGGTACGCATTCTTATGCGCTAAATTGCTTCCGTCCCAACACACTTCGGACGTCACCAAAGAGAAGGCGTTGTTGTTGTATGCAATTGTGCAAGATTTTATTATTGACGTCGGGGCTATTATCAGTTTCTCCATCCGCCGGTGTTTACGTGGAAATTTTTTGGGCAGCTTGCCACACCCATCACTCATATGTGGGTTGTGTCGCAATGCCGGGGTGAGATGGTCCGACGATGAGCCCACACAAATGCTGCTCGCTTTACTTGATTCTAGAATGATAGCGCGGTATTCTGTATGGGCAGGAGGCGAGTCACATCCACGAGGTCTGGGCTTTATTTTTCCATCGGCGTCGAAAGACGAAGTTGATGCAGAAGATACCTCGGAGGATGAGGATGAAGGTATGGGAGAGCAAGGAACCGAGCAGATACCGCAGACCGAGGCAATATCCAGTCCTCGGTTCCTTGAGTTTCAAAATCAGATGACTGCGCACAATAGGGCAGCACGTCGGGAAATGCGGCGATTGGCGATGCGACAAGATCACATGTTTGATGCTATGAACGCATCTTTCGCCTCACTCAACACAACACTCCAAAGCTTCAACCTGGCGGCTCAATATCCATATCAACAACCCGGACCACTGCCTCCATTTCCTCCAAGTGATTCTAATGATGAAGAGCACCAACCACCTCCCCAGACTTAGGCGATTGCAGGGAAGTCCTCATGCACTTAATTTTATTTTTATCCAATGAGGGCATTGTGTTACTTAAGTTTGGGGGATTTAATTGCTTATTTGCATGCATTTGTTATTTTTTTTTACATTCTAGTTTGCATAGTAGATTAGGTTTTTGCATAGTAGATTAGGTTATTTTTGATTTTGCATTGTTTTTATTTCTGTTATTATCATAAAAAAATAATAATAAAAAAAAATTAAAAAAAAATTAGTTAAATATTGTGTTTGCATATGTTCAACAGTGTTGCAGTTCATGTTATTTGTGGGCCAATGATGAGATTGAGAACAAGTTAACCAATGTAATATTGATTATTAGAATTGTGATACAATTTCTGTTATGAATCGACTCTTGAACTTGTTTGAAACTGTTATAAAAAGGTTAGCACTAATAACATCTTTGGTGTCTGGTTAGTTCAAATTGATACATAAATAGTTTCTAAAGGATAATGCTAGGGTAAATGAGGAAATGACAAGGATAGGCAGTAAAGGCTAAAATTAGGCAAGAACCTAAGTTTGGGGGAGTATATGTGGGGTATATAAGCTTTGAAAAAAAAATATAAAACATGTTAAGTCTTGTGGTGGGTTGAGGAGAAACACTCCCCATAAACACAAGTGTGAGATGGAGCGTAAAACGCACTCACCAACCATCTATCTAAAAAAAGGGGGAATAATGACGGGAAAAGAGCAAAAAGCCCCCGTGTAAAAAAAAGAAGAAGAAGAAAGTATAAGTATTCTGCATGAACCCTTGAATTTGGTATTGTTTAATTTTAGTTGAGTTGTGCCTATCTTTGAAATTTTTAAGATTGCACTGTATGATTCCTTCTAAGAAGTTGCTTATGTATTGAATTTGGGTCTCAGATCGCTTATCTTAGATGTTGATCACACACGCACGCTATACCAGTGATAATTGTTCAAGATTTGAGAATTAATACGAAATTGTGGATTAGGTTTGGTGATTCATATTGTAAAACTGCTTGTTTTCTCTGAGGCCGATGGGATAATTTAGTTTCTGCGATATTGTTGGATTCAAAGGCATTTAGATTTTATTTATTTCATCTCATTGCATTTGCATATAATGTAGTTTGTTTTGTGCTCGAGGACTAACACGGTTTAAGTTTGGAGGATTTTGATAAGTGGATTTAATATACACGAATCAATGTTCATTTCAAGTTTAAATTCGTAGTTATCTTCTTGTTTTGTGTTCGTTTTCACTCGTTTCATGTTCTTTTATGTGTAGGGTGGTCATGGAGGCAAGTGGTGAAGAAAGGCGGTCTTTTGGAGCAAAGTTGGAAAAATGCATTAAATACAAAAAAATCCTTTAGCAGTGGACATGCCCACCAGGACGGGCCTTATTAAGTTTTGTACTTCACGGGACGGGTGCTTAAAAACTCTCAAGACTCCTGCTTTGCGCTTTTGAAGACTCACATGAACATGGATTTTAGAGGTTTTGGTTAGGCACCTGGACTCTACAAAAGGCAGATCTCGGCCAGAACATAAGGGAGCGAGATATTACATTAAAAACAACAAATCACACAACACAAGAAGCAGATTACAGAGATAAATTCCAGGATTCAAGTGCGAGCTTTGGAGGAGTAATTTGAAGAGATTATCGTGACGGTTGCAATTCTAGGCTACGTGAAGGGTGTTCATTATTCTTCATCTCTTTAGTCTTTTATTTGTAATTGAAAGGATGTTTTCATTAGATTATTCAGTTTTTAATTCATTCGTTATGAACTAATTCGCTTATTAGACTTGTGATGGATCCTTGGGTGAAACGATGATTTTATAACTTTGATTTCCAATTCAATAAAATATTTTTAGTTTATCTATGTTAATTCGAGCGTGAATTTATGAATTGCTTGATCAACAATTCCTTGTGGATTTGAATGGAATCGAGAGAGGATATTCAAATCTAGACCTAGTTAATATAGCATGTGTCATGAATTTTGTGAATAGCAGATTTTTGATTATTGTTAAGGTAGAGATATGCTTGACATCACATGTAATCGGATAGAGAACTTAAGCTTAAAACTTCTTTAATTTTAGTTCACATAGAGATATAATGAGTTGGTTGATTTAGGTGTTTAACTTGTTTCTATCTTAATTATGAATTTAAGTTAATATGGTATTAGTGCATCGAGAGGTGGCTAGTATTAAATTCGTGTTCTTGATTAATAAACGTGGATATTAAATTGAGTTGGAATAAAGGTTTGAAAATCAGAGTAAAGCTTAGGGTGAAATCATAAGTCTAATTCTCCATTAATTGTTTGAAATTCCGGATTTTGATATTAGTGATTGTTTTGTGATAGTTTATTTATTTATTAATTTAGTTTCTATAATTTTAAACCATTGAATTGAATATTTTAATAGAATTAGGATTAATAAAAAATTGATAATTGTGAAGTTAAAATTTTTGCTAATGTGTCCTCGTGGGAACGATACTTTATTCACTACTATATTACTTGTTGACCACGTACACTTGCGTGTTTTGCGCGTATCAATTTTACCCAACAATGAGCCTTTTCGCATGTCTTGCATGCTTCAATCCTACGTTTAGGATCCCCTTGTTTTACTCCAGTATTCTCAGAGTTAAAACCCTTCCTCTTGGGCACACTTCCACTACCACTAGCTCCCTCCACCTTGGATACTTCCTCACCTTTATTCTTATTCTTTCTCTCTTTGTGGTATTGACTTAAAGCCTCACTACCACCCTCGTCAATAATTGCCTTCTCCAGAATGGTTCCATACAAAGCACTCTGAAACACAAAAATCCTGCTAGAGAGCCATGGTTTCAATCTCTGCTCAAATCTACGAGCCTTTCTTTCATCGGTGTCCACTTGATGTTGAGCAAATTTGGCCAATTCATTAAACTTGGCCGCATACTGGGGAACCATCATGTCCCCTTTCTTATGTTCTAAGAACTTAATCTCCATCCTCCCCTGCATCCTTGTAGGAAAATAGTTCTCAAAGAGAACCTTCTTGAACTGTTCCCACGTAACAACATCAGTTCTAGCCCCACCCTGGTGAGCCTCCCACCAGAAGTTGGTTTCTCCCTTCATCATATAGGTCGCAGAAGAAGTCTTTTGCGCCTCCCCAACGTTTGTGATTACAAACGCCATCTCAATTTCCCTTACCCATGTCTGGGACTCAATTGGGTTTGTAGTTCCTTTGAACTCCAGTGGACCTACACTTTTAAATTCCTTAAAGGTAGTCATTCTAGTTACCCTAGGGACTACGGGTGCTATACCCCCAGCTTGATTAAATGCAGCCGTTAATAAATGAATGAACTCATGCATAGGGTTGTTCAGACCCCCTTGGTTATCATTATGGGATTCAGCTTCCTGATTACGTTGTCTTCTTCTTGGCGGCTTTTTTCTGATTAAATAAATAAAGTTTCATTATTATTTATTCATTCTTGTTTACTTAGTTATTATTGGTTAAACAACAACTCATACCATAATATAGCACATTTGATAAAAACCTCATTATATTAATATGCATCTTCCTAATTCGAACTATTTACAAATTTATTTCATAGCCAGAGCTATGAAATTTCTATTCCGCGATTGAATTTCACAAAAAATGGGATTTTCAAAAAGACTACCCTTTAATTATACAAAAGAGGGTTTTATATCACTACACAAAATATTTATTGATCTAGGCTTTCTCTATCTACTACTAATATTGCATAACAACATTCCCGTGCTTCTGATTTGTAAGAATCGACACAATATCCGGACTAATAGTATGACGAGTTTGCCCCAACTCAATGGAATAACAAGTAATTTTCAGCTTGAAATCTTCATGAGCACTCTCATGGATGTAAGACATCCGTGCTATCTTCTAGTTCCTCTCCCCCAGTTCTTTACGAAGCTCAATGGCCTCATTCTTAAAATCCATCTCATTATCCTTCATGAACACTTTCTCATCATGCTTTATCTCAAAATATGTTTGTGCAGACTCCTTGGCTTCATAGAGGTCACTAACAGTGCGCAGTTGCACATTCCGCTCAAGCACCGCCAGATACAATGCCCTCATTGACTCTGGAGGTGTTTGCTCTAATGCAGGTACCACCGTCTCAAACGATGCTATCTCCATATCCTCGTCCATATCGACCACCATATCTAAATATGATGTCGATCCCAAGTTTTCCAATTCTTCATCTGGATAGTCCTCCTCTGGTTCGGACCCATCTATGTTCACCATTGGAACCTCTGCCACTGGCTCTATCATGTTTACTTACTCTTCACTCACCACGTGTATATCCCTATACATAAAGTTATCGATGGACATCTACAATAACACATAACATGTTGATTAGTATATAATACACAATAATATAAGCACACATTTACTTTATTTAAGGTTAATTTCCATCTTTTAATTCTTTTAGTAATGAGTTTCCTTAATACTCAATTAACAAATTCTACTAGAATTCATTTGATTCCTATTTCTCATTTTACTAACGAGGTTATTAGCCTAAGGTTCTCCCCCCACCCCCTTAAGTTTTATAACCTAATGCTTTGATACCAACTTGTGACCCCCCCCCCCCAAATCTGGGTACTTTCAACCCACAGATATGGTCCTACACGGTACTACTAACTATACATTCATTCCATCGAAACAACATCAAAATGAGTGTATTTACTACATTCTGATTACAATAATAATGAATCATTTCCCATGTTCTGTAACCAAATACATTCTTCATTTGTCATAGTATAATTTATACAAATATACTAGCCTATTACATGATAAACTACTTATCCATCTTAGCTTTGCCTTTATCCTTATTGGAACACTCAGTTCGCTCGGCCTTAGCTGCAGTCATATAATTCAAGCAAGCAGTGAGCATAACTAGCTCAGTAAGTCTAGCAATTTATAATATAAATACCACATCGAGAATTATATGATTATTCTTCACTAACTGAACAAATAGTTATGAAGTACTATGAAACATTTAAATAGCACTTTTAATTCTTATAAAACAATTCCAAGGTATAATCAGTAACTTAGGAATTTTGAGTGTGTCAAAAGACCATGAACATTTTATTTTTGATTTCCATTCATGAAAAAGGACAGCCCGACACTAAGTCCGTAAGTTCGATATATCTTACGAGCACTTCTAGGTGATCAACCTATAGTACTCTATGTTGATCAACACTCATCCGTTAAACATATTTACATTTAAGTTTTGGCAACCTCACTTGCCCATCGAGTAATCGATGTAAAATACTTTTGTTTATTCATACTCAGGTTTACCTTTGAATCTGTACCAAATAATTGGCATAGGATAGCGTTATCAATACTATATTGAAAGACTTGTAAATAAATCAATCAAGCTCTTAAAGTTAGTCTAGCCGAGTTCAAACGGGCATCGACTCTTCCGTAAAACAATTCATGCACAACATAATATGAATCAAAGAAACTTGGCTAACACGAAGGTTAGACAAGCGTTAAGGAAACTTGCCTTCACGCATCTTCAATTAAAATTCAACAGTTCTTAGTCTTTACAATTTCTACATAATATATTCACATAGCATACTGGAATTAGCTACCAAACAATCTAATCACATTATTTCTACCAACTTCTTTCTCTTCTATGACGTAACTGAATATATTTCATTAATAATATTCGTTTCGAGTTATTTATCATTCGTTATAGCTTATTAACATTCCTATGTCGTTAAACCAACACTCAACAACCATCGGTTAAGTATAATAGTAGTTAAAACCCTAACTGATTCGTTAACTCAAATAAATTCTTCTCGAATTACCGATATCGGACTCTGTATAGTACGTACATAGGTTTTACTTTCATTTCTTATCATTCACATACTACGCACATCTATTGCATAATGTATAATACTAGGACGGGCGTTAAACTCGAATACGATTCATGATTTACATTCTCACACTTTACGCTCTTCGTTTAATTACTTGTAATCAACATTAGATTCCTAAGATCATCGATATACATATTATTTAGGAATTTTCTTTTCATGTTTATTAAGTATATACATGCCTTATAGTTCTCATGTAAACAGTTGGGTTAATAATTAATTGTATCAGACATTTTTCCCTTATCGGTGTTCTCCAGTACCTTCTCCCCCGTTACGGCGCTACGGCGCCACTTTCTTAGGCTTGGGAGGTGCTGCGGCGCCAACCCTGAGCCTTTGAATTTTTTTTAAGTTTTTCATTTCAATTCTTTTTGGGCACTCGTAACTTGATCGTTATATGTCAGAATTGGCTCATTCAAAAGCCGTTATCTCACATATCTCACACAATTTGATTTCATTTGGATAGAAGTAGCTTTTAAATCCGTTTACAATGAATATACTGTTTAAATTTTTTATTACACGTTCGTTTAACGTTCGTGAACGTTCATAACTCGTTTCTTCATTTTAAGTCAGAATTCTACCATTCTTGAGTCTACGACTCTTTAACATGTTGTTCTACGATACGCCATCGAAAACTAAGGTTTCCGAGTTAAACAGTGACTTTTGACTACCAATCCGGGAATTCTACGATTTCGACGATTATCGTCTAATCTCGTAAATTTTGACATAACTTCGTTACTCAAGATTCATACACCAAACCAAATGGAATAGATCCATTGGTCAGTTATCTATAACCTAACCAAGAAATATGCATATAAGTTATACTTTATGGTTTTCAATTTGTCCTTCAACAACCAATTCAAAGATTTAATAGTTTTCTTCGATTAAAGCTTAATTAGTTATTTATAATCTTCATTTATACATGGCTTATTAATATTTTAATTCACTAATATCCATCCTTAATACTCCAGAAGAGACATGATCCACCAATTCATACTTCTCTATGAAAAATAAATAGAAAATAAGCGAAGACTAAAGTTTTCATATAATTACCTTAGTGTTCTTTGCGTTCTTGACTTAAGCTATAATACTTTGCTTTGATTTCTCTTGATTACTTGTTATTTCTCTTCTCTCTCTCAATATATTGTTCAATGTTGGTTCAACTAACAAATGAACCAACATAGGCTTCCTTATATAGAAAACCAAATTTGAGTGCAAAATGGTCAAAAGGGCCTCCTCCTTACTATTCAATTCTTCCTCACCAAGCTTTCTCCATTTCTTGGCCATCAAGTAGCCAGCCCACAAGCCCTTTGGGGGGACCCCCATGGGTTACCCCATAGGTTTTACCCATCCAGTGATCCATCAGTTCAATCCACGGGTTCGTTTCTTGGTTTGGGCTTAGAATTAATTCATATCGGGCCTATCTTGGGCTTGATTTAATTTAACATTGGGTTTAACAAAGTCTAAGTCCAATTGCTAAAGTCCATTAACAACTAGTCGTATAATTCTAGTATTCCCTTCGTATATATCACGTACGATGTTCGTATTATACGTCGTAATAATCTTCATACTATACTCGTATAATAAGTAGTATCATACTCATATTTCTCACGTATAATACCTATACTTATTATACATAGTCATTTAATTCTCGAAACTCACTTTTCCTAACACTCAGGTTTTAAGTCCGTAGGCGAAAACTTCGTTTGTCATAACTGAAATATTATTAGATATTCTATTTTGTCTTAGAACTCTATCATTACGCGTTTCTCAGAAATTCATAATTAAATCCCGAGAAGAAACAGATGAATAGTGTTTTTATAGAAATTTCTCGAAAAACTATTATTTTTGTCTTGGAAATTCAAAACAATTAATCCTAGCGCATAGCCAGCAGATCATGCTGAACATCTAAGAATAGTGTTGGAAACACTACAGAGGGAGAAGTTGTATGCGAAATTCACTAAGTGTGAATTTTGGCTCGAACGAGTGCAGTTTCTAGGACATGTTATAGACAAAGATGGCATATCCGTAGATCCAGCGAAAGTGGAAGCGGTGAATGAGTAGGAGCAACCGAAAATGCCAACCGAGGTTAGGAGTTTTTTGGGGTTAGCGGGATACTATAGAAGGTTCATTCAGGACTTTTTTAAATTAGCTACTCCGTTGACAAATCTGACAAGGAAGTCGGTGAAGTACGAGTGGACAGAAAAGTGTGAGCGTAGTTTTCAAGAACTAAAAAGGAGGTTGGGTGAGGCACCTGTATTATCTTTACCAGATGATACGGGGAATTTCGTAGTTTATAGCGATGATTCGCATAGAGGACTAGGTTGTGTGCTTATGCAGCATGGCAAGGTCATTGTGTATGCGTCACGTCAGTTAAAAGATTATGAGAAGATCTATCCTACCCATGACCTAGAACTGGCAGCTGTAGTGTTTGCGTTAAAAATATGGAGACATTATTTATACGGGGAGAAGTGTGAGATATACACGGACCACAAAAGTCTGAAATATATCTTCACACAGAAGGAGTTGAACATGAGGCAGAGAAGGTGGCTAGAATTGATAAAAGATTATGATTGTGATATCTTATATCATCCGGGGAAGGCGAATATAGTAGCTGACGCGTTAAGTCGGAAGGGTAGAGAAAAGCTGTCAATGTTAACGACTCAGAATGAGTTGATAACAGAGATGGCCAGGATGGAATTAGAAGTTAAGTTGCCAAGTGAAACAGCAGAGATCTAATTTTCAATAGAGACTCGACCAACGATAGTGGAACGGGTTAAGGAGGTACATAGAAGTACTGAAGAATGCGAACGGATGAAAGAGATAAGGAAGGATGACGTGAAGACTAAGTATAACCTTGATAAAGAAGGTTTACCGTTTTGAAGGAAGAATTTGGGTTCCAAATAATTACGAAATGATGAAGAGATTATGTGTGAGGCCCATAGTTCGAGGTACTCGATACACCCCGGTAGTACTAAGATGTATCAAGACCTTCGTCGTAACTTTTTGGTGGTGAACATGAAAAGGGAGATTGCAGAATACGTTAGTAAGTGCTTAACTTGTCAAAAAGTTAAGGCTGAACACCAAAGACCGAGTGGATTGATACAACCATTGGAGATTCCGGAGTGGAAATGGGAGCATATCACCATGGACTTTGTGGTGGGACTTCCAACAACGAGAAAGGGGTACGATGCTATTTGGGTAATAGTGGATCAGTTAACTAAATCGGCTCATTTTCTACCAATAGGAGTTAGGTATAACCTAGAGCAGTTAGCTAAGCTTTATGTTAAGGAAATCATTTCCAGACATGGAGTACCTGTTTCGATTGTGTTCGATCATGATCCACGATTCACGTCAAACGTTTGGAGGAGTTTGCAAGAGCAAATGGGAACGCATTTGAGATTGAGTACGGCGTATCATCCACAGACGGATGGACAAAGCGAAAGGACAATTCAAACGCTAGAAGATATGTTAAGATCCTGCGTTATGGATTTCAAGGGGAGTTGGGACGAGCATCTACCTTTGGTAGAATTCCCTTACAATAATAGTTTTCACGCTAGTATAGGCATGCCGCTTTACGAAGCATTGTATGGAAGGAAGTGCAGAACACCACTTTGCTGGGATGAAGTAAGTGAACGTCGAATGTTAGGACTTGAAATGGTATAACAAACGGCAGACATGGTGAAGCTGATAAGAGCCCGATTAGTGGCAGCTCAAGATAGACAACGGAGGTATGCATATCCTCATCGAGAGAAGAGGGAGTTTGAAGTAGGGTCTTATGTTTTTCTAAAAGTATCGCCTTAGAAAGGGAAGATACGTTTTGGAAAGAAAGGGAAGTTAAGTTCGAGATTTGTAGGACCTTTTGAGATTTTAAGAAGGGTAGGAGAGGTAGCTTATGAAGTAGCCTTACCTCCAGAAATGGAAAGAATACACAATGTGTTTCATGTGTCTATGTTGCGTCCTTATAAACCGAACTACAAGCACGTAATAGAGTATGAATCTATTCAGGTAGAAAAGGACTTAACGTATGAAGAAATTCTGATTCAGATTATTGATAGGAAGGAACAAGTCTTGAGAAATAAAGTAATACCTTCAGTAATGGTAATTTGGAGTAACCACGATGCTGAAGAAGCAACGTGGGAGCTCGAAAGTAAAATGAAGGAAAAGTTTCCTCATTTGTTTATGTAAGAATAGCGAGATTCTGGGGACAGAATCCTTATAAGGAGGGAAGAATGTAACGCCCGAGAATTTCGGATTTTTTAATGAATTAAATTTTTATTTGATTATGTGGATTAAATGAATTTAATTGAGTTATTATGTAAATAAGATACTTGAAGGTCGTTCTATGACTTAGAATGTGTGGATGTGGTTAGCATTCTGGCTTTGTGCTAGAATTAATTGTTGTGAATTATCAAGACGAGAACGAAGGTTTTTCGAGAATGTTTGCGTAAAAACACTATTCATCTGATTTCGTTCAGAGCTAGGATTTGAGATTCTGAGAAACGCATAATGTTAGAATATTATGATAGTATGGAATATCCAATAATAATTCTGTTATGGCAAATGAAGTTTTCACCTGCGGACTTAAAACCTAACGGTTGAGTATATTGATTTTCGAGAAGGAAATGAAATGCGTGGAAGAAATTGCGTTAGGGTTAAGGCATGTATTATACAATTAAGATATTATTTAGTATCTATGTATAATATGATGAGTTAATACGGAGTACAATACGATAATCATACTAGTATTATATGGAAAGAATACGTAAAGTGTACGTAGGTAATACGAGTTGTATTCTAGAATTAAGTTAAGACTTAATGTTAATTCATTTGGTTGGATTATGTTTAGCCCAATAAATTGAATGAGCAAGCCCAAGGGATTAAGTGGTAAGCCCAAGTCAAGGCCCAATATTAGATTGGTTAAGCCCAATCGCAAAGAAAAATCGAACAGTGGATCGAAGCAGGTGGGTCACCGAATGGGTAAAACCCATGGGGCAACCCATGGGGATCACCCATGGGCAAGGTGGGCCGGCCACTTGGTGTGAAAGGCAAGCACATCACTTGGTCACTAAGTATTTTACTTGGTGACAAAGTGGTAAATAAGTAAGGAGGTGGGGAGATGGACAATTTTGCCCCTCATTTGGTTTTCTATATATACAAAGCTAGGTTGGTCATTTGAAGTTTTTGCAAAGCTTTTCCAACATATTTGAGAGAGAGAAAAGAGCTAGAAACATATAATCCTTCTACTTCCAAGCAAACCATTAGACGTTTATCAAGAACGTTAACTACTTCAAAAGTAAATTCTCATAAACCGTAATCTTCATCTTTTTCGATTTCTTTCTCATAAAAGAATCGTAGATGGGTGGAGCATGTTTATCGAGGAGAGATAAGGATGCCTAGTAATGACCAAATCATTGATAGGTCATGACCAAATAGAAATCGTAAGTGGTTACGTGAGTTAAAACCATAAAAAGTCTTGAACGTAAACTTAGTTTTGAATGAACGTTTAAGAATCGATATAGCTAAGGAATGTGCCTATTGCTTAGTTAGGATGTAGATATGAAGTCCATGGAGTATTCCATGTGATTTAGCTTAGAGAACATTAGTAACGAAGTTATGGCGGATTTTGCGGAAATAGACTTTAAACGTCGAAAACGTATAAAGTCCAGATTAAAGGTCAAAAGTTGTCGTGTGACTTGAAAACATTGGTTTCCAATGTCAACACGTGAGATAAGGTAATTAAGAGTCGTTGGCAAAAGAATCGTCGCATTCCGACTTATAACGAAGAAAACGAGTATTGAACGGACGAAAACGTTAAACGAACGCTTAAAAATGAACTTAAAGGTGAATTCCGAGTTAACGGATTCGAAAAGGTAAAATTCTTATACGAATACGTAAAGGATGTGATTTGTGACTTGTAGGAATTCGAATGGGTCAATTCGGATGAAAAACGAACAAATTAGGAAGCCGGGAGTTTCGTTAAGAAACCAAACTATTTTGGCCAATCGATGCGCGAGTTGGTGCACGCAGCGCCAAACCCGGTGTTTTCGCCACGCCGCAGCATGCAGATTATGGCGGAAGAAAATAAAAGGTTCAGAGACTCACACACAACATGCATGAGAGTTTGTACATGGACTTCATGTGCAATGGCCAAGTCGAGGCAAAACCCTCGGAGAGTGATCTTATGGCCGCCACTAGAATATATAGGATGTCATGCCATCACTTAAAGTGAAAAATGTTGACCAAGTTAGTTTTTGTTCCATTTTGAATGAAGACTTAAAGTAAGACAATGAAGGTACTTAATGTACATGATACTTGCCTTAAATCACTTATAAGTTGTTAAGGTAAGAAGATCTAGTAAGGTTTAATAGAAATTAAACGAAGAACGTAAGAATGGAATACGTGCACTAGGAATAATGTTCAACGTTGGTAGTTCACCAATAATGATCGAATGTCAGTTTAATAATGACGTAAGAACGTTAATGAATCGTAACGAAGTATAGAAAGTTAAATCGACTTTATTAATGGAGTTAATTCAAATAAAACGTAGAAGAGAAAGAAGTTGGTTAGAACCGTAAAGTTAGTTTGTTTGATAACTAATTACAGTGTGCTATGTGAATGTATCATGTAGATCCTGTAAAGACTGAGAATAGTTGAATTATAAATTTGAAGACGCTTGAAGGAAAGTCTTTCTTAACGTTTGCCTAACCTTCGTGTTAGCTAAGTTTTTACGTGATGCATGTTGTGAGACCCCAGATTTTATCAATAAAGATTTAAATTTTGTCGAAATAATTTTTTAATATTATGGTGTGAATTTAAGATATTATTATAGTTGTGGGTAGTATTTATAAATTTTGCAAAGTATGCAAGTGGTTATATTATATTCGATTGGTCTGGGAATATTAGGTTTAGCGAGGGAATATTATTAACTACTCAATCATTGGTGGACCTATAATGTAATTATTATCGGATTGAGAAAAAACGACAAAAAATATTTTATTAAAATAACGGCGGAAGTTTTACCATTGACATTGTTGAACTACTCGGTAGTAAAAGTAACAAAGAATACGTGTGGTTGCATAGTATAATACGGTATTGATTATTGATGCTTATGTGAGAAGTCACTCGGTTTGATTCCATTATTTTCGATTAATAATATGAATTATTATAGCGATAATGACGTTTTGTTTTATTCAGTATTATTAACGTAATAAAGCGTAAACATCTTTTTTTATATAAAATAGAATACTTTATTAAAGTTATTCTATAAATAGAATATATTATATTTTATTATACATAGTGTTGCATAGTGTTTTGCATAGTGTTACATAGTGTTTGCATAGTAAAATATTTTTATATAAATAGAATATATGATATTTTATTTAAAAGATTTTGCTTTAAATATGGACCGTCAGATTAAAGTAAATCAATCTGGACCGTTCATGGATTAATTACTATGCATTCTATTTTCCTATAAATAGAAGCTCATTCCTTCATTATTTTCTTACGAATTCACTGAAACTCTAAAGAGAGAAACTATAGAGAGAAAGAAGAAGAGTATTCTGGTACTTCACTACTTTGATATCCAGTGTCTTTTATGGTAAGGGGTATTATTTGTTGTACCCGTAAGGGGTGTTATTCTTTCTTACTCATGAAGAGAACTTCTGTTATTCCATTCATTATTATTCGTTGAATAACTTTTGTAAAAGTGGTATACCCTATACATAAACTCAGATATGCCAAGATACCCTATACTTGGTGAAATCTTTATGTTATTCCATTCTTATTTATTCATTGGAATAACTTTGTATCGCGGAATCCCCTACACTTGGTGATCTTCTTCTATTATTCCATTCTTTATTATTCATTGGAATATCCTCGCGTGTGTTTTAGGACGACGGGTTCCATTGTTTATTATTCCGCAATTATTATTACATTTGGAATATCTCGTCGTGTGTTTTACACGGACCGGTTCCATTGTTTATTATTCAAAGATTTATTATTACGTTGGATCATCCCGCTTGGTGTGAATTTCACCGACTCGTTCCGTTATTATTATTCATTGGAATAACTCGCTCATGGCGCGGGCACCGCATGCATGGTGATTTCTTTTGTTATTCCATTCTTTATTATACCCGGTTGGTTAAAACTTTGACTTCTATACTCCATGAAATTAGTAGAATATCCTTGATATTTGCGTTTCATCCAAAGATCTTTTCATGGAAATATTCTTCCGATCATTCTTGAATTTTACTCTACAAAACAAAGATCTTGTTGACAATTTGGACGTTATTAATTCTCGGATAAAATAATTCTTGAACTTGTTTTATTGAATTATTATGTCATTGTCATCATCCTCATGATATATTATGTTATCTTTGGCTTACGTGCATAGATGAACTTAATATGATTATGACGAGGATCATTTAAGTATAATCATGGCTTGTTATAAATGATGTGATAAAAGTCCTCGTTGGGTCTGTAATGCGTTGATGGATAGTTTTTGGTATGATTATGATCGGGGGTGATTCTAAGATAGTCATGACCATTGATAATTTGATGAAAATCCTTGACCATGGTACAGGATGATTAGATGTGGTGGTTTATTTATTGTCGAGTCTCAAATGATAAAAATTGATGAAAACCTTTTAAAACCTAAAAGATAGTAGATTTTATTCTCTACTTGACTCTTTTAATGGATTGCATATTCACCGCTGCAGCTTAAACCGGTTGTCTATTGTATTTTATCGGTTTAACATTGTTGAAGACTATTGATAATTTATTTCGCATTATCTTAGTCATAATATTTTTCATTGGGCTAGTTGAGCTCACCTTTCTTTCACTTTATTCTCTTGAAATGAGAACATAGCCGGGACGAGTCGGGGAACGGAGTAATGGTCCAGAGGATAGCATTAGTAGTCCTCACTATTACGTGAAATAGTGTGATAATAGTTGTAATGAGGACTCCTTTTGAGTTTGTATAATATCTAGTAGACAATATTTGTATTCAAACTCATAGTTTATGTCGTATTATATACCTATGAGTTATGTTAGTAAGTTGTATTTGAATTTATATACCATGTAAGTGGCGACCCAAGATGGGTGACGATACCTAATTTTGGGGGGCCACGCGGTTGGTATCGAGCTTAGGATATGATCCCCGGCTAAGAGGTGAGAATAGTACTAGAGGGGAGAGACGGGGAATACCTTTGCTAGAATGACCTACCTAAGTTTATGTGCTATTTTATTGGTCACCGTCGATATAGGATAATTTGTTACATGTCAATTAACCCTTGTTTTGTGACAATGTTTGAGAATGGCATCCGAAAATCTTTGAGATAAGCAATGAAGCACATGAGAGTGTTGATTCATTTCAAACAAAAGGTAACGACCAACAACACGATAATAATCATCTTTGGTGGCAACGGCTATCGTAACAATGATAACCATCGTGGGGAAATTATCATGCTAAGAATGGTAACCACTTCGGTGGTAATCATGGCAAAGATAATAGAAGTGGAAATTTCAAGAAGAGAAGGTCATTTAGCTCGATTTTGTCGGTATAGTAAGTGAAGTCAAGTCCAATTTGGGATAGTGGCACCAAAGGCGGATACTGGATAAAACAAAGTCGGTGGTTTCAAGAAGAAGCGTTTTTCGTGACTTTCAAAAAGTGGGTAACCCGAACGGTTAGTACACGGGTTAGTTAATTATAAATTCTTGCGAAGTCTATACCTTATTAGATACTTTGGTTCTACCCATTCTTTTATCTCTCTTGCTTGCGCTCAACGCTTAAATTTGACTCCAGAGAAATTAGACTTTGATTTATCTATTGAAACTTCGTTGGGAGAAACCTTCGTTACCTCCACTGTTTATTAATCTTGTTGTTTCAAATAAACACTTTCACGTTACCTGTCGATCTTATCTTTTGAAAATACTTGCCTTTGATGTGATTTTAGGAATCAATTGGTTAACTACTCATCATGCTTTTCGTAAGGTTGTTAGCTTTTATATTCATAACCATCCTGTTATGCGAATTCAAAGTAACCAAACCACTAAAGTCAATCATTGTCATATCAAGCCATAAGTAAAGAGCCCCGATCCTTTCGTTGTTGACTTCTTTGTGTGGAATGCACCGCCGGACTTTCGTAGGCGACGTCGTGGATCAAGATGGCAAGTTGATAGGTATCATTGTGAGGTGCTATCTGTGTTAAGGGATAGAAGTCACAGTTGGTATTAATGTGACGATTATCCAAGTCTTGGACGAGAGTAATGATTTTGAATGATATTTCTATCATTAATAAATTTCTTGGCGTATTCTTGAAGACTTCCTAGCCTACCCTAGAGCGTGAAATCAATTTTGTATTGACCTAGATACAAAAATCCATTTCTTAAACCCTCAAATATTTCTTCAACTAAAAGGATCTGCTTACGTGGATTATGATGAAAGTCATAATAAAAGTATAGAACTGATGAAAATCATGGGTATATGAAGTATTAGTAAGTTTTATGATGAGTTATGTTGGTTAGTATGTGAAAACATGAAAGTTTCTTAGAAATCACAAAGAGTTGAAAATCGATTTTGGTGAAAAACGTAATATAAAATTCATTGACCATATCTCCTATTATATTTTGAATTTTGAGTGTGGTCAAGTTCTAGAGTTAGATCTATGAGTTACCTAACTAATCCAAGTGGAATTACTGGAAAAGGTGTTGTAGATTTTTGTGTGGACTGATTTTAGCAAAGGAGTGCAAAGCTGCAAAAATCGAAAAAAAGTCACGCCATGATTTTAGAGAGGCTGTTTCGGCCACTTAAATTATGAGAAAAATTCTGGCCTTTTGGGACATGAAGGTATATGGTATAAAGTACCTCCTATCCAAAAATGAGCTCATTCTGACTTAAAATGAGCAAGTTATGACTATTTAAATATTTAGGTTTTTTCGATTTAAAACGCTATAACCTGGGAGTTCTATAACTCCGATGACCATGAAATTTAAACTGGAAGCTCACGTTAACATGTGTAAGGTCCTGCCAATATTTGGGAATTTTTGGAGTTAAACTTGAGGTAGCTAATTTCTTAAGGAATTAATTAGAAATTAATTTTTGAAAAATAGTAAATGAATTTTAAAAATTCCGAGAAAAATATATTTTCATTATGGGACTATATTATGCTAAATCCCAGAAAAGAAATATTTTTGGGACTGATTTGGTATTTTTCATGAAAATAGTTTAGTTACGAACATATGAGTTAAATATGTTATGTGAAGTAACAAAGTTGAAAATAGGATTTTATGGCTAGAGAATCCTATATAGTAGTATATGCATATTTTTTATAAGGGATTTGATAATTGGTGATGATATCTTATGAGTATGGCGTTTTGAATGATTAAATGCATTATATGGTAAAGCGTAAACAATTGAGATAAATTATTTATAAATTTAAGAAGTATTGTTATAATATTAATGATATTAGATTATGAGATTATTAAGTGATTGATAACATGGGGATATTCTTGAATCTCGGATAAATTATATTATAAATGTTTAATATTTATCCTTTATCTCATTTGATTGATTCTTTATATCATTATCCTCATGCTTATATTATGTTGAAAGTCATACGTGGCTCAGTAGTGCATAGATGGACTTGGTATGATTATGACTGTGGATTGTTGGGTATAATCATAACCGTAATTGAAAACACGATTATCTTTGCACGTAGTGCATGGATAATTTGTGGTCGTGATACTAATGAATACACGATTATCTTTGGTAGTAGTGCATGGATAATTTGTGGTCGTGATACTAATGAATACACGATTATCTTCGCACGTGAAAGTGCATGGATAATTTGTGGTCGTGATACTAATGAATACACGATTATCTTTGGTCAGAAAGTGCATGGATAATTTGTGGTCGTGATACTAATGAATACACGATTATCTTTGGTCGTAGTGCATGGATAATTTGTGGTCGTGATACTAATGAATACACAATTATCTTTGGGTATGTAGTGTATGGATGATTTGTGGTCGTGATACTAATGAATACACGATTATCTTTGGTAGTAGTGCATGGATAATTTGTGGTCGTGATACTAATGAATACACGATTATCTTCGTCAGTAGTGCATGGATAATTTGTGGTCGTGATACTAATGAATACACGATTATCTTTGGCCGTAGTGCATGGATAATTTGTGGTCGTGATACTAATGAATACACAATTATCTTTGGCCGTAGTGCATGGATAATTTGTGGTCGTGATACTAATGAATACACGATTATCTTTGGCCGTAGTGCATGAATAATTTGTGGTCGTGATACTAATGAATACACGATTATCTTTGGCCGTAGTGCATAGATAATTTATGGTCGTGATACTAATGAATACACGATTTTCTTTGGCTGTAGTGCATGGATAATTCGTGGTCGTAATACTAATGAATATCCTTGGCCCAGTAGTGTGGATGATTCGATGATATGAATTAATTATTGAATGAGTCTCAAAGAATGAAATATTAATTCATGGATGTGGTAAAAGTCATCTTTGGTCAGTAGTGCATTGATAGACTTGGTATGATTATGACCACGGATTATTCGGTAAGATAATCACGATCAGATTGAAAATACGAATATCCTTGGCCAAGAGTGCATGGATAATTCGTGGTCGTGATACTATTAAGTCGCGTCTCAAAGATTATTGGTTTTACAAATTGTATATCTTTAGCTTTGTAAGTGCAAAGATGAATTGTTAATGAATATCTTTGGCGGATTGCGAAGATGAATTTAATATTTTTAACGATAAAGGTATTCAAGGTATCCTCACCTCTTATCATACCAGGTATGTACCCTAATTTCGAGGGAGAAATTCCATAAGGAGGGGAGATTGTGAGACCCCAGATTTTATCAATAAAGATTTAAATTTTGTCGAAATAATTTTTTAATATTATGGTGTGAAATTAAGATAATATTATAGTTGTGGGTAGTATTTATAAATTTTGCAAAGTATGCAAGTGGTTATATTATATTCGATTGGTCTGGGAATATTAGGTTTAGCGAGGATATTCGCATAACTACCAATCATGGTGGGACCCCACAACAAAATTATTTTCGGATTGAAAACGACATAAAAATATTTTATTAAAATAATGGGCGAAGAAGTTTTACCGTTGATTTGTTGAACTACTCGGTAGTAAAAGTACAAAGAATACGTGTGGTTGCATAGTAGAATACGATATTGATTATTGATGCTTATGTGAGAAGTCACTCGGTTTGATTCCATTATTGTCGATTAATAATATGAATTATTATAAGCGATAATGACGTTTTGTTTTATTCAGTATTATTAACGTAATAAAAATGTAAACATCTTTTTATATAAAATGTAATACTTTATTAAAGTTATTCTATAAATAGAATATATTATATTTTATTATGCATAGTGTTGATATAGTGTTTCAGATAGTGTTGCATAGTGTTTGCATAGTAAAATGTTTTTATATAAATAGAATATATGATATTTTATTTAAAAGATTTTGCTTTTAAATATGGACCGTCACGATTAAAGTAAATCAACTGGACCGCTCATGGATTAATTATTATGCATTCTATTTTCCTATAAATAGAAGCCCATTCCTTCATTATTTTCTTATTTAATTCAACTTTGAGAAACTCTAAAGAGAGAAACTATAGAGAGAAAGAAGAAGAGTATTTCGGTACTTCACTACTTTGATATCCGGTGTCTTTTACTAAGTAAGGGGTATTATTTGTTATACCCTAGTAAGTGGGTGTTATTCTTTCTTACTCATGAAGAGAACTTCGTTATTTCATTCATTATTATTCATTGGAATAACTTGTAAAAGTGGTATACCCTATACATAACTCTTGTATATGCAGATACCCTATACTTGGTGAAATCCTTATGTTATTCCATTCTTATTTATTCATTGGAATAACTCAGATACGCTGAATCCCCTATACTTGGTGATCTTCTTCTATTATTCCATTCTTTATTATTACATTTGGAATATCTCGTCGTGTGTTTTACAACAGGACACTGGTTCCATTGTTTATTATTCCGCAATTATTATTCATTTGAATATCCCGCTCGTGTGTTTTACAAGGACCGGTTCCATTGTTTATTATTCAAAGATTTATTATTCTGTTGATCATCCCGCTTCGGGTGTGAATTTCACCGATTCGGTTCCGTTATTATTATTCGTTGAATAACTGCCGTCATGCAAGCACCGCATGCATGGTGATTTCTTTTGTTATTCCATTCTTTATTATACCCAAATTAGTTAAAACTTTGACTTCTATACTCCATGAAATTAGTAGAATATCCTTGATATTTGCGTTTCATCCAAAGATCTTTTCATGGAAATATTCTTCCGATCATTCTTGAATTTTACTCTACAAAACAAAGATCTTGTTGACAATTTGGACGTTACTAATTCTCGGATAAAATAATTCTTGAACTTGTTTTATTGAATTATTATGTCATTGTCATCATCCTCATGATATATTATGTTATCTTTGGCTTACGTGCATAGATGAACTTAATATGATTATGACCGAGGATCATTCGGTATAATCATGGCTTGTTATAAATGATGTGATAAAAGTCCTCGGTGGCTCGTAATGCGTTGATGGATAGTTTTTGGTATGATTATGATCGGGGTGATTCTAAGATAGTCATGACCATTGATAATTTGATGAAAATCCTTGACCATGGTACGTGGATGATTAGATGTGGTGGTTTATTTATTGTCGAGTCTCGTGATAAAAATTGATGAAAACCTTTTAAAACCTAAAAGATAGTAGATTTTATTCTCTACTTGACTCTTTTAATGGATTAGATATTCCAATGCAGCTTAAACCGGTTGTCTATTGTATTTTATCGGTTTAACATTGTTGAAGACTATTGATAATTTATTCTCGCATTATCTTAGTCATAATATTTCATCTTGGGCTAGTTGAGCTCACCCTTTCTTTCACCGTTCTCTTCGTGAAATGAGAACATAAATTTGGGACGAGTCTGGGGAGCGGAGTAATGGTCCAGAGGATAGCATTAGTAGTCCTCACTATTTCGTGAAATAGTGTGATAATAGTTGTAATGAGGACTCCTTTTGAGTTTGTATAATATCTAGTAGACAATATTTGTATTCAAACTCATAGTTTATGTCGATTGCATACACTACGCTTATGTTAGTAAGTTGTATTTGAATTTATGTACCATGTAAGTGGCGACCCAAGATGGGTGACGTATACCTAATTTTGGGGGCGTCACACATGTTATACAATGCATGAATGGTAAATAGGAAAGAGTCGATGCCTGTTTTATTCTGGCTAGACAAGTATTGGAGAGTTGATTGATTTGTTTACAAGTCTATTGATATAGAACTTTTAACACTATCCTATGCCAAGTATTTGGTACGGATGAGAAGGTAAGTTTATCTATGTACAAACAAAAGTATTTTTATCGATTATTCGATGGGTACGCGAGGTTGCCAAATGTTGAATGTAAATATGTTTAACGTAAGAGTGTTGATCAACATAGAGTACGATAGGCTGATCACCTAGAAGTGCTCGTAAGTAAAGACGAGTGGATGGCCTTAGTGTCGGATATCCTTTTCAAGTATGGAAACGAAAAGCGTATATTCCTGGTCTATTGACCGGTTCATCATTCCTTAGCTATTATTTATGCTCTGGAATTGCTGTATGAGAAGTATTAGTCAAACGTTTCATAATGCTTCGTAGATAATTGTTCAGATATGGAAATAAAGCATGTATTTGTTGATGTAATATTCATATGATTCAGTGTTAAGACTTGCTGAGCTAGTTATGCTCATTCTTGCTTGAACCATATGTTTGCAGCTAAAGCCGAACGAATTGAGAGTTCTAAGAGAGATAAAGGAAAGGCTAAGAGGGATAATTAATCATCCTATAATAGACTAGTATATTTGTCTGTAATATACTTATGAAGAACAACGAATGTATTCGGTTATGAACCTGGGAAAGGATTTATTACAAATGTAATACCAAGATAGTAATTACACTCATTTTGTTGTTATCTCAATGGAATGATTGTATGAATTGTAGTATCGTGGAGCATCATCTGTCGGGTTGGAAGATACCCAGATTTGGGGGCGTCACACTATCACCTTCATTGAAGAATTTTGTGAGACCCAAGATTTTATGAATAAATATTTAATTTTCTCGAAATAATTTTTTTTGAATGTTATGGTATGGATTTGATATAATGTTATAGTTGTGGGTAATATTTATAAATTTTGCAAAGTACGCAAGTTGTTATATAATATTCGATTGGTCAGGGAATATTCTTTTTATTGGGGAATATCCGTACGACGGTACAATCATTGGATTGAGAAAACGACAAAAATATTTTTATGAGAATAACGACAGAAGTTTTACCGTTAAAACTGTTGAACTACTCGATAGTAAAAGTACAGTAATACGCGTGGTTGCATAATAGCACACGGTATTGATTATTGATGCTTATGTGATAAGTCACTTAGTTTTGTTTTATTAGTATTATTAATGTAATAAAATAGAAAAACTTTTTATATAAAATAGAATACTTTTATAAAGTTATTCTATAATTAGAATTTATTATATTTAATTATGCATAGTGTTTGCATAATGCCTGCATAGTGTTTGCATAGTAAAATCTTTTATAAAGTTATTCGTTTTATTAGATTATAAATAGAATATATTATATTTTATTTAAAAGATTTTGCTTTAATTATGGACCGTCGATTAAAGTAAATCAATCTGAACTGCTCATGAGTTAGTTACTATGCAAATCCATTTTTCTATAAATAGAAGCTCATTCCTTCATTATTTCTTACTTAATTCAATCGAAACTCTAGAGAGAAAACTATAGAGAGAAAGAAGAAAAGTGTTCGCTACTTCACTACTTCTATATCCAAAGACTCTTCTTCTTCTTAAGGTAGGGAATATTATTTGTTGTACTCGTAAGGGGTGTTATTCTTTTGTATTCATGAAGAGAACTTATGTTATTCCATTCTTTATTATTCTGTTAGAATTATGAGACCCCAGATTTTAAGAATAAAGATTTAATTTTCTCGAAATATTTTTTTGAATATTATGGTGTGAATTTGATATAATGTTATAGTTGTGGATAGTATTTATAAATTTTACAAAGTATGCAAGTTGTCATATTATATTCGATTGGTCGGGGAATATTTGTTTTATCAGGGAATATTCGATGTAACCGCACAATCATTGGGTGGACCCATGAATGGAATTATTGTTTTAATAAGAAAACGAAAAAAATTATTTTATGAAAATAACGGCACGGAAGTTTTACCGTTAATAATTGTTGAACTACTCGGTAGTAAAAGTACAAGAATACGCCAGAAATGCATAGTAAATACACAAGATTGATTATTGATGCTTACGTAATAAGTCACTCGCTTTTATTTTATTTGTATTATTAATGTAATAAAGCAGTAATACTTTTTAAAGTTATTCTATAAATAGAATATATTATATTCTATTATGCATAGTGTTGAATAGTGTTCGCATAGTATTTTGCATAGTAAAATCTTTTTATATAAAAATGTAATACTTTTATAAAGTTATTCTATAAATAGAATATATTATATTTTATTATGATATAGTGTTGCATAGTACTCGTATAGTATTTTGATAGTAAAATCTTTTTATATAAAATAGAATACTTTTATAAAGTTATCTGTTTTATTAGACAATAATTAGAATATATTATATTTTATTATGCATAGTGTTTCAGTATATAAGTGTTTGCAGATAGTAAAATCTTTTATAAAGTTATTCATTTTATTAGATTATAAATAGAATATATTATATTTTATTTAAAATATTTTGTTTTTAAATATGGACCGTCAGATTAAAGTAAATCAATCTGGACCGTTCATGAGTTAGTTACTATGCAGTCCATTTTTCTATAAATAGAAACTCATTCATTCATTATTTCTTTTAATTCAATTGAAACTCTAAAGAGAGAAACTATAGAGAGAAAGAAGAAAAGTGTTCTGCTACTTCACTACTTTTATATCCAGTACTCTTCTTTCTAATGTAGGAAATATTATTTGTTGTACTCGTAAGGAATGTTATTCTTTTGTATTCATGAAGAGAACTTATGTTATTCCATTCTTTATTATTCTCATTGGAATAACTCAGATATGCCAAGCTACCCTATACTTGGTGACATTCTTCTATTATTCCGTCTTTACTATTCTGTTGAATATCGTCTGCAATGCGTTTACGCTGCACTGATTAAAATCTTTATTATTCTGTTTGAATATATTGTCTCGTGCGTTTTACACCGCACGATTAAAATCTTTATTATTTTGTTGGAATATCCTCGTATCGCTTTTTACGCCTTTAATTCGGTTCCTCTTTATTATTATTCGCTGAATATCCCGCTCGCATGCTTTTACGCGGACCGATTCCGTCCCTTATTAGTATTCTCGTTGAATAACCCGCCATGCGTAAGTACCGCATGCATGATGATTTGTTGTTATTCTATTCTTTATTATTCTGTTGGAACATCTCGCTTGCATGTAATTTCACGACGATTCGGTTCCGTTATTATTATTTTGTTGAATAACTCGTCATGCGCTAAGTACCGCATGCATGGTGATTTATTTTGTTATTCCATTCTTTATTATACTCAATTGGTTAAAGTTTTGACTTCTATACTACATGAAATTAGTGGAATATCCTTGATATTTTGCGCTTCATCCAAAGATCTTTTCATGGAAATATTCTTCCGAGCATTCTTGAATTTTACTCACAAAGCAAAGATCATGTCGACAATTTGGACGTTATTGGTTCTTGGATAACTAAATTCTTGAACTTGTTTTATTGAATTCTTATATCATTGTCATCATCCTCATGTTTATATTATGTTGAAAGTCATTTGTATTCAGTAGTGCATAGATGGACTTGGTATGATTATGACGATTAGGAGGATTATTTGGTATAATCATAACCGTAATGTTACAAATGATGTGGAAAAAGTCCTCATTGGCCCGTAGAGTGCATTGATGGACGCTTTTTGGTATGATTATGGCTATGGATTCTCTTCGTCAGTAGTGCAAAGATGAATTGTTTTATGGCATGATCGTGGACCGTTGATGAAAACATGATTATCTTTAGCCAGTAGTGCATGGATAATTCGTGGTCGTGATACTAAATAATATCCTCGGCCAGAAAGTGCGGGGTGATTCGATGATGTGGATTATTTATTGTCGAGTCTCAGCGATAAAAGAATTGAAAAACCTTTTAAATCATAGAAGATAGTAGATTTTATTCTTTACTTAACTCTTCTAAGGGATTGCTTGTTCCGCTGCAGTTAAACTTGATGTTCGTTATATTGTATCAGTTTAACATTGTTGAAGGCTAATGATAATGTATTCTATATTATCTTAGTCATAATATTTCTTACTGGGCTAGTTGAGCTCACCTTTTTTTCATTGTTCTCTTCGTGAAATGAGAACGTAATGGGACTAGCTGGGGAACGAGAGTGATGGTCCCGGATGGTGCATTAGTAGTCCTCACTATTCTGTGAAATAGTGTAATAATAAATGTAATGAGGACTCCATTGAGTGTGGATATTATCTAGATGACAATATTTGTATTAAAACTTACAGCTCATGTTGTATATTTAAGTTTGTATTTGAATTATGTACCATGTATTTGGCGACTCAAGATGGGTGATGTATACCTATTTTGGGGGCGTCACAGTTGGTATCAAAGCTTAGGGATATTATCTCTGGCTAAGATGTGAGACAAGAACTAGGAGGGGAGAGATGGGGAATTCCTTTGCTAGTATGACCTACCTAAGTTTATTTGATATTTAATTGGTCGGTTAGAGTATATGGATAATGTGTTACATGTCAATTAACCTTTGTTTTGTGGCAATATTTGCAAATGACAACCGAAAATGTTGAGATAAGCAATGAAGCACATGAGACCGTTGAGACACCTTTAATCACTAACCAGGTTAATGTGATGTTAGACGAAGAAGAAATTAGAGATATCTACGTGATGCGTGAAGAACTAATAATTGCACCCGAGCTAGTTGCAGAGGTAGAAGCTGAGAGTGAGGAAGAAGAGGAAGCTGAGGAGAATTTATTAGAAGAATTTTATGATCAAAATTTAGCATTACAAAATCATATTCATGAGTTAGAAGAAGAGCAGTCAAGAACGGTGAAAGTGCGTGGAGCAAAAAGAGATGCAACCATTCAAAATTGTGTTACCCGATGTGCGATTCTTGAATAGAAGCACTCTTTGGCAGATTATAAGATATTAGAGCTGGAATCTGAGAATGCTATGATCAAAGTTCTGATGAAAGTAGAAACAAATGAACGAAGGAGAATAGATGACGCATGGGTAAAAGCTGCACGACGTGTAGATATTGTAGAAAAAGACGTCTGATCCAATAAAGCCAAAATAGATGAAATGGATTTTTCTTTTTGGACAACAATTGGGAGAATCCAACATCAAATTCAGAATTACCCTGTGCATAGCGGTCAACCCCAATTCGATATGGATTGGAGAATAATGATTCAAATCATGGATCAGGAATGGGACGAAGCACTTAAGGGTGGAATGTACCCTATAGCAAAGTCAAATCCAGTAGTTTAAGTAAGAGCGTTTGTCGAGGAACCCGAACGAAGTTATTACGGGTAAGTTAATGATAAACTCTTGCGAAGTCTATACCTTATTAGATACCGGTTCTACCAATTCTTTTATCTCTCTTGCTTGCGCTCGACGTTTAAATTTGACCCCTGAGAAATTAGACTTTGACTTATTGGTTGAAACTTCGATAGTAGAAACCTTCGTTACCTTCACTATTTATAAATCTTGTTTAATTCAAATTGTCACTTTCACGTTACCTGTCAATCTTATCTCTTTGAAAATACTTACCTTTGATGCGATTTTAGGAATCGATTGGTTAACTACTCATCATGCTTTTCGTGAGGTTGTTAGCTTTCATATTCCTAACCAACCTGTTATGCGAATTCAAGCAACCAAACCACTAAAGTCAATCATTGTCATATCAAGCCATAAGTAAATAGCCCAGATCCTTTCGTTGTTGACTTCCTTGAGTGGAATGCACCAAAGCCAGACTTTCTGTAGGCGACGTCGTGAATGACGGTGGCAAGTTAATAGGTATCAATGTGACGTGTTATCCAAGTCTTGGACGAGAGTCACAGTTTTGAATGATATTTCTGTTGTTATTAAATTTCCTGACGTATTCTTGAAGACTTCTTAGCCTACCCCTAGAGCATGAAATCGAATTTTGTATTGACCCCAGTACTAAACCCATTTCTAAAACCCTCAAATATTTCTTCAACTAAAATGAACGTATAACGTGCCAAAGACGTTGACTCGAGCTGTTGAAGATTACGATCGTACCATTCAATATCATCGTGGGAAAAATGAACGTGGTAGCTGACACGTTGAGTAGAAGATCGTATGCGTTTACGAGTGTGATGTTGTTAACACAAAGACCCATTTCGTATAACTTACAATTGATGGAGATAGAGTTAAAGACTCTATGGACCCACGTGAAGATAACGAATATATGATTAGAATCGACTTTAATCGATAAAGTTAAAGCCGCTCAAGCTACATACTCAGAGCTGATGAATGTGAAGAAGAAGGTTCAAGTGGGCGTTATTCTAGAAGCAAGAATCGACGAAGAGAAGAAATCTCAACCCTCGATTTAATTTTCTCATTTAAAATCCTCGATCGAGTAGGAACTGTGGCCTATAGACTCGTTTTACCGCCAAGTATGTTGCGTGTTCAGAACGTTTTTTTTACGTATCGATGTTACGTAAATATGTGGACGACCTGAACCACATTATTAATTTAGAACTGGACGAGATAACAAAAAATTTAACGTATGAGGAGATACGTGTTAACATCTTGGATAAGAAGGATCATATTCGACGCACAAAGGTTATACCTCAAGAATTAGAATCTGAAATAAAGTCAAGGATCCTCACCTCTTCTAAGATACCAGTATCGCACGTAAATTTCGAGAGGCTTAAATTCCATAAGGAGGAGATTGTGAGACCCCAGATTTTATGAATAAAGATTTAATTTTCTCGAAATATTTTTTTGAATATTATGGTGTGGATTTGATATAATATTATAGTTGTGGGTAGTATTTATAAATTTTGCAAAGTATGCAAGTTGTCATATTATATTCAATTGGTCGGGAAATATTTGTTTTATCAGGGAATATTCGTGCAATGGCACAATCATTAGTGGACCCCGCAACGAAATTATTGTCGGAATGAGAAAACGACAAAATTATTTTATGAAAATAACGGCGGAAGTTTTACTGTTAATACCGTTGAACTACTCGGTAGTAAAAGTACAGAATAATACGCGTGGGTGCATATAGTAGACATACCAGTATTGATTATTGATGCTTACGTGATAAGTCACTCGTTTTTTTGTTTTATGGTATTATTAATGTAATAAAATAGAATACTTTTTTAAAGTTATTCTATAAATAGAATATATTATATTCAATTATGCATAGTGTTGAATAGTGTATCGCATAGTGTTTTACATAGTAAAATCTTTTTATATAAAACATAATACTTTTATAAAGTTATTCTATAACTAGAATATATTATATTTTATTATGCATGATAGTACTGCATAATAGTTTTTGCATAGTAAAATATTTTTATATAAAATGTAATACTTTTATAAAATTATCTATTTTATTAGACAATAATTAGAATATATTATATTTTATTATGCATAGTGTTTGTATAGTGTTTTAAGATAGTGTCTACATAGTAAAATCTTTTATAAAGTTATTCATTTTATTAGATTATAAATAGAATATATTATATTTTATTTAAAAGATTTTGCTTTTAAATATGGACCGTCGATTAAAGTAAATCAACTGGACCGCTCATGAGTTAGTTACTATGCAAATCCATTTTTCTATAAATAGAAGCTCATTCATTCATTATTTCTTATTTAATTCATTTGAAACTCTCTAGAGAGAAACTATAGAGAGAAAGAAGAAAAGTGTTCTACTACTTCACTACTTTTATATCCAAAGATCTTCTTTCTAAGGTAAGGAATATTATTTGTTGTACTCGTAAGGGGTGTTATTCTTTTGTATTCATGAAGAGAACTTATGTTATTCCATTCTTTATTATTCTCATTTGAATAACTCAGTATACGCTGCTACCCTATACTATACTTGGTGACATTCTTCTATTATTCCGCCTTTATTATTCTTTGGAATATCATATTCATGCGTTTTACGTGGGATTCGATTAAATTCTTTATTATTCTGTTGAAATATATCTCTTGTATGCGTTTACGTGGGACCGATTTCATTTTTATTATTTTGTTGGAATATCATGTCTCATGCATTTTACGCCTTTAACTCGGTTCCGTCTTTATTATTATTTTGTTGGAATATCTCGTCTATGCGCTTTTACGGGACCGATTTCATCCTTATTAGTAATCTGTTGAATAACGTCTACATGCTGCAATACCGTATGCATGGTGATTTCGTTGTTATTCTATTCTTTATTATTCATTGGAACATCACGCAATTTAATTTCACCGATTCGGTTCCGTTATTATTATTCTATTGGAATAACCTGTCTATGCGAAGTACCGCATGCATGGTGATTTCTTATGTTATTCCATTCTTTATTATACTCAGTTGGTTAAAGTTTTGACTTCTATACTCCATGAAATTAGTGGAATATCCTTGATATTTGCGCTTCATCCAGTATCTTTTCATGGAAATATTCTTCTGAGCATTCTTGAATTTTACTCTACAAAGCAATATCATGTTGACAATTTGGACGTTATTGGTTCTTGGATAAATTAATTATTGAACTTGTTTTATTGAATTCTTATATCATTGTCATCAGCCTCATGTTTATATTATGTTGAAAGTCATCTATGGGCTGTAGTGCATAGATGGACTTGGTATGATTATGACGAGGGATTATTCGGTATAATCATGATCATAATGTTACAAATTATGTGGAAAAAGTTCTCATTGGCCCGTAGTGCATTGATGGATAGTTTTTGGTATGATTATGGCTATGGATTCTCTTTGGCCATAGTGCAAAGATGAATTATTTTATGGCATGATCAGGACCGTTGATGAAAACATGATTATCTTTAGCCGTAGTACATGGATAATTCGTGGTCGTGATACTAAATAATATCCTTGGACGTAGTGCAGGGGTGATTCGATGATGTGGATTATTTATTAAGCTGAGTCTCAACGATAAAAGTGATGAAAAACCTTTTAAATCATAGAAGATAGTAGATTTTATTCTCTACTTGACTCTTCTAATGGATTGCTTGTTCCATCGCATTAAACTTGATGTTTGTTATATCAGTATCGGTTTAACATTGTTGAAAGCTAATGATAATTTATTTCAAGATTATCTTAGTCATAATATTTCTTACTGGGCTAGTTGTGCTCACCCTTTCTTTCATTGTTCTCTTCAGGAAATGAGAACGTAGCTGGGACTAGTCGGGGAACAAAGTGATGGTCCAAGATGGTGCATTAGTAGTTCTCACTATTCTGTGAAATAATGTAATAATAAATGTAATCAGGACTCCATTCAGTCTGGATATTGTCTAGATGACAATAATTGTATTAAAACTCACAGCTCATGTTGTATATTTAAGTTTGTATTTGAATTATGTACCATGTATTTGGCGACTCAAGATGGGTGATGTATACCTATTTTGGGGGCATCACAGGAAAAACCTGTATACGCGGGCTACCCTGTGATGCCCCCAAAATAGGTATACATCACCTATTCTGAGTTGTCAATACATGGTACAGAAACAACTACAACTTTATTATTAGAAACAAGAAATTGTGAGTTTGAATACAAATATTATCTTCTAGACAATATCTATACTCAAATAAATCCTCATCACATTTATTGATACATTATTTTACAAAATGGTGAGGACTACTAAACAATTCTTTCTAAAACCTTCATTCCATACCCCAGACTCGTACTCGCTATATTCTCGCCTCCCGAGAAGAAAAATGGAACAAAAAGGAAAAGGTGAGCTCAACTAGCCCAAGAAAGAATATTATGACTAAGATAATATACAACAAATTACCGTTAGTCTTCAACAGGGAAAAATCTAATAGAATACAATAGACAACAAATTTTAAATCAATATTCATAGCAATGAAATAATAATTCATTAGAAGAGTTAAGTAGAGAATGCAAACTACTATCTTCTATGTATGAATTTAAAAGTTCATCGCTCATCTTTTATCCTGTAACATCAATCAATATACATCCGAATCAAATATTCATCTTTGCACCTGTGCCAAAGATATTCATCGATTGGTCATGTTCATCTAAACACTGTTCATCTTTGCACTACTACCAAAGATATTCTTCAGAAATCATTCATTTGCACTGTGCCAAAGATATTCAATAATATCATCATTTAAGACCGAGGATGGTGAAAATATTTTAAAGAAACGAATCCGTTGAAACAAAATGACAAGGATTAAGGATTAAGGATTCAGTACTTTGTTTTATCCATGTTCAAAAAAAAAAATACCTCAAAAATAATCATAGTGGTGTAAAATTCAAGAATGATCAAAACATGGATACAATCAAAGCTAGTATCCGAATAGATATTTTGGACAAAAAGAAGAAATTTTATTTTTCGATGAATAGTGTCAGATATCGTGAATAGTGCCAGTATACGTGAATAGTAACTCCGAACACCAAAAGATAGAAATTTCCCAAAAACATCTTCACGCTTCATGAAATAGTACTCGTGAATAAGAACTCGTGAATAGTAACTCATGAATAGTAACTCGTGAATAAGAACTCGTGAATAGTAACCTCGACATGGAAAAGTTCCAAATTTGATAAAAAGTTTCAACCAATATTTCAGCATAATGATATTGAAGAAATAATATCATTTGAGAAGAAAATAACATCCCTTACCTCGAAAGATTAGTACTTCTAAATTTGGAATACCGTATATAGTCTTTGAAGGAAGCACCGCCTAACAATACTCAAAGTATATTCAAAATACTCACAAGAATACGCCGATAATATAGAGAAAGAAAACTTCAGTTTCGGTGTGATTTTCAATTCTAACCTAAGACCCTATTTATAGAAATTGCTTAGAACACCAAAGCGTAAAATTTAATAAATTAATAATATAATTATATAAATTTCCTACACATGCCTAGAATCTGATTTCAGCCATCAAACACATGCCACATTCTAGAAAAAGTAAGAAAAATGTTTTTCTAATTTAAAATAATTTAAACTTCCAAAATCAATTATTTTTGAGCTTGAACTTCAATAATTCATAATAAATAGCCCTTTCATCAGTAAATTGAATCTCACGAGTTTTTATAGGAAATTCAATTCTCTACAACTTTGCGTAAGAAAGTTTTCCAAATTCCAAATAGAAATTGACCAAATCCACAAACAGGCGATTTTAATGTTATATAATCAAATTTCGGTCACCAATAAATGGGGTCCACCGACATGTTTAACATGTTTTAAACATTTATTGCAACAAAAATACTCTTCCTCCTCAGATACTCATATATCCCACATTCGTTGTAAAAAATATCACCATTATTATATTATTAAAATATAATAATATATTTAAATGAATTATTTTATCGAAAAAGATAAAATTTCAATTTTCAACAATTGTCACATTAAAATTTTCTCCATCTATATCCATATAAAATCAATATTTTCCTCATCATATGAATCAATAATTAATTATTCACAAATAATATTATGTAATCACAATATCGACAACTGTGCAGCCTCAGAAAGAGGGGCTTTCCAATAAGAATTTCTCCATCATTGGCGCAATTAATTAGGTGACCAAACCTCTCCTTAGACAGTAACTTTCTAGACATTACCAATAATGTTATCTAATAATATTATTCAGATAATATGAATTATTGCTTCGATAATGAAAAATAATGTAATGACAATTATGAAACAACAAAAGAATATAAAATATCAACGCAAAGAATTATTAACTCAATAAAAAATCGAATGAAAGTAATTATCAGAACCATTATTGAGTAGTGCCTTTCACGTAAGAATCAACAATTGGTGCAATACCGCAGGTGTACTTCTTGTGTTTTAACCACCGGGTATTTTAACAAGATAAACGTGAATAACTACGCCTGAATTATTTTTAAACAACTTATATTTGTCGCGTTTTCTTCATCCAATCGCTTTTTAGTTATGGGGCCCACACATGGTCGTTTACTGGCCAGCATTTAATATTCCCCGACAAAGATTTAATATTCCACGACCAAACGAATATTTCCGACAACAATGAATATTTTATAACCACTTGCTTATTTTGAAGTATTTGCGTATTTTACCCCTAACTAGCCACATTAATCACATCAACCCTTACTATTTCAAAAAATATAGAAAATTAAATTTCATTAATAATAAGTTGGGGTCTTACAACCTCCCTCCTTATGAAATTTCGTCCGAATCGACGACGACGTACACAGTGTTTCAAAAGGTGAGGATACCTCGCTTTCATTTCCGTTTCTAACTCCTGTGTCATTTCCTCTATAGCATGGTTCCTCCACAAAACTTTAACTTGTGGTATGACCTTTCTTGGCGTAGGACATGCTCCTTCCTATCCAAGATCTTGACAGTACCTCCTCATACGTTAAGTCTTGGTTATTTCGTCCTGGTTCTAATTTATAACGTGGTTGGTCTTTCACATATTTACGAAGTACAGATATGTGAAACACATTATGAACACGAGACATACTTGGAGGTAACGCAAGTCTATAGGCTACATTTCCTACTCGGTCAAGAATTTGAAATGGACCAATAAATCGTGGATTGAGCTTTCCTCTCTTCCCAAATCTTGTAACTCCCTTCCATGGAGCAACTCGCAATAATACATGATCCCCTACACTAAATTCCACGTCCTTTCGATGAAGATCCGCATAACTCTTTTGTCGATCTTGTGCCGTTTGTATACGTTGTCGAATCATTTGGATCTTTTCCGTAGTCATACGTACCAACTCGGGTCCCAACAATGTTGCTTCACCCACCTCATCCCAACATACTGGAGAGCGACACTTTCGTCCATATAATACTTCAAATGGAGCTACACCTATACTTGTCTGATAACTGTTGTTGTAGGAGAATTCCACCAATGGTAAATACTTATCCCAACTGCCCTTGAAGTCTAGGACACAGAGTCTTAATAAATCTTCAAGAGTTTGAATAGTCCTTTCTGATTGTCCGTCCGTTTGAGGATGGTATGTCGAATCGAATCAGAATCTGCACTCCATAGCTTTTTGCAAGCTAACCCAAAATCTTGAAGTGAATCTTGGGTCACGATCCGAAACTATGGATACAGGCATGCCATGCAACCTCACAATCTCATTCACGTACATACTAGCAAGACGTTCAAGTGAATAAGTCTCCCGTATCGGCAAGAAATGAGCAGACTTGGTTAATCTATCAACAATAACCCAAATAGCATTGATGCCTTGAGAAACCGTAGGAAGACCCGTGTAAATCCATGGTAATGTGTTCCCACTTCCATTTCGAGAATCTCAAGTGGTTGCAATGGACCCTTAGGTACTAGATGCTCCGCTTTACACGTTGGCAAGTTAAACACATCGAGATAATTTTGGAATCTCTCTCTTTATATTGTTCCACCAAAATGTATGTCAAGATCACGATACATTTTAGTACTTCCAGGATGGATTGCAAATGGTGTATTGTGTGCCTCCATCATAATCTTGTACTTCAAATCGTAGTCGTTAGGAACACAAAGTCTAGAGTGGACTCAAGTATTCCTTCTTCATCAATTCTCGCCTCCTAATAGCTCCTTCTTGTACTTTCTTCTTCATACGCATTTCCCGCCCGGTGGCTTGAGCAACCTTAACTTTTTCTATTAAAGTTAGCTCTATGCGTATACTTGACATCATCGCACTCGTTCTGCGATATGATCTTCTACTCAACGCAGCGTCACCTACCACGTTCGCTTTCGAGGATGGTATTGAATAGTGTGGTCGTAGTCTTTCAATAGCTCGAGCCAACGTCATTGCCGCAGATATTGAGTTCTTTTTGAGTGAAGAAATATTTAAGGCTTTTATGGTCCAATATATCTCCACTTTCTCCCCATATAGATAGTGCCTCCATATCTTTAAATAAAACGATTGGGCACGCTAACTCTAGATCATGAGTAGGATAATTCCTCTCATATACTCTTTAAGTTGTCATGAGGCATAGGCTATGACTTTCCCACGTTGCATGAGAACACATCCTAACCCTTTGCCTCGAAGCATCATTTGAGATAACAAATCCATCCGAACCAGATGGTATTGTTAGAACAGTCAAATAAGTCTCCTCTTAAGCTCTTGGAAACTTTTCTCGCATTCTTCGCTCCAAACGAATTTTGTATCCTTCCGAAGTTTAATGAAGTTAATGGAGTAGCGATTCGAGAAAACCCTTCCACGAATCTCCGATAATAACCAACTAAGCCCAAAAGCTACGTACTTCATCCACCGACTTGGTTGCTCCCAACTTTGATTGCTTCAATCTTCACGGATCAACAGATACTCCATGTTTCGACACCACGTGCCCAAGGAATGCTACTTCCTCGGGCCGTAACTCGCATTTCTTTAATTTGGCATATAGTTTGTTTTCACGAAGCCTTTGGAGTACCAACTTCAAATGGTGCTCATGATCTTCACGACTTTTGGAATATATAAGGATGTCATCAATAAAGACAACAACAAACCGATCCAAATATTCCTTGAATACTCGGTTCATCATATCCATGAAAAGCCGCAGAAGCATTAGTCGATTCGAAAGACATGACTAAGAATTCATAATGCCCGCATCGAAGTTCTAAAGGCGTCTTTGGAATATCCTCGATTCTAATCTTCATTTGATGATATCCGTAAGCGAAGATCGATTTTTGAAAAGAATTGTGCCCCGCGAATGGTCAAACAAGTCATCAATACGAGGTAGAGGATACCTATTCTTGATGGTGACATGGTTCAATTCCGATAGTCAATACAAAGTCGCATACTCCCGTCTTTCTTCTTTACAAATAAAACAGGAGCACCCCAAGGAGATGTACTCAGGACGAATGAAACCGATGTCCAACAATTCACGTAGTTGGACCTTTAACTCTCAAGTTCAATATGAGCCATTCGATATGGGGTTTTAGAAATGGGCTTTGTACCAAAGTTCAAGATCAATAAAGAATTCAACTTCACGTTCGGGGTAGACGGAAGTTCTTCTGAAATACGTCGGGAAAGTCAATAACAGTGAATATTATTCAAATTTGGCGTGTCTTTATTCAAATCCATAACATGGGCTAAGAAAGCTTGACATCCGCTTTTTCAATAAACGAATAGCTTTATGATTAGATATGACGGTGATTGATTTTAATGGTTTAGTTGCTTGAATCCGCATAACAAAAGTTGGTTAGGAATATGAAAACTAACAACCTTACGAAAACAATCAATTTTGGCATGATGAGTAGTTAACCAATCAATCCCTAAAATCACATCAAAAGCAAGTATCTTTAAAGAGATAAGGTCAATGGTAAGGTGATGGTGCCAACTTGAATCAAACAAGATTTATAAACAAAGTGGATGTGATGAAAGTTTTCCTAATCGGAGTTTTCATGAGATAGGTCAAAGTCTAATTTCTTCTGAGTCAAGTTTAAACGTTGAGCACATGCAGGAGAGATAAATGAATGGGTAGCACTAGTATCAAGTAAGGTATAAACTTCGCAAGAATTTATAAATAGCTTACCCGTGATCACCTCGTTTGGGTTCCTCGCATTATGACCGATCAAATACAATACGCTTCTTCCTAATCGTTGACTTTGACTTTTTTCGGGACGATCTTTTGAGTCACCGAATCCCCATTGAACTAGGTTTCGCCATACGCATAATCTCGAAAGCGATATGTCCTTCCTTTCCACAATTATAGCATACCTTGAACTGTTAGGACGGTTTTGGGTGATATGTCCCTCTTTCCGCATTTATAAAGATATGACCGGTGGTCGTTCTCCTCCCTTAGAACCAGCTTGTCAGCCAAGACTGCCGTCTTCACATGGTCATTGTTAAATCTCCTCTTTTAAAATCTCCTCCGACTCGCTTCTTCTATTTTCATGGGCATGATTACCACCAGAGTGGTTACCATTTTGTCCATCTCGCTTTTTTCTCCATTTGGTTATCATTATTACATTGATCGCTATATCTCCGAGTACGATCCTCGTTGTGGGTCCTCAGTTGACCATACTCGTTATCTCGCCTAATAATTGAGCCACATTTACAACATCCGAATAGAGAGAAAGTTTATGAGAAATGAGATATCGACGTATACGGGTTTCAAACCTCTAAGAAACATCCGTGTCAAACGTTCCTCATTCTCCACAAAATGAGGTGCGAGACACGGATAACTCGCAAACTTTGCCTCGTCATCGAGACACCGTCATGTTGTTTTTCTCTAATCGATGAACTCCACTTCCTTCATACGACGTAACACTTTTAGGAAAGTATTTGTCATTAAATAGTTTCAAACGTTTCCCAAGACATCTTGAGTCGCCAATTGGATGGGTACGCTTCATGACTCTCCACCAAGAGTCTCATTTCGCCACGGAACATAAAGGTGGCGAATGGAACCTTCGTTCTCTGTGCATCCCAAGACATCGAATATCTTGGTAATTTGTTTGACCCATGTTTCCGCCCATGATCGGATCCGCTTTCCTTAAATTCGTGGTCCCAACTCTTTAAACCGCTTGGCTATGACAACCCATGAATTGCTATCATTTCCTCCTCGTATTTTGAACACGAGTCTCCTAAATTCGATTTTGCATGAATCGTAAAAAGCTTCTAAACATCCCTCATTCATCATCTCGCTTCATTTGGTGTTGTTCATAGGAGGAACATTGCCACTGCTGTTACACGTTCTCCTCGTTGGTGAGTACAAAGCGTCTCCACGGCCTCATTTCCATTGTTAATATTCTCACGACATTCTCAAATACCGTCATAAAACAAGGGTTAATTAAGGAAATCAATATATCACATAATATCCTTATATCTCGACCAACTAAAAAAAATAAGCTTAGGTAGGACACACTACTAGCGGAAGGATTTACCTCTCTCTCCCTCCTAGTTCTATTCCCCGATCTCCGCCAGAGATCATATCCCTAAGCTCGATACCAACCGTGACGCCCCAAAATAGGTATACATCTCCTATTCGAGTCACAATACATGGTATGTAAACAACTACAACTTTATTATTACAACAAGAAAGCGTGAGTTTGAATACAAATATTATCTTCTAGACAATATCTATACTCAAATAAATCCTCATCACATTTATTGATACATTATTTTACAAAATGGTGAGGACTACTAAACAATTCTTTCTAAAACCTTCATTCCATACCCCGACTGCACTCGCTTATATTCTCGCCTCCCGAGAAGAAAAATGGAACAAAAAGGAAAAGGTGAGCTCAACTAGCCCAAGAAAGAATATTATGACTAAGATAATATACAACAAATTATCGTTAGTCTTTCAGGAAAAATCTAATAGAATACAATAGACAACAAATTTTAAATCATTATTCGCAATGAAATATTAATTCATTAGAAGAGTTAAGTAGAGAATGCAAACTACTATCTTCTATGTATGAATTTAAAAGTTCATCGCTCATCTTTTATCCCCTGTAACATCAATCAATATACATCCGAATCAAATATTCATCTTTTACTCTACAGCCAAAGATATTCATCGATTGGTCATGTTCATCTAAACACTGCTCATCTTTGCACTACTACCAAAGATATTCTTCGAAATCATTCATCTTCGCACACCATGGGCCAAAGATATTCAATAATATCATCATTTAAGACCGAGGATGATGAAAAATATTTTTAAAGAAACGAATCCAAAGTGAAACAAAATGACAAGGATTAAGGATTAAGGATTCGTACTTTGTTTTATCCATGTTCAAAAAATACCTCAAAAATAATCATAGTGGTGTAAAATTCAAGAATGATCAAAACATGGATACAATCAAAGCTAGTATCCGAATAGATATTTTGGAGACAAAAAGAAGAAATTTTATTTTTAGGTGAATAAGTCTTGAGTATCGTGAATAACCGTATATCGTGAATAGTAACTCAGACACCAAAAGATAGAAATTTCCCAAAAAAAAACATCTTCACGCTTCATGAATAGTACTCGTGAATGAATAGTAACTCGTGAATAGTAACTCATGAATAGTAACTCATGAATAGTAACCCGAGCATGGAAAAGTTCCAAATTTGATAAAAAGTTTCAACCAATATTTCAAAGATAATGATATTGAAGAAATAATATCATTTGAGAAGAAAATAACATCCCTTACTCGAAAGATTAGTACTTCTAATTTGGAATAACGGGTATAGTGTCAAGGAACTTGCACCGTCTAACAATACTCAAAGTATACTCAAAATACTCACAAGAATACGCTCGATAATATAGAGAAAGAAAACTTGGTTTACGGTGTGATTTTCAATTCTAACCTAAGACACCTATTTATAGAAATTGCTTAGAACACCAAAGTAGAAAATTTAATAAATTAATAATATAATTATATAAATTTCCTACACATGCCTAGAATCTGATTTCACCATCAAACACATGCCACATTCTAGAAAAAGTAAGAAAAACATTTTTCTAATTTAAAATAATTTAAACTTCCAAAATCAATTATTTGAGCTTTGGAACTTCAATAATTCATAATAAATAGCCCTTTCATCGGAAAAAATTCGAATCTCGCAAGTTTTTATAGGCAATTCAATTCTCTACAACTTTGCAAGAGAAAGTTTTTCCAAATTCCAAATAGAAATTGGTGAAATCCATAAAGCAAGCGATTTTATTGTGCTATAATCAAATTTCAATCAATAAATGGGGTCCACCGAGCATGTTTAACATGTTTTAAACATTTATTGCAATAAAAATACTCTTCCTCCTCGTAACTCTCATATATCCCACATTCGTTGTAAAAATATCACCATTATTATATTATTAAAATATAATAATATATTTAAATGAATTATTTTATCGAAAAAGATAAAATTTCAATTTTCAACAATTGTCACATTAAAATTTTCTCCATCTATATCCATATAAAATCAATATTTTCCTCATCATATGAATCAATAATTAATTATTCACAAATAATATTCGAGAATCACAATATCGACAACCGTGCAGGTTCCTCAGAAGAGGGGCTTTCAATAAGAATTTCTTCTTCTTGGTGGCGCAATTAGGTGACCAAACCTCTCCTTAGACAGTAACTTTCTAGACATTGCCAATAATGTTATCTAATAATATTATTCGAGATAATATGAATTATTGCTTCGATAATAAAAAATACTTGTGTAATGACAATTATTCAAAAACAAAAGAATATAAAATATCAACATAACAATTATTAACTCAATAAAATACTAAGCAAGAATTATCGTAACCATTATTGAGTAGTGCCTTCTTACGTAAGAATCAACAATTGGTGCAATACCGCAAAGCTACCGTGTGTTTTAACCCAAGGGTATTTTAACGATAATCTGTGAATAACTACTCTGTAGTTATTTTTAAACAACTTATATTTGTCGTTTTCTTCATCCAATCGCTTTCAGTTATGGGCCCACACATGGTCATGCGCCATCGCATTTAATATTCCCGACAAAGCGATTTAATATTCCACGACCAAACGAATATTCCACACACAACAATGAATATTTTATAACCACTTGCTTATTTTGAAGTATTTTGCGTATTTTACCCCTAACTATCCACATTAATCACATCAACCCTTACTATTTCAAAATAATAAATAGAAAATTAAATTTCATTAATAATAAGTTGGGGTCTTACATACCCTATACTTGGTGACATTCTTCTATTATTCCGTCTTTCTTATTACATTTGGAATATCCTCGTCATGCATGCATTTTCACTTTGGGACTGATTTCGTCTTTATTATTACATTGGAATATATCGTATGCATGCGTTTTACGTCGGACCTAGTTAAAATCTTTATTATTATTCATTTGAATATACTATATGTATGCTTTTCTGTGGGATTGATTCCGTCCTTATTAGTATTCTATTGGAATAACTCATCATCATCAATACCGCATGCATGGTGATTTGTTGTTATTCCATTCTTTATTATTCTATTGGAACATCCCGCTTGCGGTTAATTTACTTTGACTGGTTCCATTATTATTATTATTGTTGAATAACTTTGCCTCATGTCTGGCAACCGCATGCATGGTGATTTCTTTTGTTATTCCATTCTTTATTATACTCAGTTGGTTAAAGTTTTGACTTCTATACTCCATGAAATTAGTGGAATATGCTTGATATTTGCGCTTCATCCAGTATCTTTTCATGGAAATATTCTTCTAAGCATTCTTGAATTTTACTCTACAAAGAAGTATCATGTTGACAATTTGGACGTTATTAGTTCCTGGATAAATTAATTCTTGAACTTGTTTTATTGAATTATTATGTCATTGTCATCATCCTCATGTTTATATTATGTTGAAAGTCATCTGTGGCATTTAGTGCATAGATGGACTTGGTATGATTATGACCAGGGATTATTCGGTATAATCATGCCCGTAATGTTACAAATGATGTGGAAAAATTCCTCATTGGCCCGTAGTGCATTGATGGACAGTTTTTGGTATGATTATGGCCAAGGGTGCAAAGATGAATTGTTTTATGGCATGATCAGGACCGTTGATGAAAACATGATTATCATTGGCCCGTGGTGCATGGATAATTCGTGGTCGTGATACTAAAGAATATCCTTGGCCTGTAGTGTAGGGATGATTTAATGATGTGGATTATTTATTAAGTTGAGTCTCAGCGATAAAAGTGATGAAAAACCTTTTAAATCATAGAAGATAATAGATTTTATTCTTTACTTGACTCTTCTAATGGATTTATTGTTCCGCTGCAGTTAAACTTGATGTTTGTTATATTGTATCAGTTTAACATTGTTGAAGGCTAATGATAATTTATTCTGCACTATCTTAGTCATAATATTTCTTACTGGGCTAGTTGAGTTCACCCTTTCTTTCATTGTTCTCTTCAGGAAATGAGAATGTAGCTGGGACTAGTCGGGGAACAGAGTGATGGTCCTAGATAGTGCATTAGTAGTCCTCACTATTCTGTGAAATAGTGTGATAATAATTGTAATGAGGACTCCTTTAGAGTTTGTATACTCTCTAGTAGACAATATTTGTATTCAAACTCACAGTTTATGTTTTGTCGTATTATACACGATAGTTGTATTATTAAGTTGTATTTGAATTCTGTACCATGTATCTTGCGACTTAAGATGGGTGATGTATACCTATTTTTGGGGCGTTACAGTTGGTATCAAAGCTTAGGGATATGATCCCTGGCTGAGATGTGAGACAAGAACTAGGAGGGGAGAGACGGGGAATTCCTTCGCTAGTATGACCTACCTAAGTTTATTTGATATTTAATTGGTCGGTCAGAGTATATGGATAATGTGTTACATGTCAATTAACCTTTGTTTTGTGGCAGTATTTGCAAATGGCATCCGAAAATGTTGAGATAAGCAATAAAGCACATGATACCGTTGAGACACCTTAAATCACTAACCAGGTTAATGTGATGTCAGACGAAGAAGAAATTAGAGATATCTACGTGGTGCGTGAAGAACTAATAGTTGCACCTGAGCTAGTTGCAAAGGTAGCAGCTGAGAGTGAGGAAGAAGAGGAAGAATAGCATTACAAAATCGTATTCATGAGTTAGAAGAGCAGGTTGAAGAACGGCAGGCGGTCGTGAAGCAAAGAGATGCAACCATTCAAAATTGTGTTACCCGATGTGCGATGCTTGAACAGAAGCACTCTTTGGCAGAGTATAAGATATTAGAGCTGGAATCTGAGAATTCTATGATCAAAGTTCTGATGAAAGTAGAAACAAATGAACGAAGGAGAATAGATGACGCATGGGTAAAAGCCGCACGACGTGTAGATATTGTAGAAAAAGACGTCCGATCCAATAAAGCCAAAATAGATGAAATGGATTTTTCTTTTTGGACAACAATTGGGAGAATCCAACATCGAATTCGGAATTACCCTGTGCATAGCGATCAACCCCAATTCGATATGGATCGGAGAATAATGATTCAAATCATGGATCAGGAATGGGACGAAGCACTTAAGGGTGGAATGTAATTATATAGCAAAGTCAAATCCGATGAGTTTAAGTGAGAGCGTTTGTCGAGGAAACCGAAACGAAGTTATTACGGTTAAGTTAATGATAAACTCTTGCGAAGTTTATACCTTATTAGATACCAGTTCTATCCACTCTTTTATTTCACCTAGTTGTGTTCAATGTTTGAATTTAACTCTGGAGAAGTTAGATTTTGATTTATCTATTGAAACTCAGTTGGGAGAAACCTTCGTTACATCCACTATTTGTAAGACCCCAGCTTTTATAAATAAAGATGAATTTTCTATAAATATTATTTTTGAATATTATGGAATTAATTTGATATAATGTTATAGTTGTGGGTAATATTTATAAATTTTGCAAAGTAAGCAAGTTGTTATAAAATATTCGTTTGGTCGAGGAATATTCTTGTTGTCGGGGAATATTAAATACGATACTACCAATCATTGGTGGACCCCTAACGGAAGTATTGTCGTAGTTAGAAAGCGACAAAATTATTTTTCTATAAAAATAATGGCGGAGGTGTTATTCATCAAAACTGTTGAACTACCGTAGTAGTAAAAGTACGAGAATATGCGTAGTTGTATAGTAGCACACGATATTGATTATTGATGCTTACATGAGAAGTCACTCATTTATGCTCAATTATTGCTACTGAGAATTGTTGCATCATATCTCTTATATTATTGATTCAATTATTGTCACAAGATCATCATCAGTATAGTATGTTATAGTATTAAATTATTAATTGAGATGACAAGTTATAAATGATTAATAATTGTTGAAAGATTAAATATGTGTTGATTAAAAATAAAATGATTTGTGGTAATATTTATTCAATCCTTGATGTATATAAAGAGTCTACATTATGAGACGTTTGTGGTAAGTTTGATTATTTTATGGGGGCCCATATGTCATCATCTAAGAGTCCCTTCATCGATAGTAATTACCTTTGTGAATAGTAATTACCTTTGTGAATAGTAATTACCTTCGTCAATAGTATTTATCTTCGTCAATAGTAATTACCTTTGTGAATAGTAATTACCTTCGTCAATAGTATTTACCTTCGTCAATAGTAATTACCTTTGTGAATAGTAATTACCTTTATGAATAGTAATTACCTTCGTCAATAGTATTTACCTTCTTCAATAGTAATTACCTTCGTCAATAGTAATTACCTTCGTCAATAGTAATTACCCCTTCATAAATAGTAGTTGTCCCTTCAATATTACCAAGAGTTAAGCGCCTCTTTGATTGTTCCAAGGGTTAATTACCCTTCTAAATAATAGTAGTTGTCTCTTGATATTACAAGAGTCATTTTGACCTTCGTTAAGACCAAGAGCCACCCTCGCTTTTTCTATAAATATAAAGCTCATTCCTTCATTATTTCTTACGAATTCAACTTTGAAACTCAGAGAGAGAAACTATAGAGAGAAAGAAGAAAAGTATTCTACTACTTCACTTTTCCAATATTCAGTTCTTCTAAGGTAGGGAATATTATTTGTTGTGACTCGTAAGGGTGTTATTTTTTATTCATGAAGAGAACTTCGTTATTCCATTCTTTATTATTACATTGGAATAACTTTGTAAAAGTGGCATACCCTATACATGATTGTATATGCGGAATACCCTATACTCGGTGAAATCCTTTATATTATTCCATTCTTATTTATTACATTGGAATAACTTTGTATAATGGAATCCCTATACTTGGTGACATTCTTCTATTATTTTATTATTCCGTTGGAACATCCCGTCAGTGCGTTTTACGGTGGACTGGTTAAAATCTTTATTATTACATTGGAACATCACATGCATGTGTTTTACATGGACTGGTTAAAATCTTTATCATTCTGTTGGAATATCCTATCGTGTGTTTTACACCGGATCTGGTTAAAATCTTTATTATTACTGTTGGAACATCTCGCATTGGTGTGAATTTTCACCGACCGTTTATTATTATTATTCTGTTGGAATAACCTGTCTATGCGAAGTACCACATGCATGGTGATTTCTTTTGTTATTCCATTCTTTGTTATACTCAGTTGGTTAAAGTTTTGACTTCTATACTCCATGAAATTAGTAGAATATCCTTGATATTTGCGCTTCATCCAGTATCTTTTCATGGAAATATTCTTCTGAGCATTCTTGAATTTTTACTCTACAAAGCAGTATCATGTTGACAGTTTGGATGTTATTGGTTCCTGAATAAATTAATTCGTGAACTTGTTTTATTGAATTATTATGTCATTGTCATCATCCTCATGTTATATTATGTTATCTTTGGCTTACGTGCATAGATGAACTTAGTATGATTATGACCAGGGATCATTCGGTATAATCATGGCTTGTTATAAATGATGTGATAAAAGTCCTCAGTGGCGTGTAATGCAGTGATGGATAGTTTTGGTATGATTATGACGGGGGTGATTCGGTATAGTCATGACCATTGATAATTTGATGAAAATCCTTAACTGTGGTAGTGCGGGGATGATTAGATATTGTGGTTTATTCATTAAACCGAGTCTTAGTGATAAAATTGATGAAAACCTTTTAAAACCTAAAAGATAGTAGACTTTATTTTCTACTTGACTCTTTTAATGGATTGATATTCAGCTGCTGATTAAACTAGTTGTCAATTGTATTTTATCGGTTTAACATTGTTGAAGACTATTGATAATTTATCTCGCATTATCTTAGTTATAATATTTCTTCTTGGGCTAGTTGAGCTCACCCTTTCTTTTCTTTTTATTCTTGAGTGAAATGAGAATATATTTGGGACGAGTCGGGGAGCGGAGTAATGGTCCGAGAGGATAGCATTAGTAGTCCTCACTATTTACGTGAAATAGTGTGATAATAATTGTAATGAGGACTCCTTTTGAGTTTGTATAATATCTAGTAGACAATATTTGTATTCAAACTCACGGTTTATGTCGTATTGTATACAGCAGCTTATATTAGTAAGTTGTATTTAAATTCTGTACCATGTATCTGACTACCCAAGATGGGTGATGTATACCTAAATTTTGGGGGCGTCACACTATTTATAAATATTGTTTAATTCAAATTGTCACTTTCACGTTACCTGTCAATCTTATCTCTTTGAAAATACATGCCTTTGATGCGATTTTAGGAATCGATTGGTTAACTACTCATCATGCTTTTCGTAAGGTTGTTAGTTTTCATATTCCTAACCAACCTGTTATGCGAATTCAAGCAACCAAACCACTAAAGTCAATCATTGTCATATCAAGCCATAAGTAAAGAGCCTCGGTCCTTTCGTTGTTGACTTCCTTGAGTGGAATGCACCGAAGCTAAACTTTCTGTAGGCGACGTCGTGAATGACGATGGCAAGTTGATAGGTATCAATGTGACGTACTATCCAAGTCTTTGATGAGGGTTACAGCTTTGAATGATATTTCTATTGTTAATAAATTTCCTGACGTATTCTTGAAGTCTTCTTAGCCTACCCCTAGAGCATGAAATCAAATTTTGTATTGATCCCAGTACAAAACCCATTTCTAAAACCCTCAAATATTTCTTCAACTAAAATGAACGTATAATGTGCCAAAGACGTTGACTCGAGCTGTTGAAGATTACGATCGTACCATTCAATACCATTATGGGAAAGCGAATGTGATAGCTGACGTGTTGAGTAGAAGATCGGATGCGTTTACGAGTGCGATGTTGTTAACACAAAGACTCATTTCGTATTACTTACAAGTGATGAAGATAGAGTTAAAGACTCTAGGGACCCACGTGAAGATAACGAATATATGAGTAGAATCGACTTTAATCGATAAAGTTAAAGTCGCTCAAGCTACACACCCAGAGCTGATGAATGTGAAGAAGAAGGTTCAAGAGGGCGTTATTCTAGAAGAAAGAATCGACGAAGAGAGTAAATCTCAAACCTCAATTTAATTGGCCCATTTGAAATCCTCGATGAAGTAGGAACTGTGGCCTATAGACTCGTTTTACCGCCAAGTATGTTGCGTGTTCAGAACATTTTTTTTACGTATCGATGTTACATAAATATGTGGACGACCCGAACCACATTAGTAAATTAGAACTAAACGATATAGCTAAAGATTTAACGTATGAGGAGATACGTGTTAAAATCTTGGATAAGAAGGATCGTATTCAACACTCAAAGGTTATACCTCAAGAATTAGAATCTGAAGTGAAGTCAAGGGATCCTCACCTCTTCGGCATACCAGGTACGTACGTAAATTTTGAGGGCGAAATTCCATAAGGAGGGGAGATTGTGAGACCCCAGATTTTATGAATAAATATTTAATTTTCTCGAAATAATTTTTTTTGAATATTATGGTATGGATTTGATATAATGTTATAGTTGTGGGTAATATTTATAAATTTTGCAAAGTACGCAAGTTGTTATATAATATTCGATTGGTCGGGGAATATGCTTTTTATCGGGGAATATCCGTATGACGGTACAATCATTAGTGGACCCCATAACGGAATTATTGTCGGATTTAGAAAACGACAAAAATATTTTTATGAGAATAATGGTGAAAGTTTTATCGTTAAAACTATTGAACTACTCGGTAGTAAAAATAAAGATGTCTGGCATGGTTGCATAAGTAGTAGCACTGCAGTATTGATTATTGATGCTTATGTGATAAGTCACTCGGTTTTGTTTTATTAGTATTATTAATGTAATAAAAGCAGAAAAACTTTTATATAAAAAGCAGAATACTTTTATAAAGTTATTCTATAATTAGAATATATTATATTTTATTATGCATAGTGTTTGCATAGAGCTGCATAGTGTTTTGCATAGTAAAATCTTTTATAAAGTTATTCGTTTTATTAGATTATAAATAGAATATATTATATTTTATTTAAAAGATTTTTCTTTAAATATGGACCGTCAGATTAAAGTAAATCAACTGGACAGTTCATGAGTTAGTTACTATGCGGTCCATTTTCTATAAATAGAAGCTCATTCCTTCATTATTTCTTACGAATTCTTTGAAACTCTCAGAGAGAAACTATAGAGAGAAAGAAGAAAAGTGTTCGCTACTTCACTACTTCTATATCCAAGATTACTCTTCTTCTTAAGGTAGGGAATATTATTTGTTGTACTCGTAAGGGGTGTTATTCTTTTGTATTCATGAAGAGAACTTATGTTATTCCATTCTTTATTATTACATTGGAATAACACAGATACGCTGCAACTACTTATACTTGGTGACATTCTTCTATTATTAAAAGTCTTTACTATTACATTTGGAATATCCCTCGCATGCATTTTCTATTTGGACTCGATTTCGTCTTTATTATTACATTGGAATATCCACATACATGCGTTTTTCTGTGGGACTGGTTAAAATCTTTATTATTATTACGTTGGAATATATATGCATGCATGCGTTTTACGCTTGGGACTGATTAAAATCTTATTAGTATTACATTGGAATAACATATACATGTGAAGTACCGCATGCATGGTGATTTGTTGTTATTCCATTCTTTATTATTCTGTTGGAACATCCCGCCGGTGAATAAATTTACTTTGACTTTGGTTCCGTTATTTAGTATTCTGTTGGAATAACTGCATACATGTGAAGTACCGCATGCATGGTGATTTCTTTTGTTATTCCATTCTTTATTATACTCAGTTGGTTAATGTTTTGACTTCTATACTCCATGAAATTAGTGGAATATCCCTGATAATTACGCTTCATCCAGTATCTTTTCATGAAAATATTCTTCTGAGTATTCTTGAATTTTACTCTACAAAGAAGTATCATGTTAACAATTTGGACGTTATTAGTTTCTGGATAAATTAATTATTGAACTTGTCTTATTGAATTATTATGTCATTGTCATCATCCTCGTGTTTATATTATGTTGAAAGTCATCTGTGGCCTGTAGTGCATAGATGGACTTGGAATGATTATGACCAGGGATTATTCGGTATAATCATGACCGTAATGTTACAAATGATGTGGAAAAAGACCTCATTGGCCCGTAGTACATTGATGGACAATTTTTGGTATGATTATGGCTATGGATTCTCTTCGGCCAAGGGTGCAAAGATGAATTGTTTTATGGCATGATCAGGGCCGTTGATGAAAATATGATTATCTTTGGCCCGTGGTGCATGGATAATTCGTGGTCGTGATACTAAAGAATATCCTTGGCCTGTAGTGCAGGGATGATTTGATGATGTGGATTATTTATTAAGCTGAGCCTCGGCGATAAAAGTCATGAAAAACCTTTTAAATCATAGAAGATAGTTGATTTTATTCTCTACTTGACTCTTCTAATGGATTGCTTGTTCCGCTGCAGTTAAACTTGATGTTTGTTATATTGTATCAGTTTAACATTGTTGAAGGCTAATGATAATTTATTCTGCATTATCTTAGTCATAATATTTCTTACTGGGCTAGTTGAGCTCACCCTTTCTTTCATTGTTCTCTTCAAGAAATGAGAACGTAGCTGGGACTAGTCGGGGAACAGAGTGATGGTCCTAGATGGTGCATTAGTAGTCCTCACTATTCTGTGAAATAGTGTGATAATAATTGCCTTTAGAGTTTGTTTACTCTCTAGTAGACAATATTTGTATTCAAACTCACAGTTTATGTTTTGTCGTATTGTACACGACAGTTGTATTATTAAGTTGTATTTGAATTCTGTACCATGTATCTGGCGACTCAAGATGGGTGATGTATACCTAATTTTGGGGGCGTCACAAATTTCATCAAACACTTCATAGGCAGACTATTTCACAGGCAGAAAAACCAATCTTCGACAATGCTTGAAGTTGATGACATCCAAACAATAGCTCAGATAACCTTTGAGTTTAAAAAAACAGGACTCAAGTTAAACATTTAATTTACAAAATTAGGTAAGAAATAGTTTGGAATCGAGTCAATAAATTCTATTAGAACATCACAACCTAGCCTTTAAACTCACACCTTAACAAAAAAAAATTTTAAATGGATAGATAGTTTATAGATACCTTGATGGCTTCCAGTACCGGAGCAGTAACCTCTACTATCAGTTCCTCTCGGACGATCAAAATTTTTTGGTACATTAAACCAAAATTATTTATTTTGGTATCAGAGTCAAATCGACGACCATCAGTTGTGCCAAGAATTTGGACCAAAATTCCAAGACTGACATGCAGAAATTGGACCAAAATTACTTCTTAATTAAAATTGAACCTCATAATATATTCTCAGTTTCAAATTATGGCACTTGGAGCACTATCAAGTTCAAATTTAGGCTTCTAAAATTAATTAATACTCTTGTTGTTTGCTTTCGAAGTTGGTGTTTCTGAATTATTTAAATTACCAACAGATGACATTCTTAAATTTTAAAAAGATAATTACATTTTTAAATAAACTACAATGCTAATGGAATCCAGATTGCCTATTAATTCCATACTCAGTATGATTGTGACGCCCCCAAAATAGGTCCATTCCATCCAACCCATTCTGAGTCGCCAAATACATGGTACAGAAATAACTACAACTTTATTATTACATCATATAAACTGTGGGTTTAAATACAGATATTTCCATCTAGACAATATCCACATGCAAATAAATCCCCATCATAATTATTGATACATTATTTTACAAAATGGTGAGGACTACTAAACAACTCTCTCTAGAACCTTCATTCCATACCCGACTAGTACTCGCTACATTCTCGCCTCCCGAGAAGAAAAATGGAACAACAAGGAAAAGGGTGAGCTCAACTAGCCCAATAAAGAATATTATGACTAAGATAATATACAACAAATTATCGTTAGTCTTCAATGAGGAAAAATTTAATAGAATACAATAGACAACAAGTTTTAAATCAATATTCGCAATGAAATAATAATTCATTAGAAGAGTTAAGTAGATAATGCAAACTACTATCTTCTATGTATGAATTTAAAAGTTCATCGTCTATCTTTTATCCCTGTAACATCAATCAATATATATCTGGAATCAAATATTCATCTTTGCACTTCTGAGGCCAAAGATATTCACCGATTAATCATGTTCATCTAAACACTTGTTCATCTTTGCACTACGGCCAAAGATATTCATCGAAATCATTCATCTTTGCACTACGGCCAAAGATATTCAATAATATCATCATTTAAAGGCGAGGATGATGAAAATATTTTTAAAGAAACGAATCCGGTGAAACAAAATGACAAGGATTAAGGATTAGTACTTTGTTTTATCCATGTCCAAAAATACCTCAAAAATAATCATAGTGGTGTAAAATTCAAGAATGATCAAAACATGGATACAATCAAAGTTAGTATCCGAATAGATATTTTGAATGAAAAGGAAAATTTTTATTTTTCGATGAATAGTCTTAGTGATTCGTGAATAAGATAGTATCGTGAATAGTAACCCCGACACTAAAAGTTCCAAATTTGATTAAAAAGTTCAGATCAATACTTCAGCATAATGATATTAGAATAAATAATATCATTAAAAAAAATAATATCCTTTACCTCGAAAGATCAGTACTTCTAGCTGAAACACCGAATATAGGCTATGACTTGAACTTCCACCGTATAACAATACTCAAAGTATACTCAAAATACTCACAAGAATACGCTCGATAATATAGAGAGAGAAAACTTCAGTTTCTGGTGTGATTTTCAATTCTAACCTAAGCACCCTATTTATAGGAAAATGCTTAGAATACCAAAGTAGAAAATTTAAGATAATAATAATATATATATACAAATTTGTCTACGCACCTAGAACCATCTGAATTCAACAACTTGCATGTGTTTAATGAGGCTAACCAAACACAAAAACGTTTTTGTTAATTAAAACAATTAAAACTTCCAAAAATTAATTATTTCGGAGCTTCGGAACTTAAATAATTCATAATAAATAGCTCTTTTATCAGAAAAATTTGAATCTCACGAATTTCCATAGGAAATTCCATTATCTACAACTTTACAGAAGGAAGTTTTTCCAAATTCCAAACAAAAATTGACCAAAATCCACAAACGGGCTATTTTACAGGCTATAATCAAATTTCAGTCAATAAATGGGGTCCACCGACATGTTTAACATGTTTTAAACATTTATTGCAACAAAAATACTCTTCCTCCTCGTATACTCATATATCCCACATTCGTTATAAAAATATTACCATTAGTATATTATTAAAATATAATAATATATTTAAATGAATTATTTTATCGAGGAAAAAGATAAAATTTCAATTTTCAACAATTGTCACATTAAAATTTTCTCCATCTATATCCACATAAAATCAATATTTTCCTCATCATATGAATCAATAATTAATTATTCACAAATAATATTACAGAATCACAATATTGACAACCGAGCGGTTCAGGAAAGAGGGGCTTTCAATAAGAATTTCTCCTTCTGCCGTGGCAGCCTTGATTAGGTGACCAAACCTCTCCTTGAGATGAGAACTTTCTAGACATTGCCAATAATGTTATCTAATAATATTATTAGGATAATATGAATTATTGCTTCGATAATGAAAAATATTGTGTAATGACAATTATTGAAACAACAAACAATATAAAATATCAACGCAGACAATTATTAAATCAATAAAATAAAAAATCTTTGAGCGATAATTCTTTGTAACCATTATTGAGTAGTGCCTTCTTACGTAAGAATCAATAATTGGTGCAATAGTGTCTTCTCTTGTGTTTTAACCATAGAGTATTTTAACGGTATTAGCAGTAATAACTATCGCCGTTATTTTTAAACAACTTATATTTGTCGTTTTCTTCATCCAATCGCTTTTTAGTTATGGGGCCCACAAAAGCTCGCATGGCCGCATTTGCGAATATTCCCCGACAATACGAATATTCCACGACCAAACGAATATTCCCCGACAATAATGAATATTTTATAACCACTTGCTTATTCGGAATATTTGCGTATTTTACCCATAACTATCCGCATTAATCAAATCAACCCTTACTATTTCAAAATAATAAATAGAGAAAAATAAATTTCATTTATTAATAATTTGGGGTCTTACAACCTCCCCTCCTTATGAAATTTCGTTCTCGAAATTGATGTACGTACCTGGTGTTTAGAAAAGGTGAGGATACCTCGCTTTCATTTCCGTTTCCAATTCCCAGGTCATTTCCTCTATAGCATGATTCCTCCACAAAACTTTAACTTGTGGTATGACCTTTCTTAGCGTGGGACATGCTCCTTCCTATCCAAGATCTTGACAGTACCTCCTCATACGTTAAGTCTTGGCTATCTCGTCCAGATTCTAACTCTATAACGTGATTCGGGTCTTTCACATATTTACTGAATCTGAGATATGTGAAACACATTATGAATCTACGAGACATACTCGGAGAGGTAACGCGAGTCTATAGGCTACATTTCCTACTCGGTCAAGAATTTGAAATGGACCGATAAATCGTGGATTGAGCTTTCCTCTCTTCCCAAATCTTGTAACTCCCTTCCATGGAGCAACTCGCAACAATACATGATCCCTATACTAAATTCCACGTCCTTTCGATGAAGATCCGCATAACTCTTTTGTCGATCTTGTCTTGCTTTTGTATCGTTGTCGAATCATTTGGATCTTTTAAAGTAGTCATACGTACCAACTTCGGGTCCCAACAATGTTGCTTCACCCACCTCGTCCCAACATATTGGAAGCGACATTTTCGTCCATATAATGCTTGAATGGAGCCACACCTATACTTGCACGATAAGCATTGTTGTAGGAGAATTCCACCAATGGTAAATACTTATCCTAACCGCCCTTGAAGTCTAGGACACGAGTCTTAATAGATCTTCAAGAGTTTGAATAGTCCTCTACGATTGTCGAGTCCCTTTGAGGATGGTATGCGAATCGAATCGTAAATCCGTGCCCATAGCTTTTTGCAAGCTAACCCAAAATCTTGAAGTGAATCTTGGGTCACGATCCGAAACTATGGATCTGGGCATGCCATGCAACCTCACAATCTCATTCACGTACATACTAGCAAGGCGTTCGAGGAATAAGTCTCCGTGTCGGCAAGAAATGAGCGGACTTGGTTAATCTATCAACAATAACCCAAATAACATTGATGCCTTGAGAAACCGTAGGAAGACCCGTGAATGTGAAATCCATGGTAATGTGTTCCCACTTCCATTTCGGAATCTCAAGTGGTTGCAAGCGGACCCTTAGGTACTAGATGCTCGCCTTTACACATTGACAAGTTAAACACATTGAGATAAACTTTGCAATCTCTCTCTTCATATTGTTCCACCAAAATGTATGTAGAAGATCACGATACATTTTAGTACTTCCAAGATGGATTGTAAATGGTGTATTGTGTGCCTCCATCATAATCTTGTACTTCAAATCGTCAGTCGTTAGGGACACAAAGTGCAGAGTGGACTCAAGTATTCCTTCTTCATCAATTCTCGCTTCACGAAATAGCACCTTCTTGTACTTTCTTCTTCATACGCATTAGCTCAAGATTCGGTGGCTTGAGCAACCTTAACTTTTTCTATTAAAGTTGGCTCTGTCGTATACTTGACATCATCGCACTCATTTTCGCATATGATCTTCTACTCAACGCGTCGGCTACCACGTTCGCTTTTCCAGGATGGTATTGAATAGTGTGGTCGTAATCTTTCAACAACTTAAGCCTACGTCGTTGCCGCATGTTGAGTTCCTTTTGCGTGAAGAAATATTTGAGGCTTTTATGGTCTGAATATATCTCCACTTTCTCCCCATATAGATAGTGCCTCCATATCTTTAGCGAAAAAGCATTGCTGCTAACTCTAGATCATGAGTAGGATAATTCCTCTCATACTCTTTAAGTTGTCATGAGGCATAGGCTATGACTTTCCCACGTTGCATGAGAACACATCCTAACCCTTTGCTGAAGCATCCACATGAGATAACAAATCCATCCATACCGGATGGTATTGTTAGAAGCAGTCTTAGAAATGAGTCTCCTCTTGAGCTCTTGGAAACTCTTCTCGCATTCTTCGCTCCAAGCAATTTTGTATCCTTCCGAGTTAAATTTGGGTTAATGGAGTAGCGATTCGAGAAAACCCTTCCACGAATCTCCGATAATAACCATTAAGCCCAAAAAGCTACATACTTGATCACTGACCGGTTGCTCCCGACTTTGTATTGCTTCAATCTTCACGGATCAACAGATACTCCATGTTTCGACACCACGTGCCCAAGGAATGCTACTTCCTCAAGCGAACTCATATTTCTTCAATTTGGCATATAGTTAGTTTTCACGAAGCCTTTGGAGTACCAGCTTCAAATGGTTCTCATGATCTTCACGGCTTTTGGAATATATGAGGATGTCATCAATAAAAACAACAACGAATCGATCCAAATATTCCTTGAATACTCGGTTCATCATATCTATGAAAGTCCGCGGAGCATTAGTTAATCAAAGAAAGACATGACTAAGAATTCATAATGCCGTCTTAGGTTACGAAGGCAATCTTTGGAATATCCTCGATTCTAATCTTCATTTGATGACATCCAGAAGCGAAGATCGATATTTGAAAAAAATTGTGCTTACTCAGAATTTGGTCAAACAAGTCATCAATACGAGGGTGAGGATACCTATTCTTGATGGTGACATGGTTCAATTCGATAGTCAATACAAAGTCGCATACTCCCGTCTTTCTTCTTTCTGAATAAAAGCAGAGCACCCCAAGGAAATGTCTTAGGGCCGGATGAAACCAATGTCCAACAATTCTTGTAGTTGGACCTTTAACTCACGAAGTTCAATAGGAGCCATTCGATATGGGGTTTTAGAAATGGGCTTTGTACGGGTTCAAGATCAATAAAGAATTCAACTTCACGTTCTAGGGGTAGGCCAGGAAGTTCTTCAGAAATCGTCGGGAAAGTCGATAACAATAGGAATATTATTCAAATTTGGCGTGTCTTTATTCAAATCCATAACATGGGCTAAGAAGAAAACGACATCCGTTTTTCAATAAGCGAATAGCTTTATGATTAGATATGACGGTGATTGATTTTAATGGTTTAGTTGCTTGAATTCGCATACAATGGGTTGGTTAGGAATATGAAAACTAACAACCTTACGAAAACAATCAATTTTGGCATGATGAGTAGTTAACCAATCAATCCCTAAAATCACATCAAAAGCAAGTATCTTTAAAGAGATAAGGTCAGCGGTAAGGTGATGGTGCCAACTTGAATTAAACAAGATTTATAAGCAGTGGATGTGATGAAAGTTTCTCTAACGGAGTTTCCACGAGATAGGTCAAAGTCTAATTTCTCAGAAGTCAAGTTTAAGCGTTGAGCACAAGCGGGAGATAAATGAATGGGTAACTGCAGGTATCAAGTAAGGTATAAACTTCGCAAGAATTTATAAATAGCTTACCGTGATCACCTCGTTTGGGTTCCTCGCATTTTGACGATCCACAACAAGCGCTCTTCCGAGGCCGATTGACTTTGACTTTTTCGGGACGATCTTTTGAGTCACCGTCCCCATTGAACTAGGTTTCGCTATCAGACAATCTCGAGCCATATGTCCTTCCTTTCCACAATTATAGCATACCTTGAAGCTGTTGTGGGCGGTTTTGGTGATATGTCCCTCTTTCCGCATTTATAGCATATAATGGGTGGTCGTTCTCCTCCTTAGAACCGATTCTTGCACCAGACCTTTGTCGTCTTCACATAGTCGTTGTTAAATCTCCTCTTTTAAAATCTCCTCGACTCGCTTCTTCTATTTTCATGGCCATGATTACCCACGAGTGGTTACCATTTTTGTCCGTCTTTTTCTTTCTCCATTTGGTTATCGTTGTTTTGTTATTCGCTATCTAAATTTATGATCTTGATTGTGGTCCCTCGGTTGGTTGGTAGTACTCGTTATCTCGCTCTAATAATTGAGCCACATTTACAACATCTGAATAGAGAAAATTTATGAGAAATGAGATATTGGACGTATCTTGGGTTTCAAACCTCTAAGAAACATCCCGCGTCATCGTTCCTCATTCTCCACCAAATGAGGTGCAAACATGGATAACTCTCGCAAACTTTGCCTCGTCTTTGAGACAACGTCGTGTTATTTTGTTCTAATCGATGAACTCTAATTCCTTCATATAATGAACACTTTCGGGAAAGTATTTGTCATTAAATAGTTTTTGAAACGTCTCCCAAGACATATCTTTGAGTCTTGAATTTGGATGGAGTACGCTTCACAGACTCCCACCAGTGAGTCTACTCACCACGGAACATAAAGGTGGCGAATGGAACCTTCATTCTCTCCGTGCATCCCAAGACATCGAATATCTTGGTAATTTGCTTGACCCATGTTTTCGCCATGATCGGATCGGCTTTCCCTTAAATTCGGTGGTCCTGAACTTTGAAGCTGCTTGTTTGTGACAACCCGTGAATTGCTATCATTTCCTCCACGTATTTTGAACACGAGTCTCCTAAATGCGATTTTGCATGAAGCGCAAAAGCTTCTAAACATCCCCTCGTTCATCATCGCTCATTGGTGGTGTTGTTCATGGGAGGAACATTGCCACTGTTACACGTTTTCCTCGTTGGTGAGTCGGTAGTCTCCACGGTCTCATTTCCATTGTTAATATTCTCGATCGACATTCTCAAATCTTGCCATAAAACAAGGGTTAATTAAGGAAATCAATATATCACATAATATCCCTATATCTTGACAACTAACAAATAAGCTTAGGTAGGACACACTAGCAAAAAGGATTTACTCGTCTCTCCCTCCTAGTTCTATTCCCCGATCTCCGCCGGAGATCATATCCTAAGCTCGATACCATTTGTGGGCGCCCCAAAATAGGTCCATTCCATCCAACCCATTACGAGTCGCCAAATACATGGTACAAAAATAACTACAACTTTATTATTACAACATATAAAGCTGTGAGTTTAAATACGAGATATTGCCATCTAGACAATATCCACACGCATGAAATAAATCCCCATCATAATTATTGATACATTATTTTACAAAATGGTGAGGACTACTAAACAACTCTCTCTAGAACCTTCATTCCATACCCCGACTAGTACTCATTTACATTCTCGCCTCACGAGAAGAAAAATGGAACAACAAGGAAAATGGTGAGCTCAACTAGCCCGATAAAGAATATTATGACTAAGATAATATACAACAAATTATCGTTAGTCTTGACGAGGAAAAATCTAATAGAATACTGATAGACAACAAGTTTTAAATCAATATTCGCAATGAAATAATAATTCATTAGAAGAGTTAAGTAGAGAATGCAAAACTACTATCTTCTATGTATGAATTTAAAATTTCATCGTCTATCTTTTATCCTGTAACATCAATCAATATATCGGAATCAAATATTCATCTTTTACTACTGGGCCAAAGATATTCACCGATTAAGTCATGTTCATCTAAACACTGTTCATCTTTTTACTACTGGGCCAAAGATATTCATCGAAATCATTCATCTTTGCACCTTCTGGCCAAAGATATTCAATAATATCATCATTTAAGGCGAGGATGATGAAAATATTTTTAAAGAAAGCGAATCCGGTGAAAAAAAAATGATTAAGGATTAAGGATTAGTACTTTGTTTTATCCATGTCCAAAAATACCTCAAAAATAATCATAGTGGTGTAAAATTCAAGAATGATCAAAATATGGATACAATCAAAGCCAATTATCTAGAATAGATATTTTTGACGAAAAGGAAAATTTTCATTTTACGATGAATAGTGTAATAAATGATTCGTGAATAAGATCAGTATCGTGAATAGTGTCGTATACGTGAATAGTAACCCCGACACTAAAAGTTCCAAATTTGATTAAAAAGTTCAGATCAATACTTCAGCATAATGATATTAGAATAAATAATATCATTAAAAAAATAATATCCTTTACCTCGAAAGATCGGTCTTTAAATTTGAAACAGAATATAAAATTTATGACTTGAACTTGCATAGTATAGCAATACTCAAAGTATACTCAAAATACTCACAAGAATACGCTCGATAATATAGAGAGAAAACTTGATTTACGGTGTGATTTTCAATTCTAACCTAAGCACCTATTTATAGGAAAATGCTTAGAACACCAAAGTAGAAAATTTAATATAATAATAATATATATATACAAATTTGTCTACGCACCTAGAACCATCTAAATTCAGCAACTTGCATGTGTTTAATGAGGCTAACCAAACAAAAACGTTTTTGTTAATTAAAACAATTAAAACTTCCAAAAATTAATTATTTTAGAGCTTCGGAACTTAAATAATTCATAATAAATAGCTCTTTTATCAGAAAAATTCAAAACTCGAGACTTTTTATAGGAAATTCCATTATCTACAACTTTGCAGAAGGAAGTTTTACTAAATTCCAAACAGAAATTGACCGAAATCCACAAACGAAAGTGATTTTGTTTATAATCAAATTTCGATCGATAAATGGGGTCCCGAGACATGTTTAACATGTTTTAAACATTTATTGCAATAAAAATACTCTTCCTATAAATATACTCATATATCCCACATTCGTTGTAAAAATATCACCATTAGTATATTATTAAAATATAATACTATATTTAAATGAATTATTTTATCGAGGAAAAGATAAAATTTCAATTTTCAACAATTGTCACATTAAAAATTTTCTCCATCTATATCCACATAAAATCAATATTTTCCTCATCATATGAATCAATAATTAATTATTCACAAATAATATTACGAGAATCACAATATTGACAACGAGGCGGTTCTCGAGAAAGAGGGGCTTTCAATAAGAATTTCTCCTTCTTGACGTATGATTAGGTGTGACAAACCTCTCCTTATGCGAACTTTCAAGACATTGCCAATAATGTTATCTAATAATATTATTAGGATAATATGAATTATTGCTTCGATAATGAAAAAATCTTGTGTAATGACAATTATTGAAACAACAACAATATAAAATATCAACGCAAACAATTATTAAATCAATAAAATAAAATCTTTGAGCGATTAATTACGTAACCATTATTGAGTAGTGCCTTCTTACGTAAGAATCAATAATTGGTGCAATACATCAGGTGTCTTCTTGTGTTTTAACCACCAAAGTATTTTAACAAGATATTAACTTGATACTTGACTACTGTAGATTATTTTTAAACAACTTATATTTGTTGTTTTCTTCATCCAATCGCTTTTAGATTATGGGGCCCATAAAAGACTACTACGGCCGTCGTCACGAATATTCCCAAACAATAACGAATATTCCACGACCAAACGAATATTCCCAAACAATAATGAATATTTTATAACCACTTGCTTATTCGAAATATTTGCGTATTTTACCCATAACTATCCACATTAATCAAATCAACCCTTACTATTTCAAAATAATAAATAGAGGAAAATAAATTTCATTTATTAATAATTTGGGGTCATACAATGATTCCAAGACCAATTTGACCAAAGAAAATTGACATGGTTGAAGGTGCATTACCATCAGCATTAGGATTAAAATGTGGTCCTGTAATAATGTAATTAAACCAAAAATCACAACATAACACCAAACAACAATAAAATCTAATATAATACCAATTAAAACACAACTAAAACTAAAACTTGAACCAATTAAATCTCAAAAGTAAAAATACAATCAAATCCAACATATTGAGATACACCCATTTGTGGCATCACCAAATTCGTGCTACACAACAACCAAAATAATTATAAAAAATTTAGAATCATATGATTTTAAGAAATATAACAACAATTAACAAATTCACACCAAGTTTACTTACAAAATGAAACCCATTAGGTCAAGGAGCAAGTCCAGTAACCTTTGTGATTGCAGCTGTTATTGAAGTTTTCCCATGACCAACATGTCCAATGGTACCAACATTCACATGAGGCTTTCTAGAACAGAAAAGAAAAAGAATAAATAAAAAAATGATACACTATATAAGTGGTAATGTCATGGTCATGCAGAGAACATTATAAATGCAGACTTTAGAAAGACAACCACACATGAAGTAATACATAAAAATCGTACATGAAAGTTGTGAAAATTATGAAATAAATAATTTTTTTACTCTCAATAATAATAAAAGTTGTAATGAAATTTAACAATGTTATAATGTTGAATCTAACATATCTAATGCTAATGAATAATTTTGACCCCCTTCATAAATTTTCTGGATGTTCCCTGCTCATTTTTCAAAAGTAGACAGATCAGTACTTTTATATTTCAATTAACACTTATTCATGATAAAACAAATCATTTATTCAAAGTGGGTTTCACATCATTCATTCAAACTGCCAACTAAAGTTGGGTTTCATTATCGAACAAAAACAAAAATAAAAATAACCCATTAAAATTTTTAATTTGAAGTTCATCCTCACACTAGAAAACATTGAACCAAGTATCTTATAATTTCTCAACAACCAAACAGTTGTAACTGAATATAAGTGTTCATTCCAACTTAACATTCCCAACACTAATTAATTATAAATATAAAAAACACAAAATCAAACACCCAAAAAACTAAAAAGAAAATCGTACATAAATAGTTAAATTTGATTGCATGAATAAACTCACTTATGTTCTTGTGAAGGTGGCCATGGACCGCCGGAAAAACCCTGTCCCTGCCTGCATCCTTCAATTTGATCTGTAATTCCAATTTTCTGAAAATTTAGAAAAAAATTAAAGGAGACGGGGTTTTGGTGATGGGATTTTCCATGAGAGAGGAGAAATTACCGAATCTAAGATTAACCACCAATTACAACCCTTTTTCTAGGGTTTTCCAATTTCTCAAAAATCTCAAATTATTGCACTTTTCTAACTCTTTCAAGTTATCTGCCTAGAGTTACTTTCCCTTGATTTTTCCAGAGATTGAGGGTTTTTAGAGGTGTGAAAATAGGGGTTTTATAAGATGAGAGGAAGAGAAGAGGCAAGGTGTGAAGAGATAATGATTTATATAGGTGAAGCGATTGAGGGAAAGAAGAGAAGAATCGCTCGAGAAGAAGAGAAGGAGTCGATCGATTATGAAGAAGAGGAGTCAGTCGACTAAAGGATGGAATCGTGTGAATTTTTTAATTGAGCGAATTGACTCTTAATTATTTAAGAGTTGACTCAGTGAATTTTGCAATTGAAGGGTGACTTTTGGATCGGTCTTATCGTCTTTATATATAAAGTATTCATTTTAACTATTATAATCACTAGAATTCTCATATGCAACACAAGTTCACTACATTTATTAACTATTACAATCACTAGACCTCTCATATACAACAAGTGACTCAAGTAATAATAACACATAACAAAATAACAAACACAAGTGCAAAAGCCCCATTTATCCCTAACACTGTATTTTGGATGAATCAAAATCTGCACCTTCACTATGGTTAGGACTCGTTATCTTGAGCCAGTGCAAATCCTCAAAGGAGCATTGTGGTTCATCACTGGCCCACTCAACATCAACAGGCCTCACAAACCTGGGTCCCCAAGCTGGGGTTCCGTCCTCGAACGAATTATGGGTCAATCTTTTTAATCCTGAACCGTCAGATCCAATGATGTAAATCTCGCCATAAGGTTGATATTGATGAGGGTTTGATATAGGCTCAGCTGATACTGCAGCATAGTCCGAAGTAAACACGATATTTTTTCCATCTGGACTAAAATACGGGTGGTTTGTCCGTCCAGCCGACCCGCTTTGGATTAACTTGTGGAGTCCCGTGCCATTTGGATGAATCATATATAATTCAAAGCTACCCAAACCCGGATTTTTGCGATCCGATGCAAAAGCTATCCAGTCACCATCTGGTGACCAATTACACATTGTATCACTCCATGTGCCTTCTGTTAGGCGTTGCAGCCCACCCGTTTCACCGTCAACTGCATCCATGATATACAAATTCTTATGACCCGTCCGACCTGACCGGAACACAACCCATTTTCCATCGGGCGAAGGGGATGGAAAAGCATTGTTTTTCCCTCCTTGAGTTAATTTTTTGTAATTAATTTCATCATCATCCACATTTACAGATATTATATCAACCTCTGTGCTTTCGGATTCGAATGTGGGCCCCGAGCTAGTGTATACCACTCCTTTCCTCTTCCAGTCCCATGAAGTAGCAAATGCCATATTACCGAACACTTTGCGGCGACCTGAGCCGTCGCTGTTCACAACATAAAGACCCGGGAAATTTATGTAGGCGATCCGGCGGCCGTCGGGTGAGAACGAAGGAAATGACCCATCAATCCGAAAAAGAGGGATCTCGGGCGTAGGGGTTTGGAGGTTTTCAAGGAATAAACTTTTACTTTTCTCCGCGTTTGTGGATCCTCTACACCTATGGTATCCGACCCGGAAAGAATCCGGAGAGAAGAATGGACTGAAGTGATGGGAATTTGCTGAAACGGGTCGGGTTAATTCTATGAACTTGTTGGATACGACGTCAAATAGCTCTATGTGGCGGTAATCTGAACCAGGTCGTCTTGTTGCCACGGCAATTAAGCCCTTGTTAGCTTGAGAAGCAGATGGTGTGAACGAATGAAGACCTGGTGGGGTGACTCGCTGAGTCACAACCGACTCAAAGTTTATCCGACCATTTCCCTGAAGAATTGCCTTGTAAATACTCCACCAACCATCGCCACCCCTCCTATGAAAGTACAGAGTCGACTCGTCCGCCCAACTCGGCCATCCGCCGTGCTCAACTACCTTAACTCTGCTTGACCCGTCCCTAGTCAAGAACACATATATATCCGTACCGAGTTCCTCAACCTCTCCATCCCAACCCTTCCCTTCCAACGACGCAACCGCCGTCCAAGCCCCAGACGGAGACACCGCAGGGCTGAAATCAGTCACCCCATAAGGCGTCAGCCTTCGAGTCAACCCAGTTTTTAGGTGAGTCGAGTACACAGCAGCCCAACTCGTCCGAGGCTCACCCGGGTCCTCCTGAGTCGACACATAAACCAACGACTCACGCGCCAAACTCGGCCGGTCTTTCATCGAGATCCGACCACCACTGTTACTACTTCGTTCATAACTAAGCAGTGGGATTTGAACTCGGCGAGTTGACTCAGTAGAAACTTGAAGAACAGATCTCTTACCGGGGTAAAGGGTTTTCATAGTATCATGATAATAAATCTCATCAAGATATATAGTAGATGATCCGTTTCGTTCAGTGACGTAGATGAGGCGGAGCGGTGGTGGGTCCGCCTGATTGGGTAACAGGAGAGAAAGATTGCCGGCGGGGAAGTGTCCATTGAAGTTGAGGGAATTACCATCGGTGAGCCGGAGTTCGTAATTGGATTGGGTGAGTTGGTGGGTATTAGTCGGAACTTGGAGGGAGAAGATATCGAAAGATAAGCTTGATCTACTACCTAGTGTTGCGAAAATTATACTAGTGCCGGTGTCGGTGATGCTGTGACCATCACCGTCCGGCGATGCTACTGGGAAATTGGTATTAATGAAGAAGAAGAAGATTATTAAGTGAATCAGTGTATTTGATAGTTCCATTTTTTCCGTTTCTGTTGCGGTTTAGTCTACTAGTGGCTCACTCAGTAGTGATATATGATTGACACTGAGAAATTATTTTTGGTGATGTCTATTCTTTGATGAGGGTTGCGTAAGAGATGATGTTTGGGAAGGGAATCAATTAGATTGTGACCGGGGGAAATAGTACAATCATTCCAATCTTATCTTGTTCCTAGGACGTCCAATTTAATAAGATTTTTAAATAAAAGTTTTATTGTATTCAATCAAGAAATTTAAAGAATTTATAAAAAATTATTAGTATTAAATTATAACTTTTGTAATATCTTTAAAAGTTAAGTGATGTTAAATTAAAATTTTTTATAAAGTATAAAAGTATTTTGGTAATTAAAAAATCATAGATTTTTTAGATTTTTATCAAATGGTAGAGTTTGACAGACTTTAAAAGAAGAGATACCCATATCCAAAGTGTGACGCCCCTAAATAGGTCCACACAATTCATTCTAAATCGCCAAAAATAACATTACTGACGCGAACTTTCCTCTTACAACTATTAATTGTCGTGTAAAATACGTCGACATATATATTGTGAGTTTCAATACAAATATTGTAACATATATAATACGACAATATTCATACTTAAATTATTACAATGCCATATAAAATACAACAACAAATATTTTAAGTTTTCAAATGAATATGATAAGATTTATGTCCTCCTTATTCTAATGGTGTGCATTTTTAACACTTTCAAAGTCGAGTTCGAATCATCATATTTGGTTCAACAAAATTAAATATTAAATGACGAATAAAATATATGCGTGCCCCAAAATTAGGTATCGTCGCCACCCATCTTGAGTCACATGGGATACATGATATGTAATTCAAATACAACTTAATAATACAACTGTCGTATACAATACAATGACAAAACATAAACTATGAGTTTGAATACAAATATTATCTACTTAGAGTATCTAAACTCGAAAGGAGAGTCCTCATTATAATTATTATCACTATATTTCATAGAATAGTGAGGATTACTAATGCACCATCTAGGACCATCACCTGTTCCCCATTGACTAGTCCTTGATGCGTTCTCATTTCTTGAAGAGAACGGTGAAAGAAAAAGGTGAAATTTCAATCAACTAGGCCGGTAAGAAATATTATGACTAAGATAATGCGAGAATAATTTATCGTTAGCCTTCAAACAGTGTTAAAGCGATAAAATATAATAACTATCAAGTTTAAGCTGCGGTGGAATAAGCAATCCATTAGAAGAGTCAGTAGGGAATAAAATCTACTATCTTCTATGATTTAAAAGGTTTTTCATCACTTTTATCATTTGGGACTCAAATTTTAATAAATAATCCACATCATCAAATCACTCACCTGACTACTACCGAGGATATTCTTTGAAGTATCACGACCACGAATTATCCATGCACTACTGACTAAAGATAATCATGTTTTCATCAGCGGTCACGATCACGCCATAAAACAATTCATCTTTGCACTTTATGGCCAAAGAGATTCCATAGCCATAATCATACCAAAAGCGTCCATCAACGCACTACGGGCCAATGAGGACTTTTTCCACATCATTTGTAACATTACGGTTATGATTATACAAGAATAATCCACATTCATAATCATACCAAGTCTATCATATGCACTACTGAGCCACGGATGACTTTCAACAAAATATAAACATGAGGATGATGAGAATGAGATAAAAATTCAACAAAACAAGTTCAAGAATTAATTTATCTAGGAACCGATAACGTCAAATTATCGACATGATCTTCGCTTTGTAGAGTAAAATTCAAGAATGCTCGGAAGAATATTTCCATGAAAGATCTTTGGATGAAGCCTTAAATATTAAGGATATTCCACTAATTTCATGGAGTATAGAAGTCAAAGTTTTAACCAACTGAGTATAATAAAGAATGGAATAACAAAAGAAATCACCATGCATGCGGTACTTCGCATAGACAGGTTATTCCAACAGAATAATAATTACCGGAACCATGTCAGACGAAATTCACACCGACAGGATGTTCCAACAGAATAATAAAGAATGGAATAACAAGACGAAAATAAAAGTGTATAACCTATTGATGTTAGAATGTCGTAGTAATTGAGCTACATGAATGAATTAAAGTGTTTGAATTTCCAAGATGAAAATAAAAGTTTTCCGAGAAATTTTCTGAAAAACACTATTCATCGGTATTTGCTCGGGATATAATTTTGAGTTTCTGAGAAATACGTTGTAAGACCCCGAAATTTTTTTAAATAAAAAGGAATTTCCTTTATTTATTATTTTGAAATAGTAAGGGTTGATTTGATTAATGTGGATAGTTAAGGGTTAAATACGCAAATATTTCAAAATAAGCAAGTGGTTATAAAATATTCATTTTTGTCGGGGAATATTCGTTTGGTCGTGGAATATTACATGCTGTCTGGGAATATTAATATGCGACGGTATGACCATGTATGGAGCCCATGCTTGAGCGATTGGATGAGGAAAAGCACAAAGTTTGGGTGGTTATAAATAAGCAGGCGTAGTTATTCTGAATTAAGATTGTTGGAATACCCGGTGGTTTAAAATCTGATGTCTGGCGTGGTTGCGAGTAGTAGTACGGTATTGCATTGTAATTGTTGAATTATTGATTCTTACGTAAGATGGCACTACTCGATAATTTTCACGATGAATTCTTATTCGATATTTTATTTTATTGATTGATAATTGCTGCGTTGATATTTTATATTATTGTTGTTGATAATTGTCCTTGCTGATGTATTCCCATTATCGGATCAATAATTCATATTATTTGAATAATATTATTAGATAACATTATTAGCGATGTCTAGAAAGTTACGAGGAGAGGTTTGGTCACCTAATTGCTTGCGCCCGTGAGGAGAAATCCTTATCGAAAAGCCCCCTCTCTCTGAGGAGCGGCACTGGTTGTCATAATTGTGATTACGTAATATTATTTGTGAATAATTAATTATTGATTCATATGATAAAGAAATATTTATTTTATGTGGATATAAATGATGGATTTATCTATGTGGTTATTAATGAAGGAATTAATGTTGAGGTGTTTTATCGGTATTTTATCGGATTGGAGGTGTTAAAAATCAAATCGGGGTTTTGAGATATATTGCGGGGTTATAAATTTTAATCCAAGCCAGTTGGATTGTGGTAATTTTTGGGTATGTTATACATACATAAGTTGAGTATATGTCCACAAATTTTGAGCGAATTAAAATGCACGAATGATTTGTTGTGAATTTTAAGAGGTGTCGGATTAGAAAATTAGGGTTATAATTGATTTTGGTGGAAAATTCTAGAATTGAGTGGGCCCCACTTGTGGTTGGTGAAGAAATGTGCTGAATTTTATTTCAAATGTGGTGGGTGGCAATAGTAGCGAGTAAAAGCCATCGGGTAGCTTGGTCAAGTCTGCTTGGTACGGGCTAACATTTTCTATAAATGAAATTTAAGTTAGAATTGAAAATCACACGGAAAACAAAAGTTTTCTCTTTTCTCTCTATATTATTGAGCGTATTTTGTGAGTATTTAGATACTTTGAGAGTTCTTGTCATTCGATTACAAGTTTCATTCAAACATCACTTGAGCCTTTCCTTAGAAAATCTTGATTCTTTGAGGTAAGGGATATTATTTTTTTAAGTAATGATATTATTTCTTGATATCATTATCTTTGAAATGTTGATCTAAAGTTTTTATCAAATTTGGAACTTTTTCATGTCGGGGTTACTATTCATGAGTTACTATTCATGAGTTCTTATTCACGAGTTACTATTCACGATTCTTATTAGTTATTAAATGAAGCGTGAAAATGTTTTTGTGGAATTTTTATCTTTTGGTGTCGAGATTACTATTCACGTATACTAAGCACTATTCACGATATCTGACACTATTCATAGAAAAATAAAATTTCTTCTTTTTGTCAAAACATCTAATACGGATACTAGCTTTGATTGTATCCATGTTTTGATCATTCTTGAATTTTACACCACTATGATTATTTTTGAGGTATTGTTGGACATGGATAAAACAAAGTACGAATCCTTAATCCTTAATCCTTGTCATTTTGTTTCCTTTGGATTCGTTCTTTAAAAATATTTTTCATCATCCTCGGTCTTAAATGATGATATTATTGAATATCTTTGGCTTTCAGTAGTGCAAAGATGAATGATTTTTGAAGAATATCTTTGGCGTAGTAGTGCAAAGATGAATAATTTCGATGAATATCTTTGGCCTTTAGTGCAAAGATGAGCAGTGTTGAGATGAACATGACCGGTGATGAATATCTTTGGCTGTAGTGCAAAGATGAATATTTGATTTGAGATGAATATTGATTGATGTTCTGAGGGATAAAATATTGATGATGAATTTATTAAATTCATAGATTATCGTAGATTTCATTCTCTACGTAACTCTTCTATGAATTATTATTTCATTGCGAATATTGATCTGAAACTTTGTTATCTATTGTATTCTATCGATTTTTCCTGTTGGAGACTAACGATAATTTGTTGTATATTATCTTAGTCGTAGTATTCTTCTTGGGCTAGTTGAGCTCACCCTTTTCCTTGTTGTTCCATTTTTTCTTCTCAAGAGGCGAGAATGTAGCGAAGTACTTAGTCGGGTATGAAATGAAGGTTCTAGAGAGAGTTGTTTAGTAGTCCTCACCATTATTGTAAAATAATGTATCAATAAATGTGATGAGGATTTATTTGAGTATAAATATTGTCTAGAAGATAATATTTGTATTTAAACTCATGATTTTATTGTTGTGATAATAAAGTTGTAGTTGTTTACGTACCATGTATTTTGACTCGAGAATGGGTTGGATGGAATGGACCTATTTTGGGGTCGTCACGGTTAATATCGAGCTTAGGGATATGATCTCTGGCGGAGATCAAGGAATAGAACTAGGAGGGAGATGAGTAAATCCTTCGCTAGTGTGTCTACCTAAGCTTATTTGTTGGTTGAGTCATAATATAGGGGTATTATGTGATTTGTTAATTTATTTAATTAACCCTTGTTTTATAATGATATTTGAGAATGTCGAATGAGAATATTAATGATGGAGTAAATGAGACCGTGGAGATGCTGTACTTACCAGCGAGGAGAACGTGCAACAGTGGCAATGTACCTCCATGAATAACACCTTGAAAGCGAGATGATGAGCGAGGGGATGTTTAGAAGTTTTTTGCGATTCATGCAAAATCGACGAGGAGACTTCGTGTTCAAAATCTGAGGAGGAGATGATAGCAATTCACGGGTGGTCACTGACGAAGTTGAAGTTGGGACCACGAATTTAAAGGAAAGCCGATCCGATCACGGCGGAAACATGGGTCAAACAAATTACCAAGATATTCGATGTCTTGGGATGCGGAGGAACGAAGGTTCCATTCGCTACTTTTATGTTAAAGTGGCGAGGTGATTCTTGGTGGGAATCGTGAAGCGTACCCATCCAATTGCACTCAAAGATGTCGTGGGAGACGTTTGAAGCAGATTCAATGACAAGTACTTCCACGAAAGTATTCGTCATATGAAGGAAGTGGAGTTTATTAGATTGGAAGCGAGAATAACATGGCGGTGTCCCGATGCGAGGCGAAGTTAGCGGAGTTATCGAGTTTGCACCTCATTTGGTGGAGAATGAGGAGCGATACGCGGATGTTTCGAGAGGTTTAAAACCCGGCATACGTCAAGTATCTCATTTCTCATAAATTTTCTCTCTATTCGGATGTTGTCAAGCGGGGCTCGGTTGTTAGAAGCGAGATAACGAAATACGTTCAACCGAGGGACCATAACGAGGATCGTCCAGAAGATAGTAGTCAACAAAATAACGATAACCGGCGGAGAAAGAAGAATACTGACAAAGCGGTAACCACTCTGGGTGGTAATCGTGGCCATGAAAATAGAAGAAGCGAGTCGGAGGAGATTTTAAAAAGGAGATTCAACAACGACCATGTGAAGGCGTCGGCGCAAAGATGTAACCTGGTTCCAAGGAGGAGAAAGACCATCGGTCGTATGTTACAAATCTTGGAAAGAGGGACATATTAGTCCAAAGCCCACAACGCAGTTCAAGGTATGCTATAATTGTGGAAAAGAAGGACATATCGCTCGAGATTATGCGATATCGAAACCCGATCCGGTGGGAATGGTGACTCGAAAGGATGTCCCGAGAAAAGTCAAAGTCAGCGATTCACGGAAGAGCGTTTGTCGTGGCCGGTCAAAATGCGAGGAACGAACGAAGTTAGCACGGGTTAGTTAATTATAAATTCTTGCGATGTTTATACCTTTACTGAATCTGGGTTCTACCCATTCTTTTATCTCTCTTGCTTGCGCTCAGCGTTTGAACTTGACTACGGAGAAATTAGACTTTGACCTATTTATGGAGAATCAGTTAGGAGAAACTTTCATTACATCATTGTTTAGAAATCTTGTTTGATTCGAGGTTGGCACTATCACATTACTGTTAACCTTATTTCTATAGAGATATTTGCTTTTGATGTGATTTTAAGGTTAACTACTCATCATGCCAAATTGATTGCTTTTGTAAGGTTGTTAGTTTTCATATTCTAAGCAACACTGTTATTGAATTCAAGCAATCAAACCATTGTAATCAAACATTTTCATATCAAGCCATGAAGTCATTCGTTTATTACGGATGTAAGGTTTTCTTAGTCCGTGTTATGGATTTGAATAAAGACACGTCGATTTGAATAATATTCTTGTTGTTATTGATTTTTCGGACGTGTTTCTTGAAGAATTTCTTGGCTTACTCCCCAAAAGCGATATTAAATTTTGTATCGACTTTGAACCCGAGACAAAACTCATTTCTAAAATCTCATATCGAATGGCTCTATTGAACTTGAGGAGTTAAAATTCAACTATAGAATTTGGTACTGAGCCTTTATCTTGTGACTTCCTTTGTGGAATTCACTTAAGCAGAACTCTCTATAGGGGCGTCATATTAGATGCGATAGTAAAGCGATAGGTGTCATTGTGACGTCTTATCCAAGATTGGGATATGAGTCACGGTTGAGAAGCAACCTAAGTCGAGAATCGAAATCGTAGTTTTCAGGCTTAGTTGGTTATTATCGGAGATTCGTTGAAGGATATTCTCGAATCGCTATTCCATTAACGTAGCTAACTTCGTAGAGATACAAAATTGAATGGAGCGAGGAATGTGGGAAGAGCTTGAAGAACTCGAGAGGAGACTCATTTCAAAGACATGTTACGACCATGCCATCTGGAAAAGCGAACGTGGTAGGCGGCGTGTTGAGTAGAAGATCGTATATCAAATACTGAGTACGATATTGTCAAAGACTAATTTAGTAGAATTTACAAATAATAGAGATGGAGATGAAAACTCTAGGTACCCACGTGATGATATCTGAGTATAATCGACTTTAGTTAAAAATTGCTTTCGACCTTGGGCCGGAGATGATGCGTATGAAGAAGAAAGTACAAGAAGGAGCTATTAGGGCGAGAATTGATGAAGAAGGAATACTTGAGTCCACTCTAGACTTTGTGTTCCTAACGACTACGATTTGAAGTACAAGATTATAATGGAGGCACACAATACACCATTTGCAATCCATCACGGAAGTACTAAAATGTATCGTGATCTTGACATACATTTTGGTGGAACAATATGAAGAGAGAGATTGCAAAGTTTATCTCGATGTGTTTAACTTGCCAGCGTGTAAAGGCGGAGCATCTAGTACCTAAGGGTCCGTTGCAACCACTTGAGATTAGGAATGGAAGTGGGAACACATTACCATAGATTTCGTTACGGGTCTTCCTACGGTTTCTCAAGGCATCAATGCTATTTGGGTTATTGTTGATAGATTAACCAAGTCTGCTCATTTCTTGCCGATATGGGAGACTTATTCCTTGAAGCGTCTTGCTAGTATATGCGTGAATGAGATTATGAGGTTGCATGGCATGCACTGTATCCATAGTTTTGGATAGTGACCCAAGATTCACTTTATGATTTTGGGTTAGTTTGTAGAAAGCTATGAGCGCAATTCTGATTGATTTGGCATACCATCCTCAAAGCGGATGGGCAATCGAGAAAGGACTACTCAAACTCTTGAAGATATATTAAAACTCTATGTCCTAGATTTCAAAGGAAGTTGGGATAAGTACTTGCCATTGGTGGAATTCTCATACAACAATAGTTATTAAACAAATATAGGCATGGTTCCATTGAAGCATTATATGGGACGAAAATGTCGTTCTCGATATGTTGGGATGAGGTGGGTGAAGCAACATTGTTGGGACGAAGTTGAAATGCGATATGACTAAAGAAAAGATCCAAATGATTCGACAACGCGTATACAAAGCGGCACAAGATCGACAAAAGAGTTATGCGGATCTTCATCGAAAGGATGTGGAATTTAATGTGTGGGGATCATATATTGTTGCGAGTTGCTCCATGGAAGGAGTTACAAGATTTGGGAAGAGAGGAAAGCTCAAATCCACGATTTATTGGTCCATTTCAAATTCTTGACCGAGTAGGAAATGTAGCCTATAGACTTGCGTTACCTCCAAGTATGTCTCGTGTTCATAATGTGTTTCACATATCTTTACTTAAGTAAATATGTGAAAGACCGAACCACGTTATTGAGTTAGAACCAGGACGAGATAGTAGAAGACTTAACGTGAGGAGGAGGTACTGTCAAGATTTTGGATAGGAAGAAGCATGTCCTACGCCATGAAAGGTCATACCACAAGTTAAAGTTTTGTGGAGGAATCATGCTTTATAGAGGAAATGACACAGGAATTGGAAGCGGAAATGAAAGCGAGGTATCCTCACCTTTTTGAAACACAGAATGCGTCACGTCGATTTCGAGGACGAAATTTCATAAGGAGGGAGGTTGTAAGACCCCCAAAATTTTTTAAATAAAAGGAATTTCCTTTATTTATTATTTTGAAATAGTAAGGGTTGATTTGATTAATGTGGATAGTTAAGGGTTAAATCATAAATATTTCAAAATAGCAAGTGGTTATAAAATATTCATTTTTGTCGGGGAATATTCGTTTGGTCGTGGAATATATTAAATCTTTGTCGGGGAATATTAAATGCCAGTAATGACCGTGTGTGGGCCCCATGTGAAAGCGATTGGATGAGGGAAAGCGACAAAGTTTGGGTGGTTATAAATACTTGGCGTAGTTATTACAGATTAAGATCATTGGAATACCCGGTGGTTAAAATCTGATGTCTGGCGTGGTTGCGCGATGGCTACGGTATTACCGTAATTGTTGAATTATTGATTCTTACGTAAGATGGCTTTACTCGATAATTTTCACGATGAATTCTTATTCGATATTTTATTTTATTGATTGATAATTCTTTGCGTTGATATTTTATATTATTGTTGTTGATAATTGTCATTGCATAGTATTTCCCATTATCGGATCAATAATTCATATTATTTGAATAATATTATTAGATAACATTATTGGCAATGTCTAGAAAGTTACATCGAGGAGAGGTTTGGTCACCTAATTGCGGCGCCCGATGAGAGAAATCCTTATCGGAAAGCCCCTCTTTCACAGGAGCGGCTGGTTGTCATAATTGTGATTACGTAATATTATTTGTGAATAATTAATTATTGATTCATATGATAAAGAAATATTTATTTTATGTGGATATAAATGATGGATTTATTTATGTGGTTATTAATGAAGGAATTAATGTTGAGGTGTTTTATCGGTATTTTATCGGATTGGAGGTGTTAAAAATCAAATCGGGTTTTTGAGATATATTATGGGGTTATAATTTTTAATCAAATAGTTGGATTGTGGTAATTTTTGGGTATGTTATACATACATAAGTTGAGTATATGTCCACAAATTTTGAGCAATTTAAAATGCACGAATGATTTGTTGTGAATTTTAAGAGGTGTCGGATTAGGAAATTAGGGTTATAATTGATTTTGGTGGAAAATTCTAGAATTGAGTGGGCCCCGCTTGTGGTTGGTGAAGAAATGTGCTGAATTTTATTTCAAATGTGGTGGGTGGCAATAGTAGCGAGGTAAAGCCATCGGTAGCAGTCGAAGTGCTGCTTGGTGAGGCTAACATTTTCTATAAATAGAGAAATTTAAGTTAGAATTGAAAATCACACCGAAACAAAGTTTTCTCTCTTTTCTCTCTATATTATTGGCGTATTTTGTGAGTATTTAGATACTTTGAGAGTTCTTTTATTCAAATACAAGTTTCATTCAAAGCATCACTTGAGCCTTTCCTTAGAAATCTCTCGATTCTTTGAGGTAAGGGATATTATTTTTTTCGTAATGATATTATTTCTTGATATCATTATCTTTGAAATGTTGATCTGAAGTTTTTATCAAATTTGGAACTTTTTCATATGGGGTTACTTATTCATGAGTTACTATTCATGAGTTACTATTCATGAGTTACTATTCACGATTCTTATTCACGAAAGTACTATAAATGAAGCGTGAAAATGTTTTTTGTGGAATTTCTATCTTTTGGTGTAGAGTTATTATTCACGTATCACACTATTCATCTGACTTATTCACGTATTCTTATTCATAGAAAAATAAAATTTCTTTTTTTGTCCAAAACATCTATTACGGATACTAGCTTTGATTGTATCCATGTTTTGATCATTCTTGAATTTTACACCACTATGATTATTTTTGAGGTATTGTTGGACATGGATAAAACAAAATACTGAATCCTTAATCCTTAATCCTTGTCATTTTGTTTTCTTTGGATTCGTTCTTTAAAATATTTTTCATCATCCTCGGTCTTAAATGATGATATTATTGAATATCTTTGGCTGTAGTGCAAAGATGAATGATTTCTGAAGAATATCTTTGGCATGTAGTGCAAAGATGAATAATTTCGATGAATATCTTTGGCCTTTAGTGCAAAGATGAGCAGGTGTTGAGATGACACATATGAGGTGATGAATATCTTTGGCACTGTAGTGCAAAGATGAATATTTGATTTGAGATGAATATTGATTGATGTTACGAGGATAAAATATTGATGATGAATTTATTAAATTCATAGATTATAGTAGATTTCATTCTCTACGTAACTCTTCTATGAATTATTATTTCATTGCGAATATTGATCGAAACTTGTTGTCTATTGTATTCTATCGATTTTTCCTGTTGGAGACTAACGATAATTTGTTGTATATTATCTTAGTCGTAGTATTCTCTTCTTGGGCTAGTTGAGCTCACCCTTTTCCTTGTTGTTCCATTTTTCTTCTCGGGGAGGCGAGAATGTAGCGAAGTACTAGTGGGGTATGGAATGAAGGTTACAGAGAGAGTTGTTTAGTAGTCCTCACCATTATTGTAAAATAATGTATCAATAAATGTGATGAGGATTTATTTGAGTATAAATATTGTCTAGAAGATAATATTTGTATTTAAACTCACAGTTTTATTGTTGTGATAATAAAGTTGTAGTTGTTTCTGTACCATGTATTTGGCGACTCAGAATGGGTTGGATGGAATGGACCTATTTTGGGGTCGTCACATACGTAATGATGGAATAACAAAGTAAGAGGGATTATGTAATAAAAATCTAGTTATGGAAAAAGTAATAATTCACTCGTGGACTTAATTTATAAACTTTAAGTAAGGCGAAGTAGTAATGAATAAGTAATAATTGTATGATACTTAAGTATTGTACAAGTGAAATGAAAACAAGTATAATACGAAGTATTATACGAGTTGGTATGAAGAATTAAATATTGTATATATTTTCTATATGAATTAGAATACAAAAATAATACATATACTATATGTATACGTATTAAGAAATGTTAATGGACTTGGAAGATTGGTTAACAATTATATACAAGTCCAAGTGAATTAAAGGGAGAGGCCCAATCATTAATGAATGAACAAACTAGTGTTTATTAATGCAAAGCCCAAAGATTGATTTAATGTAAGCCCAAACTAGAATCCATGAGTTGTATGACCCATGGGGCAAACCATATCAATATGGTTAATATTTGATTATCAAGTATTAAGAGTAATGACCAAGTATAGGATAAGAGTTGTGCTAGCCAAGTAATGAATAGTAAGGAGGTGGCTTAAGGAGGTGGGTAATTTAATGACTAATCTACCCTAGCTTTGCAAAGTCTATAAATAGAGAAGGCTTACAAGCCATTTATTAGTTCTTCAAATAATCCAACAATTCAAATATGCTTAAGTGTTAGAGAGAATAAGCTACAATAAGTCATTTCTATAAGTAAGACGAAGAAGAAAGCTACCCTACCAAGACTACAAAAAGTAAGACTTCTTCTCTATTATCTTCTATCTCTACCATGATAGGTGGATAAGAAAAGTTGGAATTAAGGAACATGGATGTTAAGAAGTAAGAAGAATGAGTAAGAAATGAACTTAAGTCACATAAGTTGGAAATAAGTCATTTGAACTTATAAAAGTTATAAACTTATTTTAAGTTAACCTTGAATGTTAAGTATGAAAATATGATCTTATAATGAGAGAAGTGAATTAAGAACTTATATGATTATATGTATCATGTATACATAAGTAAAGTTATATGTGAAAAACATGTAAAGTATGATGATTAAGAAACTCTAATTATTATAAGTAAATGAATAATCAAATCTTAAGTAGTTTATAATTTGACAAGTTATAAGCTCATGAAGAATAAGTCAAAAATCAACAGTGAATATAAGTTTTGTGAGACCCCAGATTTTATCAATAAAGATTTAAATTTTGTGAAATAATTTTTAATATTATGGTGTGAATTTGAGATAATATTATAGTTGTGGGTAGTATTTATAAATTTTGCAAAGTATGCAAGTGGTTATATTATATTCGATTGGTGGGGAATATTAGGTTTAGCGGGGAATATTCGTACAACTGGCTCAATCATTGGTGGACCCTAGCGAAATTATTGTCGGATTGAGAAAGCGACAAAAATATTTTATTGAAATAACGGCGGAAGTTTTACAAGTAGTTACTTATTGAACTACTCGGTAGTAAAAGTAAAAATGCGATGTACGTGTGGTTGCGTAGTAGCACACGGTATTGATTATTGATGCTTATGTGAAGTCACTCGGTTTGATTCCATTATTGTCGATTAATAATATGAATTATTATAGCGATAATGACGTTTTTTTTTATTCATTATTATTAACGTAATAAAAGCGAAACATCTTTTATATAAAATAGAATACTTTATTAAAGTTATTACATAAATAGAATATATTATATTTTATTATGCGTAGTGTTGCGTAGTGTTTTGCATAGTATTTTGCATATAGTATTGCATAGTGTTTGCATAGTAAAATGTTTTTATATAAATAGAATATATTATATTTTATTTAAAAGATTTTTCTTTAAATATGGACCGTCAGATTAAAAGTAAATCAATACTGGATAGTTCATGGATTAATTCTTATGCATTCCATTTTTCTATAAATAGAAGCTCATTCCTTCATTATTTTCTTACGAATTCATTGAAACTAGAGAGAAATTATAGAGAGAAGCTATAGAGAAAATTATAGAAAGAAAGAATATACTGCTACTTCACTACTTCTATATTCGGTTCTTTTACGGTAAGGGTGTTATTCTTTCTTCTTGAAGAGAACTTACATTATTCCATTCACTATTATTACATGTTGGAATAACTTTGTAAAAGTGGCATACCTATACATAACTTGTATCATCGCGGTATACCTATACTTGGTGAAATCCTTATGTTATTCCATTGCTTATTATTACATTGGAATAACTTTTGTATCTGTGATTTACCCTATACTTGGTGACATTCTTATTATTATTACATTTGGAACATCACATGCATGTGTTTTACTGGGACTGGTTAAAATCTTTATTATTATTACATTGGAACATCACATGCATGTGTTTTACAGGACTGGTTAAAATCTTTATCATTACATTGGAATATCCTATCTCATGTGTTTTACAGGATGCGGTTCCATCTTTATTATTACATTGGAACATCCGTCGGTGTGAATTTCACGACTGGTTCCGTTATTATTATTACGTTGGAATAACTTTATACATCTGGCACCGCATGCATGGTGATTTCTTTTGTTAATCCATTCTTTATTATACCCGGTTGGTTAAAACTTTGACTTCTATACTCCATGAAATTAGTAGAATATCCTTGATATTTGCGTTTCATCCGATATCTTTTCATGGAAATATTCTTACGATCATTATTGAATTTTACTCTGAAAACGATGTCGTGTTGACAATTTGGACGTTAATAATTCATGGATTAAATAATTCTTGAACTTGTTTTATTGAATTACTATGTCATTGTCATCATCCTCGTGTTATATTATGTTATCTTTGGCTTACGTGCATAGATGAACTTAGTATGATTATGACCGAGGATCATTCGGTATAATCATGACTTGATATAAATGATGTGACAAAAGTCCTCGATGGCACCTGTAATGCGATGATGGATAGTTTTTGGTATGATTATGACCGGGGTGATTCGGTATAGTCATGACCATTGATAATTTGATGAAAATCCTTGGCCAAGTAGTGCAGGGGATGATTAGATGTGGTGGTTTATTATTGTGAGTCTCGTGATAAAAATTGATGAAAAACTTTTAAAACCTAAAAGATAGTAGACTTTATTCTCTACTTGACTCTTTTAATGGATTGCTTATTCACTGCAGATTAAATTGGTTGTCTATTGTATTTTATCGGTTTAACTTTGTTGAAGGCTAATGATAATTTATTACGCATTATCTTAGTCATAATATTTCTTCTTTGGGCTAGTTGAGCTCACCCTTTCTTTCTTTATTCTCTTGAGGAAATGAGAACATATTTGGGACTAGAGTCGGGAACGAAGTAATGGTCGAGAGGATAGCATTAGTAGTCCTCACTATTACGTGAAATAGTGTGATAATAGTTGTAATGAGGACTCCTTTTGAGTTTGTATAATATCTAGTAGACAATATTTGTATTCAAACTCACGGTTTATATCGTATTATACCACAGCAGTTATATTAGTAAGTTGTATTTGAATTTATGTACCATGTAAGTGGCGACCCAAGATGGGTGGCGTATATACCTAATTTTGGGGCGTCACGGTTGGTATCGAGCTTAGGATATGATCCACGGCTAAGAGGTGAGAATAGTACTAGGAGGGAGAGGCAGAATACCTTCGCTAGAATGACCTACCTAAGTTTATGTCTTTATTTTATTGGTCGATCGAGAATATAGGGATAATTTGTTACATGTCAATTAACCCTTGTTTTGTGTGAGTGTTTGAGAATGGCATCCGAAAATCTTTGAGATAAGCAATGAAGCACATGAGAGTGTTGATTGATTTCAAACAAAAGGTAACGACCAACAACACGATAATAATCATATCTGGTGGTGGCAACTTTATCGAACAATGATAACCATCGGGGAAATTATCATGCTAAGAATGGTAACCACTTGATTGGTAATCATGGCAAAGATAATAGAAGTGGAAATTTCAAGAAGATAAGGTCATTTAGCTCGATTTTGTCGTATAGTGAAGTCAAGTCCGGTGGGATAGTGGCACCAAAGGCGGATACTGGACAAAACAAAGTCGGTGGTTTCGGGAAGAAGCGTTTTTCGTGACTTCTCAAAAAGTGGGTAACCCGAACGAAGTTAGCACGCAGGTTAGTTAATTATAAATTCTTCTTGAAGTCTATATCTTATTAGATATCTGGGTTCTACCCATTCTTTTATCTCTCTTGCTTTGCGTCAACGTTTAAATTTGACTCGGAGAAATTAGACTTTGATTTATCTATTGAAACCGTTGGGAGAAACCTTCGTTACCTCCAACATTTATTAATCTTGTTGTTTCAAATAAACACTTTCACGTTACTGTCGATCTTATCTCTTTGAAAATACTTGCCTTTGAGGTAATTTTTGAAAACGATTGATTAACTACTCATTATTCTTTTGTAAGGTTGTTAGCTTTCATAATCCTAACCAACTGTTATCTGAATTCAAAGTAACCAAATCCTAAAGTTAATCTTTGTTATATCAAGCCATAAGTAAAAGAGCCCGATCCTTTCGTTGTTGACTTCCTTGTGTGGAATGCAAAAGCGGACTTTACGTAGGCGACGTCGTGAATGAAGATGGCAAGTTGATAGGTATCATTGTGAGGTCTTTATCGGGTTAAGGGATAGAAAGTCACGATTGGTATTAATCGACGTCTTATCCAAGTCTTGGACGAGAAGTATGATTTTGAATGATATTTCTATCATTAATAAATTTCTTGGCGTATTCTTGAAGACTTTCTAGCCTACCCTAGGCGTGAAATCGAATTTTGTATTGACCCCAAAGACAAAACCCATTTCTTAAACCCTCAAATATTTCTTCAACTAAAATGAGCAGTTTCGTGGTTTATGATGAAAGTCATAATAAAAGCATTGGACTAATAAAAATCATGGGTATTCGTGGTATTAGTAAGTTTTATGATGAGTTATGTTGGTTAGTATGTAAAACATGAAAGTTTCTTAAAAATCACAAAGAGTTGAAAATCGATTTTGGTGAAAAGCGTAACATGAAATTCAATTGACCATATCTCTTATTATATTTTGAATTTTTGAGTGTGGTCAAGTCCTAGAGTTAGATCTATGAGTTACCTAACTAATCCAAGTGGAATTACTGGAAAAGGTGTTGTAGATTTTTGTGTGGACTGATTTTAGCAAAGGAGTGCAAAGCTGTAAAAATCGAAAAAAGCTTCGCCATGATTTTAGAGAGGCTGTTTCGGCCACTTAAATTATGAGAAAAATTCTGGCCTTTTGGGACATGAAGGTATATGGTATAAAGTACCTCCTGTCCAAAAATGAGCTCATTTCGACTTAAAATGAGCAAGTTATGACTCTTTCAATATTTAGTTTTTTGAAAAAAAAACGCTATAACTTGAGGAGTTCTATAACTCCGATGACCATGAAATTTAAACTAGAAGCTCACGTTAACATGTGTAAGGTCCTGCCAAGATTTGGGAATTTTTGGAGTTAAACTTGAGGTAGCTAATTTCTTAAGGAATTAATTAGAAATTGATTTTGAAAAATAGTAAATGAATTTTAAAAATTAGAGAAAATATATTTTCATCATGGGACTATATTATGCTAAATCCCAGAAAAGAAATATTTTTGGGACTGATTTGGTATTTTCATGAAAATAGTTTAATTCTGAACATATGAGTTAAATATGTTATGTGAAGTAACAAAGTTGAAAATAGGATTTTATGGCTAGAGAATCCTATATAGAGTATATGCATATTTTTTATGAGGAATTTGATAATTGGTGATGATATCTTATGAGTGTGGCATTTTGAATGATTAAATGCATTATATGGTAAAAGCGTAAACAATTGAGGTAAATTGTTTATAAATTTAAGAAGTGATTAAAATATTGTTATAATATTAATGATGTTAGATTATGAGATTATTAAGTGATTGATAACATGGGGATATTCTTGAATCTGGATAAATTATATTATAAATGTTTAATATTTATCTTTTATCTCATTTGATTGATTCTTTATATCATTATCCTCATGTTTATATTATGTTGAAAGTCATACGTGGCTTTGTAGTGCATAGATGGACTTGGTATGATTATGACTGAGGATTGTTGGGGTATAATCATAACTTAGTAATTGAATACGATTATCTTTGGTAGTAGTGCATGGATAATTTGTGGTCGTGATACTAATGAATACACTGATTATCTTTGGTAGTAGTGCATGGATAATTTGTGGTCGTGATGATCTTAATGAATACACGATTATCTTCAGTAGTAGTGCATGGATAATTTGTGGTCGTGATATCTTAATGAATACACAATTATCTTTTCTTAGTAGTGCATGGATAATTTATGGTCGTGATCTTAATGAATACACAATTATCTTTGGTAGTAGTGCATGGATAATTTGTGGTCGTGATCTTAATGAATACACAATTATCTTTGGCCGTCATGTGCATGGATAATTTGTGGTCGTGATCTTAATGAATACACGATTATCTTTGGTAGTAGTGCATGGATAATTCGTGGTCGTGATACTTAATGAATATCCTTGGCACGTAGTATGCGAGGGATGATTCGATGATATGGATTAATTATTGGTGAGTCTCGTGAATGAAATATTAATTCATGGATGTGGTAATGATCGTCTTTAGTAGTAGTGCATTGATAGACTTGGTATGATTATGACCACGGATTATTCGGTATAATCATGGTAGTAATTTAAAACACGAATATCCTTAGCGAAGTGCATGGATAATTCATGGTTGTGATACTATTAATTTGAGTCTCAAAGCATTATTGGTTTTCTGAGTTGTATATCTTTGCTTTGTAGTGCAAAGATGAATAGTTAATGAATAGCTTTGGCGATTTCAAAGATGAATTTAATATTTTAAGCGATAAAGGTATTCAAGGTATCCTCATCTCTTTATCATACAGTGCATTACCCTAATTTCGAGGGTAAATTCCATAAGGAGGGAGATTGTGAGACCCCAGATTTTATCGATAAAGATTTAAATTTTGTCGAAATAATTTTTAATATTATGGTGTGAATTTGAGATAATATTATAGTTGTGGGTAGTATTTATAAATTTTGCAAAGTATGCAAGTGGTTATATTATATTCGATTGGTGGGGAATATTCGGTTTAGCGAGGGAATATTCGCATACAACTACTCAATCATTGGTGGACCAATGAATTATTATCGGATTGAGAAAAAGACAAAAATATTTTATTGAAATAACGGCGGAAGTTTTACTAAGTGGTTTCTTATTGAACTACTCGGTAGTAAAAATACGATGAATACGTGTGGTTGCGTAGTAGCACACGGTATTGATTATTGATGCTTATGTGAGAAGTCACTCGGTTTGATTCCATTATTGTCGATTAATAATATGAATTATTATAGCGATAATGACGTTTTGTTTTATTCAGTATTATTAACGTAATAAAAGCGAAACATCTTTTTATATAAAATAGAATACTTTATTAAAGTTATTCTATAAATAGAATATATTATATTTTATTATGCATAGTGTTGCGTAGTGTTTTGCATAGTGTTTTGCATAGTATTGCATAGTGTTTGCATAGTAAAATGTTTTATATAAATAGAATATATTATATTTTATTTAAAAGATTTTTCTTTAAATATGGACCGTCAGATTAAAGTAAATCAATACGGGATAGTTTCATGGATTTAATTCTTATGCATTCCATTTTCCTATAAATAGAAGCTCATTCCTTCATTATTTTCTTACTTAATTCATTGAAACTCTAGAGAGAGAAATTATAGAGAGAAGCTATAGAGAGAAAATTATAGAAAGAAGAAGAGTATTTTCTACTTACTTCACTACTTCTATATTAGGTTCTTTTTACGGTAAAGGGTGTTATTCTTTCTTCTTGAAGAGAACTTACATTATTCCATTCACTATTATTACATTGGAATAACTTTGTAAAAGTGGCATACCCTATACATAACTGTGATACATGGTATACCCTATACTTGGTGAAATCCTTATGTTATTCCATTGCTTATTATTACATTGGAATAACTTTGTATCTGTGATTTACCCTATACTTGGTGACATTCTTCTATTATTCTATTGGAACATCACATGCATGTGTTTTACAGGACTGGTTAAAATCTTTATTATTATTCATTGGAACATCACATGCATGTGTTTTACAGGACTGGTTAAAATCTTTATCATACGTTGGAATATCCTATCTGCGTGTGTTTTACACCGGATGCAGTTCCATCTTTATTATTACATTGGAACATCACCATCGGTGTGAATTTCACGACACGGTTCCGATTATTATTATTACATTGGAATAACACATACATGCAATCACCGCATGCGTGGTGATTTCTTTTGTTAATCCATTCTTTATTATACCCGGTTGGTTAAAACTTTGACTTCTATACTCCATGAAATTAGTAGAATATCCTTGATATTTGCGTTTCATCCGATATCTTTTCATGGAAATATTCTTACGATCATTATTGAATTTTACTCTCTGAAACTTGATATCATGTTGACAATTTGGACGTTAATAATTCATGGATTAAATAATTCTTGAACTTGTTTTATTGAATTACTATGTCATTGTCATCATCCTCATGTTATATTATGTTATCTTTGGCTTTACGTGCGTAGATGAACTTAGTATATGATTATGACCGAGGATCATTCGGTATAATCATGACTTGATATAAATGATGTGACAAAAGTCCTCGGTGGCACATGTAATGCGATGATGGATAGTTTTGGTATGATTATGACCGGGGTGATTCGGTATAGTCGTGACCATTGATAATTTGATGAAAATCCTTGGTAGTAGATACGGGGATGATTAGATGTGGTGTTTTATTATTAAAGTCTGAGTCTCGTGATAAAAATTGATGAAAACCTTTTAAAACCTAAAAGATAGTAGACTTTATTCTCTACTTGACTCTTTTAATGGATTGCTTATTATTTATGATGATTAAGCGGGTTTGTCTATTGTATTTTATCGGTTTAACTTTGTTGAAGGCTAATGATAATTTATTACGCATTATCTTAGTCATAATATTTCTTCTTTGGGCTAGTTGAGCTCACCCTTTCTTTTTCACATTGTTCTCTTGAGGAAATGAGAACATAAATTGGGACGAGTCGGGGAGCGAAGTAATGGTCGAGAGGATAGCATTAGTAGTCCTCACTATTACGTGAAATAGTGTGGATAATAGTTGTAATGAGGACTCCTTTTGAGTTTGTATAATATCTAGTAGACAATATTTGTATTCAAACTCACAGTTTATGTCGTATTGTACACGACAGTTATATTAGTAAGTTGTATTTGAATTTATGTACCATGTAAGTGGCGACCCAAGATGGGTGACGTATACCTAATTTTGGGGGCGTCACAAAGTTGTTGTACTAAGTATGTTAAGATGTTCACATGATGAATGAAGTTCATTTGTAATGTTGAACAAATCATAAGAATGAAGAATTGCCGGAATTTGCACGATTGGACGATAAACGTCGAATTCGTAAAATTCTCGGAATGGAAGTCAAATTTTGTGTTTGATCACGAAACCATTGTTTTCCAATAGAGACAAGTCATATTTGGCATTTAAGAGTTGCGGACTCGAAAATGACCGGATTCCGATTTAGAACGAAGAAACGAGCGTTGAACGTTCACGAACGTTTATCGTTTTCATTAAAAATGAACCAATAGGTGAATTTTTAGCAAACGAAGTCAAATAGATAAATTCTTACATGAACATGTAGATTACGTAATTTGTGAACCGTAGGCTTTTGAATGCGCCAATTCAGACTTATAACGAAGAAGTTATGCGTCCGGGAAGTTCACAAAATTCACAAACTGAATTTGTTTTCTGGTGCACAGAGTTGGCCATGCATGGCTGCAACCCCAATGGTAAAATGAAGTCGTATTGCGATGCGTAACGATGTCTGAGTACACTGCGAAGAGTTCACCGTGCAGATCGAACCATAGTCTGATATGTGTGGGTAGCCGCCATGTGCATGATCTGAAAAATCTTACGGAGAGTGGTAGCAATGACCATTAAATAAGACTAAGCGCCAAATAGCCAAGTCCGGAGACGATGATCTTTAAGATCGCGCCGGCTTGATATGAGATGTAAGTATAAAGCTAACATGTAGCCGCTGATCTCGAGAACAAGAATGGTAATGAATGTTTTTAAGTACAAAGAAAAGAAAGCTAATTGATTTAAAAGTAAACACAACTTAAGGAATGTAATGTAACATTGTTTAAACCTTGTTAAACCTTAAGGATGTTGTATAAAGGTTGAGATAACCTAGTCGAATATAAATGCAAAGATAATGATAAACCAGAATGAATAGTAATTGAATCTAATACACAATTAGATTAAAATGAAGGGTATGATATAGTCATATACATACTTGATTATATGTGACCTAATGTAAGGCATTATGTGATCATGTATTGTAGAGACTTGAAAGACTTGAGCATAAAGTTAATATACCGTAGCAGACGCTAAAGGCAAGTATTCTAACTCTTGTCTTAGTTCAATCTGAAAATTTTTTGAAGTTCATGTATTCTTTCGCATGAATTGGGGTATGTTTAAGTTAAAGCCAATTCCTTTGGCTAGACTTGATGTAGTGATAATCTATTCATGTATTATCAACTGTTGCTATCTTTTGTCAACTACTTGACATGGTTTTCAAAAGAAGACTGAAATGTTAAACAAATGTTTTGTCGATAAAACAACAGGCACGTGAGGTTGCCAAATGCTTAAACGTGCATACGTTTAATGGATGTAGTGTTGATCAACATAGAGTACAATAGGGTGATCACCTAGAAGTGCTCGTAAGTAATATCGGGCTTATGGACTTGCTTCCGGGTTGTCCTTTTCCAATAAAGAATGAATACTCGAGGTCTTTGACCGGAGTGAATGTTTTACCAAATATTGTTATTATTGTAAAACATTTTGAAAGAAAAGATGAAGTGTTATTTTGAATTATCAATAGTACTTCATAACTACTGCTCAGTTATTGAAGATATACGATTTGTATGTGTCATGCATGTTGTTATTAAATTGTTATACTTACTTTAAGCTAGTTATGCTCACTCTTGCTTGAACCATATAAATGCAAAGCTAAGGATGAGCGTCAGAAGGATCGAAAAAGGATAAGGAAAGGAAAAGCTAAAGTGATTCTTGAGTTGTCTTATAATAGTATAGGTCTATTGTTGTAATGTAAGCGATATTATGAATGAAAAGAACCTTTGTAATGGGTATAGAACACAGGAAATGTAAATATTACTTTAAATATATAGAAGTTATGTTAGTTCTTTGAGACTTTTCAATTGAATGAATGTATAAATGATTATACTGATATAGCACGATCTATCGGGTTGGAAGATACCCGGATTTTGGGGGCGCCTACAAGTTGGTATCAAAGCCTAGGTTATAAAACTTAAGGGGAAAGTAGAACCTTAAGTCATAACCTTAAGAAAGAATAAAAAGTAAAAGATGGAAAGTAACCTTATAAAATGCATTATATTATGTTATGTATTTCTATTATTTTCTTGGCGTGTACAAATCAAACTAAATTATTTTATTGTAGATGTCGGGGAGAAAATGATATGTATATAGATATATATGTAGTGCGAGGATTGGTTAATCGGGTAGAGATACTACCAAATCCGTGTGATAGAACTAGAGTTGGTGACAATCGAGTGGGGAGACTCGGGCGATTTAGACTACATGTCTATATTTGATGGCATGCTAGAAGAGGAGGTGGATGTGATGTCCTTTGACCGGGTTCCACCTACTGAGGAGGACCGAGTTCCACCTACTTGAGGAAATGTCTGCGGGGAATCGATGAAGGCATTATTTATGTCGGTATTGGATAGGAATGTCCATTCTTGCCGAGAGGTTAAGGAGTTGAAAGAGGAACTCCAAGCCGTCAAGTGAGGATAAGGCTAGCATGGAGGAATGTGGGAAGAGGAGCATGATGATAGAGTTCTAGCTAAGGATAAGGTCAGGAAAGTGAAATGTGAAGTCTTTGAGCTCAAGCGGGAGCTAAAGACTAAGCAAATGGAAGTTGGAGAGGATGTCCTATATACATAGGAGTTCTCATGTAGATTTCAATGACGGTGGTGGGTGTCGAGATAGAAGCGAGGCGGACCCGACACACTTATCGGTAGAGATGTTATTCTTGGGTGCGGCGCCAAAGATTTCGAGAATGCCCTCTGACGGATGTAGTCTAGCAATAGATAGAGTAGAATAGATATGTAAATATTATGTATCTAGTAGTGACGTAAAACCCTCTTTTGTATAATAAAGGGTAGTCTTTTGTAAATCCCAATTTTTGGAAAGTAATTGCGGGATGGTAATGTAATCGGCTAAAATTTGGGTAATGTAAACAATGTAGTGTTAAAACTCTGAGTTATGAATCAATATAAGTCTTTTTATGGAATATGTTGAGTAATGGGTATGAGTTATTGTTGTATTACAAATAATAACAAATCAACAAGAATAAAGTAATAATGATGTGTTGTTTTCTTAATGACAAAATGCCATGAAGGAGACAACGAAATCGGGCACTAATGTTAACCAACAATAGGAGGGTGGTCGATTAATCAATCACGAGGAGTTCGTTAATCTTTTAATTTGCATTTAATAAACGGGGCTAATGTACGTGATTCACAGAGTAATCTGAGCTACTACTTTTAAGGATTTTAAAAGTGTAGGTCATGGGAGTTCAAAGGAACTACGGACCCTATAGAAGCCAGAGACTTGGGTAAAAGAAATCGAGAAAGCATTTGTAATAGCAAATGTTGAGGAGGTCAAAAGGTTGCCTTTGCAACCTATTTGATGAAAGGAGAGGCCAACTTACGGTGGGAGGCAAACCGAGGCTGGTAGATATAGGAAACCTAACGTGGGAGAGGTTTAAGGAGATTTTCTTGAGAACTATTTTCCCACAGTATCTGAGGAGGATGGAGATGAGGTTTCTTGAATTGAGACGAGGGGATATAGCGAGTTCCCGATATCTTGCCAAGTTTAATGAAGCGGCACGATTGGCTCCACATCAAGTGGACCTTTGAAGTGTGAAAGGCTAGAAGGTTGAGCGGGGCTTGAAACCACGGCTCTATATAGAATCTACGTGTTCCAAAAGTACTTCCTTTGGAACCATACTAGAAAAAGGCAATAATTATTTGAAGGTGGGAATGAGGCTCTCGGCCCGATTACCACAAGGATAAGAAAAACAAGGGCAAGGTTGATGGAGGAACCAAGGCCAGGGGGCAGTGGAAGTGGCGGCAGTCGGAAGAGGAAGGGCTTTAACTGCGGGAATACGAGGAGTAAAACAAGGGGATTCTAAGAGGAGGATGGAGGCATAAAAAACTGTGGGAAGACTCACTTAGGAGTCATCTCAAAGGAAAAGCGGTATGTTATAATTGTGGACAGGAAGGGCACATTTCGCCTAACTGTCCAAATCCAAAGAAAAATCACGGATGCTTTGTATGTGGATCAACTGACCACATAACAAAGAACTACCCGAAGAAGGGGACAGAAGGAAATAAGGGAATTAATAGTGGTAAGTTAGCTATTAGTGGTCCAGCTCAGCCGGGGAAATCAATGGCTCGCACTTTTAATATGACGGTCCAAGATGCGGTGGCATCAGGGGATATAGTTGCAGGTATTATTCCGATCAACAATATAAATGCATCGTCTTTATTTGATTCGGGTCTTACTTGTTCATTTATAGCATGTGATTTTGCTAGGCGACTAGAATTATTTCGAAAAAATTACTATACCTTTGAACATTAAGGTAGCAAGCGAAGAGATAATTCTGTTGAAGATATCATAGAGTTGTTGCGTAGATATGCGTGGTTGTAAGTTATCGGTAGATTTAATACGATAAAGTTAGGAGAATTGACGTAATTCTCGGGATGGATTAGTTAATTAACCATGGAGCAATTATAGATTGCCAAAAGAAATGTGAGAATCGGGACGTAAAGCAACCTGTAGTATTTTATGGTAATAAATTGCGGGACGTCCGTGTTGCCTTACGATGACACAAACTAGAAAACTCTTAAGGAAGGTTGTTGTAGGTTACCTATGCCCGTTGTTGATACCCGAGAGAGTGGGAGCAACCATGGAACAAATACCTATAGTAAAAGCGAATTCATGGATGTATTTCCAAGTGAGTTTCTAGGGTTTCTGCATGGGATAGGGAGATCGAATTTGTGATAGACTTTGTGCGAGAGTGGCACGATCTCAAAGGACACACCACCATATATAGTATTTGTGGAAATAAAAAGAACTAATGGTTCGATTCACGAGGAACTATTGGACAAAAGTACATTCAACCAAGTGTTTTTCCGTGGGGTGGGAGCACCGGTGTTGTTTGTCTAGAAGAAAGAGCGGATCGTTAAGGCTTTGTATCAACTATCGGGAGTTGAACAAGTTAACGATAAAGAATAAATACCCATTTCCCGAGGATCGATGATCTCTTTGATCGATTGAAAGGGCAACGTATTTTTCTAAAATAGATTTCTTGGACGGGGTATCATCGGTTGAAGGTTAGGAAGGAAGATGTACCAAAGGCGCATTCGAGGACTCGTTATGGTCATTACGAGTTTACGGTGATGTCATTTGGGTTGTGAATGCACAATTTGCATTTATGGACATGATGAGCAGTGTTCAAACCATATTTGGACAAGTTCGTTGTTGTGTTTATTGATGATATTCTAGTCTATTCTAAGGCGCGCGGAAGATCATCTTTGAACACTTAAAATTAGTGTTGGAGACACTAAGGAGGAGAAGTTATATGCGAAATTCACCAAATGTGAATTTTGGTGGAAAAAAGTGCGATTTTTAGGTCGTGTCATTGACGAGAGGGATTCGAGTGGATCCGGTGAAGGTGGAAGCGATAATGAATTGGGAACAACCAAAGCGCCGGCCGAGGTGCGGAGTTTCCTAGGGTTAGTAAGGGTACTTATCGAAGATTTATCAAGATTTTTGAAGATAGCTACCTCGTTGACTAATTTAACAAGGAAGGCGGTGAAATATGTATGGGACGGATAAATGTGAGGGCGATTTTCAAGAAGCGAAGAAAAGATTAAGTGAAGCTGCTGTTTTGTCTTTGCCAGATGACACAAGAAATTTTGTAGTGTATAGTGATGCTTCGCATAGAGGACTTGGTTGTGTGCTTATGCAGCATGGAAAAGTCATTGCGTATGCATCTTGGCAGTTGAAGGATTATGAGAAAGTTTATCCTACTCATGATTTGGAATTGGCCACAGTAGTGTTTGCCCTAAAGATATGGAGACATTATCTTTATGGAAAAAAATGTGAGATATATACAGACTATAAAAGTCTAAAGTATATCTTCACTCAGAAGGAGTTGAATATGAGACAGAGAAGATGGCTGGAGTTGATAAAGGATTATGATTGTGAAATCTGTATCACCTGGAAAGGCCGATGTAATTCTTAAGCGCCTTAAGTAGAAAGGGTCGGGAAAAGTTGTCTATGTTAACGGCTCAAAATGAGTTAATAACGAGAGATGGCTAGAATGGAAATAGAAGTCGAAGATCTTGAGAGTGATTGAGGTAGTTACTCTTTTCTGACGGAGATGCGATCTACCATCGTAGAAAGAGTCGAGGAGGTCAACTCAAGATCAAGATCGAGCGAGTGTAACCAAATGAAGAAGTGGTTATCCGAGAAAGAAGATACTAAGTATAGTCTTGATAATGAAGGATTATTAAGATTTGAGGAAGAATTTGGGTTCGAATGAGGCGGAATTAAAGGAGCAAGTGTTACAAGAAGCTCATAGTTTGAGGTACTCGATACATCTGGTAGCACTAAGATGTATCAAGACCTTCGACAGAGTTTTTGGTGGCCAAACATGAAGAGAGAAATAGCAGAGTATGTGAGTAGGTGCTTGACTTGTCAAAAGGTTAAGGCCAAACATCAACGACCCAGTGGCTTATTACAGTCATTGGAAATTCCAGAATGGAAGTGGGAGCATATCACGATGGACTTCGTGGTGGGACTTCTAACGACGCATAAAGGGTACGATTCGATTTGGGTAATAGTGAACCGGTTGACGAAGTCAGCTCACTTTTTGCCAATTAGGATCAAGTATAACTTAAACCAGTTAGCTAAACTTTATGTTAAGGAAATTATTTCCAGACATGGAGTACCAGTATCGATTGTGTCAGATCGTGATCCACGATTCACATCGAACTTTTGGAGGAGTTTGCAAGAATAGTTGGGAACACAGCTGAGGTTAAGCACATCTTATCATCCACAAACCGATGGGCAGAGCGAGAGAACAATTTAGACGCTTGAAGACATGTTGAGGTCGTGCGTCATGGATTTCAAGGGTAGTTGGGATGATCACCTACCACTAGTAGAGTTTGCATATAACAACAGTTATCATGCAAGCATAGGCATCTTGCGTGCGTATGAAGCTTTGTATGGAAGAAAGTGCGAGAACACCATTGTGTTGGGATGAGGTGGGAGAAGCGCGGGATGCTAGGACGAATTGGTGCGGCAGGGCGGTGGATGTGGTAAAGTTAATTCGGATGCATCTCGTCGCATTTCGGGATGAGACGGAAGAAGTATGCGGACTCACATAGACTAAGTCGAGAGTTTGAGGTGGGCTCGTATGTGTTTCTAAAGGTATCTCCCTGGAAAGGAAAGATACGCTTTGGAAAGAAAGGAAAGTTAAGTCCAAGGTTTATAGGACCTTTTGAGGTGTTAAAGCGGGTGGGAGAGGTAGCTTATGTGATAGCATTACCTCCGGACCTAGAACGAATACATAACGTGTTTCACGTGTCATATTACGTCCATATAAAAGCCGGACTATAAGCATGTAATCAAGTATGAGCCGATTCATATCGAGAAAGACTTAACATATGAAGAGTCGTAGATGTAGATCATTGATAGAAAGGAACAAGTTACGAGGAACAAGGTAATACCATCGATAAAGGTATTATGGAAGAACCACGATCTTTGAAGAAAGCGGCGTGGGAACTAGAAGAAAAGATGAAGAAAAATTTTCCTCATCTATTTGATTAAAGTAAAGGCGAGATTACGAGGGGGGACATAATCTTTATAAGGGGAAGAATGTAGCAATGAGAAATTCGGATCTTATTGTAAAATGATTTAATTAAATTAAATAATAATAAAATCATATTCATGTATTATCAAGATGGTTGTCATTGTATAACCTATTGATGTTAGAATGTCGTAGTAATTGAGCTACGTGAATGAATTAAAGTGTTTGAATTTCCAAGACGAAAATAAAAGTTTTCCGAGAAATTTTCAGAAAAACACTATTCATCGGTATTTGCTCGGGATATAATTTTGAGTTTCCGAGAAATACGTAATGATGGAATAACAAAGTAAGAGGGATTATGTAATAAAAATCTAGTTATGGAAAAAGTAATAATTGCTTGTGGACTTAATTTATAAACTTTAAGTAAAAGCGAAGTAGTAATGAATAAGTAATAATTGTATGATACTTGGTATTGTACAAAGTAATGAAAACAAGTATAATCTGAAGTATTATCGAGTTTGTATGAAGAATGAAATATCGTATATATTTTCTATATGAATTAGAATACAAAAATAATACATAAACTATATGTATATGTATTAAAAAATGTTAATGGACTTGGAAGATTGGTTAACAATTATATTCAAGTCCAAGTAGATTAAAGGAGAGGCCCAATCATTAATGAATGAAAAACTAGTGTTTAATAATGCAAAGCCCAAAGATTGATTTAATGTAAGCCCAAACTAGAATCCATGAGTTGTATGACCCGTGGGGCAAACCATATCAATATGGTTAATGTGGTGGTGATCAAGTATTAAGAGTAATGACCAAGACTATGAAGTAATAAGAGTATAGGATAAATAGGATAAAAGTGATTAGCAAGTAATGAATAATAAGGAGGTGGCTTAAGGAGGTGGGTGATTTAATGACTAAACTCTACCTAGCTTTGCAATTTCTATAAATAGAGAAGGCTTACAAGCCATTTGTTAGTTGTTCAAATAATACAACAATTCAAAAGTGCTTAAGTGTTAGAGAGAATAAGCTATAATAAGTCATTTCCATAAGTAAGAAGAAGAAAAAAGCTACCCTACCAAGACTACAAAAAGTAAGACTTCTTTTCTATTATCTTCTATCTCTACCATGATAGGTGGATAAGAAAAGTTGGAATTAAGGAACATGGATGTTAAGAAGTAAGAAGAAAATGAGTAAGAAATGAACTTAAGCCACATAAGTTGGCAATAAGTCATTTGAACTTATAAAAGTTATAAACTTATTATAAGTTAACCTTGAATATTAAGTATGAAAATATGATCTTGTAATTAGAGAAGTGAATTAAGAACTTATATGATTATATGTATCATGTATACATAAGTAAAGTTATATGTGAAAAACATGTAAAGTATGATGATTAAGAAACTCTAATTGTCATAAGTCATGAATAATCAAATCTTAAGTAGTTTATAATTTGACAAGTTATAAGCTCATGAAGAATAAGTCAAAATCAACAATGAATATAAGTTGTTGTATTAAGTATGTTAAGATGTTCACATGATGAATGAAGTTCATTTGTAATGTTGAACAAATCATAAGAATGAAGAATTGCCGTCAGAATTTGCACGATTGGACGATAAACGTCGAATTCGTAAAATTCTCGGAATGGAAGTCAAATTTTGTGTTTGATCACGAGAGACCATTGTTTTCCAATAGAGACAAGTCATATTTGGCATTTAAGAGTTGTGGACTCGAAAAAATGACCGGATTCGACTTAGAACGAAAAAGCGGCGTTGAGCGTTCACGAGCGTTTATCGTTTTTCGTTAAAAATGAACCAATAGGTGAATTTTTAGCTAATGAAGTCAAATAGATAAAATTCTTGCATGAACATGTAGATTACATAATTTGTGAACCGTGTAGGCTTTTGAGCGAGCCAATTCGGACTTATAACGAAGAAGTTATGCGTCAGGGAAGTTCACAAAATTCACAAACCGAATTTGTTTTACGGTTGCTGAGAGTTAGCGCCATGCGGCAACCCAAAAAAAAATGAGTCGCGCGCATGTGCGTAATGATGTCTGAGTACCTTTGCAAGAGTTCGCCAGCGAACGTGAACCATAGTCTGATATGTGTGTAGCATGACTGCCATCATATCTGATACAAAAAAAATCTTACGGAGAGTGGCATTGCATGTGCGACCAATTAAGTAAGGACTCATAGTGGCGCCAAGTCGGAGACGGTGATACTATAAGCGCACTTGCATGATGTGAGATGTAAGTATAAAAATGGCAGCTTGCATGGCCTGATCTCGAGAACAAGGATGGTAATGAATGTTTTTAAGTACAAAAGAAAGAAAAGCTAATTGATTTAAAAGTAAACACAACTTAAGGAATGTAATGTAACATTGTTTAAAACCTTGTTAAACCTTAAGGATGTTGTATAAAGGTTGAGATAACCTAGTCGAATATAAATGCAAGGATAATGATAAAGCGGAGCGAATAGTAATTGAATCTAATACAATTAGATTAAAATGAAGGGTATGATATAGTTATATACATACTTGATTATATGTGACCTAATGTAAGGCATTATGTGATCATGTATTGTAGAGACTTGAAAGACTTGAACATAAAGTTAATATCTAGTAGCAGACGCTAAAGGCAAGTATTCTAACTCTTGTCTCGATTCAATCGAACAAGTTTTTGAAGTTCATGTATTCTTTCGCATGAATTGAGGTATGTTGAAGTTAAAGCCAATTCCTTTGGCTAGACTTGATGTAGTGATAATCTATTCATGTATTATCAAATGTTGCTATCTTTTGTCAACTACTTGATATGGTTTTCAAAAAAAATTGAAATGTTAAACAAATGTTTTGTCGGTAAAAGCAGCGAGTACGTGAGGTTGCCAAATGCTTAAGCGATGCATCGTTTAATGGATGTAGTGTTGATCAACATAAGTACAATAAGGTGATCACCTAGAAGTGCTCGTAAGTAATATCGAGACTTCACGGACTTGCTTTTCGGGTTGTCCTTTTCAATAAAGAATGAATACTCGAGGTCTTTGGTAGGAGTGAATGTTTTACTAAATATTGTTATTATTGTAAAACATTTTGAAAGAAAAGATGAAGTGTTATTTTGAATTATCAATAGTACTTCATAACTATTATTCGATTATTGAAGATATCTGATTTGTATGTATCAAGCATGTTGTTATTAAATTGTTATACTACTTTGAGCTAGTTATGCTCACTCTTGCTTGAACCATATAAATGCGACTAAGGATGAGCGTAAAGGAAGATCGATCGAAAAGGATAAAGGGAAAAACTAAAGCGGCGATTACTAAGACATCTTGTAATAGTATAGGTCTATTGTTGTAATGTAAGCGATATTATTACAAAGAACCTTTGTAATGGGTATAGAACACAGGAAATGTAAATAATACTTTAAATATATAGAAGTTATGTTAGTTCTTTGAGACTTTTCAATTGAATGAATGTGTAAATGATTATGCGATATAATAACCACCATCATTGGGTTGGAAGATACCCGGAATTAAGAAGAAAATGGATATATAAAAAAAGCAGATAACTTTATATAAAGTATCTCTATTCTGAATTTATATAAAAAGATTTTACTATGCAAAACACTATGCACGAGCCTGCAAATATAACCTTACTATAATAATAAAATATAATATATTCTATTTATAGAATAACTTTATAAAAGTATTCTATTTTATATAAAAAGATTTACTATAGCATAGACTACTTAACTGAACACTATGCATAATAAAATATAATATATTCTATTTATAGAATAACTTTATAAAAAGTATTTTGTTTTATATAAAATGATTTTACTATGCAAAACACTATCTAGACACCTTATGCAACACTATGCATAATAGAATATAATATATTCTATTTATAAAATAACTTTATAAAAGTATTACATTTTATATAAAAGATTTTACGTATTATTACATTAATAATACCAATAAAACAAAAGCGAGTGACTTATCACGTAAGCATCGATAATCAATCTTGGTGTCTACTCTTATGCAACCACGCAGACGTATTCTTTGTACTTTACTAAAGTACTTTAATAGTATTAACGGTAAAACTTCCGTCGTTATTTTAATCAAATATTTTTGTCGTTTTCTCAATCAGATAATTATTCCGTTGTGGGGTCCACCAATGATTGTGCCGTTGCACGAATATTCCCTAATAAAACAAATATTCCCCGACCAATCGAATATAATATGACAACTTGCATACTTTGCAAAATTTATAAATACTACCCACAACTATAACATTATATATCAAATCCACACCATAATAATAAAAAATATTTTGAGAAAATTAAATCTTTATTCATAAAATCTGGGATCTCACAATCTCTCCTCCTTATGGAATTTCGCCCTCGAAATTTTCGTATGTACTTGGTATGCTGAATAGGTGAGGATACCTTGACTTCACTTCAAATTCTAACTCTTGAGGTATAACCTTTGAGCGTCGAATATGATCCTTCTTATCCAAGATGTTAACACGTATCTCCTCATACGTTAAATCTTCTGCTATCTCGTCCGATTCTAAATTAATAATGTGGTTCGGGTCGTCCACATATTTACGTAACATCGATACGTTAAAAACGTTATGAACACGCGACATACTTGGCGGTAAAACGAATCTATAGGCCATAGCTCCTACTCGATCAAGGATTTCAAATGGGCCAACTAAATCGAGGGTTGAGATTTCCTCTCTTCATCGATTCTTGTTTCTAGAATAACGCCCTCTTGAACCTTCTTCTTCATATTCATCAGCTCCGGGTGTGTAGTTTGAGCGGCTTTAACTTTATCGATTAAAGTTGATTCTAATTGTATATTCATTATCTTCACGTGGGTCCCTAGAGTCTTTAACTCTATCTTCATCACTTGTAAGTTATGCGAAATGAGTCTTTATGTTAACAACATCGCACTCGTAAATGCATCCGATCTTCTACTCAATACGTCAGCTACCACATTCGCTTTCCCACAATGGTATTGAATGATACGATCGTAATCTTCAACAGCTCGAGTCAACGTCTTTGGTACATTATACGTTCATTTTAGTTGAAGAAATATTTGAGGGTTTTAGAAATGGGTTCGGTGCATTCCACACAAGGAAGTCAACAATGAAAGGACCGGGGTTCTTTACTTATGGCTTGATATGACAATGATTGACTTTAGTGGTTTGGTTGCTTGAATTCGCATAACAGGTTGGTTAGGAATATGAAAACTAACAACCTTACAAAAAACATGATGAGTAGTTAACCAATCGATTCCTAAAATTGCATCAAAGGCAAGTATTTTCAAAGAGATAAGATTGACAGGTAACGTGAAAGTGACAATTTGAATTAAACAAGATTTATAAATAGTGGATGTAACTAGGTGAAATAAAAGAGTGGATAGAACTGGTATCTAATAAGGTATAAACTTCGCAAGAGTTTATCATTAACTTACCCGTAATAACTTCGTTCGGGTTCCTCGACAAACGCTCTCACTTAAACTACTAGATTTGACTTTGCTATAGGGTACATTCCACCCTTAAGTGCTTCGTCCCATTCCTGATCTATGATTTGAATCATTATTCTCTGATCCATATCGAATTGGGGTTGATCGTTATCCATAGGGTAATTCCGAATTCGATGTTGGATTCTCCCAATTGTTGTCCAAAAAGAAAAATCCATTTCATCTATTTTGGCTTTATTGGATCGGACGTCTTTTTATACAATATCTACACGTCGTGCGGCTTTTACCCATGCGTCATCTATTCTCCTTTGTTCATTTGTTTCTACTTTTCATCAGAACTTTGATCATAGCATTCTCAGATTCCAACTCTAATATCTTATACTCTGCCAAAGAGTGCTTCTGTTCAAGCATCGCACATCGGGTAACACAATTTTGAATGGTTGCATCTCTTTCCTCCACGGCCACCGCTTGGATTCTTGACTGCTCTTCTAACTCATGAATACGATTTTGTAATGCTAAATTTTGATCATAAAATTCTTCTAATAAATTCTCTTCAGGTTCCTCTTCTTCCTCACTCTCAGCTGCTACCTCTGCAACTAGCTCGGGTGCAACTATTAGTTCTTCACGCACCACGTAGATATCTCTAATTTCTTCTTTGTCTGACATCACATTAACCTGGTTAGTGATTAAAGGTGTCTCAACGGTCTCATGTGCTTCATTGCTTCTCTCAACATTTTCGGATGCCATTTGTAAATACTGCCACAAAACAAAGGTTAATTGACATGTAACACATTATCCATATATTCTGACCGACCAATTAAATACCAATAAAATTAGGTAGGTCATACTAGCGAAGGAATTCCCCGTCTCTCCCCTCCTAGTTCTTGTCTCACATCTCGGCCGAGGATCGTATCCTAAGCTTTGATACCAACCGTGACGCTCCCCAAAATTAGGTATACATCACCCATCTTGAGTCGCTTGGGATACATATTCTGAGAATTCAAATACAACTTAATAATACAACTGTCGTGTACAAAACGACAAAACATAAACTATGAGTTTGAATACAAATATTGTCTACTAGAGAGTATACAAACTCAAAAGGAGTCCTCATTACAATTATTATCACACTATTTTCACGAATAGTGAGGACTAATAATGCACCATCTAGGACCATCACTTTGTTCCCCAGAATAGTCCCAGTGCGTTCTCATTTCACAGAGAGAGCAGTTAAAGAAAGGTGAGCTCAACTAGCCCGATAAGAAATATTATGACTAAGATAATGCGAGAATAATTTATCGTTAGCTTTCAGCGGTGTTAAGCAGATAAAATATAATAACTATCAAGTTTAGCTGCGGTGAACAAGCAATCCATTAGAAGAGTCAAGTAGGAATAAAATCTACTATCTTCTATGATTTAAAGGTTTTTCATCACTTTTATCATTTGGGACTCGACTTAATAAATAATCCACATCATCGAATCACCTTACTGCACTTCTGACCGAGGATATTCTTTAGTATCAAGACCATGAATTATCCATGCACTACGGCTAAAGATAATCATGTTTTCATCAACGGTCTTGATTATACCATAAAACAATTCATCTTTGCACTATGGCCAAAGAGAATCCATAGCCATAATCATACCAAAAACTATCCATCAATGCACTACGGACTAATGAGGACTTTTTCTACATCATTTATAACATTACAGTTATTATTATACCGAATAATCCCTGGTCATAATCATTCCAAGTCCATCTATGCACTACATGCCACAGATGACTTTCAACAAAATATAAATATGAGGATGATGACAATGATATAAGAATTCAATAAAACAAGTTCAAGAATTAATTTACCTAGGAACCGATAACATCAAATTATCGACATAATCTTTGCTTTGTAGAGTAAAATTCAAGAATGCTCAAAAGAATATTTCCATGAAAAGATCTTTGGATGAAGTGCAAATATCGAGGATATTCCATTAATTTCATGGAGTATAAAAGTCAAAAGTTTTAACCCATTTGAGTATAATAAAGAATGGAATAACAAAAGAAATCACCGTGCATGCGATACTTCACATGTAGGCAGGTTATTCCAACGAGAATAATAATTAACGGAACCGAGTTAGTCGAAATTCACAACCGATAGGATGTTCAATAGAATAATAAAGAATGGAATAACAATAGAAATCACCCATGCATGCGGTACTTTGCATAGGCGAGTTATTCAACAAAATACTAATAAAAGGCGGAACCGGTCCGGCGTAAAATGCTACAAACGAGGATATTCAACGAAGAATAATAATAAAAAGCGGAAACCGTGTCCCACAGAATACATATGAACATGATATTCCAAAAGAATAATAAAGAATGGAATAACGGAAGAATTTCACCAAGTATAGGGTATCCAGGTGTATCTGAGTTATTCAACAGAATAATAAAGAATGGAATAACAAAAGTTCTCTTCATGAATAAGAAAGAAAGAATACCACTTATGAGTACAACAAATAATATTCCCTACCTTAAGAAGAAAGTACTAGATATATAAGTAGTGAAGTAGCGAGAATACTTTTTCTTCTTTCTCTCTATAGTTTATCTCTACAGAGTTTTAAATTGAATTCGTAAGAAATAATGAATGAAAGAGCTTTATTTTTAGAAAAATGGATTGCATAGTAACTAACTCATGAAGCGGTCCAGATTGATTTACTTTAATCGACGGTCCATATTTAAAGCAAAATCTTTTAAATAAAAAATAATATATTCTATTTATAATCTAATAAAAGCGAATAACTTTATAAAAGATTTTACTATCTGCAAACACTATCTGAACCTTATCAAACACTATACATAATAAAATATAATATATTCTAATTATTGTCTAATAAAATGAGATAACTTTATAAAAGTATTACATTTTATATATAAAAGATTTTACTATCTGAAAACACTATGCGAGATACTTTATGCAACACTATGCATAATAAAATATAATATATTCTATTTATAGAATAACTTTTATAAAAGTATTACATTTTATATAAAAAGATTTTAGTATGCAAAATACTATGTGGACACATACTATGCAACACTATGCATAATAGAATATAATATATTCTATTTATAGAATAACTTTGTAAAAGTATTATGTTTTATATAGAAAGATTTATTGTATTATTACATTAATAATACCAATAAAACAAAAGCGAGTGACTTATCACGTAAGCATCAATAATCAATACAGGTGTGCTACTTATGCGAACCACAGCGTATTCTTGTACTTTTACTACCGAGTAGTTCAACAGTATTAACGGTAAAACTTTCGCCGTTTTTTTCATAAAATATTTTTGTCGTTTTCTCAATCAGACAATTATTCCGTTGTGGGGTCCATCAATGATTGTGCCGTTGCATGAATATTCCCTGATAAAACAAATATTCCCCAACCAATCGAATATAATATGACAACTTGCATACTTTGCAAAATTTATAAATACTACCCACAACTATAACATTATATCAAATCCACAGCATAATAATGAAAAATATTTCGAGAAAATTAAATCTTTATTCATAAAATATGGGTCTCACAATCTCCCTTCCTTATGGAATTTCGCCCTCGAAATTTACTTACGTACTTGGTATGCTGAACAGGGGAGGATACCTTGACTTCACTTCAAATTCTAACTCTTGAGGTATAACCTTTGAGCGTCGAATATGATCCTTCTTATCCAAGATGTTAATACGTATCTCCTCATACGTTAAATCTTCTGCTATCTCGTCCGGTTCTAAATTAATAATGTAGTTTGGGTCGTCCACATATTTACGTAACATCGATACATTAAAAAACACGACATACTTGGCAGTAAAACGAGTCTATATGCCACAGCTCCTACTCGATCAAGGATTTCAAATGGGCAAATTAAATCGAGGGTTGAGATTTCTTCTCTTCATCGATTCTTGCTTCTAGAATAACGCCCTCTTGAACCTTCTTCTTCACATTCATCATCTCCGAGTGTGTAGTTTGAGCGGCTTTAACTTTATCGATTAAAGTTGATTCTAATTGTATATTCATTATCTTCACGTGGGTCCCTAGAGTTTTTAACTCTATCTTCATCACTTGTAAGTTATGCGAAATGAGTCTTTATGTTAACAACATCGCACTCATAAATGCATCCGATCTTCTACTCAACACGTTAGCTACCACATTCACTTTCCCACAATGGTATTGAATGGTACGATCGTAATCTTCAATAGCTCGAGTCAACGTCTTTGGCACGTTATACGTTCATTTTAGTTGAAGAAATATTTAAGGGTTTTAGAAATGGGTTTTATACTGGGGTCAATACAAAATTCAATTTCATGCTCTAGGGGTAGGCTAAGAAGACTTCAAGAATACGTCAGGAAATTTATTAACAATAGAAATATCATTCAAAGCTGTGACCCTCATCAAAGGCTTGGATAGTACGTCACATTGATACCTATCAACTTGTCACCGTTATTCACAACGTCCCCTACGAAAAGTTTGGCTTCGGTGCATTCCACACAAGGAAGTCAACAATGAAAGGACCGCGGTTCTTTACTTATGGCTTGATATGACAATGATTGACTTTAGTGGTTTGGTTGCTTGAATTCGAATAACAGGTTGGTTAGGAATATGAAAACTAACAACCTTACAAAAAGCATGATGAGTAGTTAACCAATCGATTCCTAAAATCGCATCAAAGGCAAGTATTTTCAAAGAGATAAGATTGACATGTAACGTGAAAGTGACAATTTGAATTAAACAAGATTTATAAATAGTAGATGTAACAAAGGTTTCTCCCAACTGAGTTTCAACAGATAAATCAAAATCTAACTTCTCCAGAGTTAAATTCAAACATTGAACACAACTAGGTGAAATAAAAGAGTGGATAGAACTGATATCTAATAAGGTATAAACTTCGCAAGAGTTTATCATTAACTTACCCGTAATAACTTTGTTCGGGTTCCTTGACAAACGCTCTCACTTAAACTACTGGATTTGACTTTTCTATAGGGTACATTCCACCCTTAAGTGCTTCGTCCCATTCCTAATCCATGATTTGAATCATTATTCTCCGATCCATATCGAATTGGGGTTGACCGCTATGCACAGGGTAATTCCAAATTCGATGTTGGATTCTCCCAATTGTTATCCAAAAAGAAAAATCCATTTCATCTATTTTGGCTTTATTGAATCAGACGTCTTTTTCTACAAAATCTACACGTCGTGTGGCTTTTACCCTTGCGTCATCTATTCTCCTTCGTTTATTTGTTTCTGCTTTCATCAGAACTTTGATCATAACATTCTCAAATTCAAGCTCTAATATCTTATACTCTGCCAAAGAGTGCTTCTGTTCAAGCATCGCACATCGGGTAACACAATTTTGAATGGTTGCATCTATTTGCTCCACGATCGCCTGCCGTTCTTCAGCCTGCTCTTCTAACTCATGAATACAATTTTGTAATGCTAAATTTTGATCATAAAATTCTTCTAATAAATTCTCCTCAAGTTCCTCTTCTTCCTCACTCTCAGCTGCTACCTCTACAACTAGCTCGGGTGCAACTATTAGTTTTTCACGCACCACGTAGATATCTCTAATTTCTTCTTCGTCTTACATCACATTAACCTGGTTAGTGATTAAAGATACATGAAAACACGATAATGTGGTTCGGGTCATCCACATATTTACGTAACATCGATACATTAAAACGAGTCTATATGCCACAGCTCTTACTCGATCAAGGATTTCAAATGGGCCAATTAAATCGAGGGTTGAGATTTCCTGTCTTCATCGATTCTTGCTTCTAGAATAACTCCCTCTTGAACCTTCTTCTTAACATTCATCATCTCTGGGTGTGTAATTTGAGCGGCTTTAACTTTATCGATTAAAGTTGATTCTAATTGTATATTCGTTATCTTCACATGGGTCCCTAGAGTTTTTAACTCTATCTTCATCACTTGTAAGTTATGCGAAATGAGTCTTTATGTTAACAACATCACACTCGTAAACGCATCCGATCTTCTACTCAACACGTCAGCTACCACATTCACTTTCCCACAATGGTATTGAATGGTACGATCGTAATCTTCAACAGCTCGAGTCAATGTCTTTGGCACGTTATACGTTCATTTTAGTTGAAGAAATATTTAAGGGTTTTAGAAATGGGTTTTATACTGGGGTCAATACAAAATTCGATTTCATGCTCTAGGGGTAGGCTAAGAAGACTTCAAGAATACGTCAGGAAATTTATTAACAATAGAAATATCATTCAAAGCTGTGACCCTCATCAAAGGCTTGGATAGTACGTCACATTGATACCTATCAACTTGTCACCGTTATTCACAACGTCCCATACGGAAAGTTTGGCTTCGGTGCATTCCACACAAGGAAGTCAACAATGAAAGGACCGGGGTTCTTTACTTATGGCTTGATATGACAATGATTGACTTTAGTGGTTTGGTTGCTTGAATTCGCATAACAGGTTGGTTAGGAATATGAAAACTAACAACCTTACAAAAAGCATGATGAGTAGTTAACCAATCGATTCCTAAAATCGCATCAAAGGCAAGTATTTTCAAAGAGATAAGATTGACAGGTAACGTGAAAGTGACAATTTAAATTAAACTAGATTTATAAATAGTAGATGCAACAAAGGTTTCTCCCAACTGAGTTTCAACAGATAAATCAAAATCTAACTTCTCCAGAGTTAAATTCAAACATTGAACACAACTAGGTGAAATAAAAGAGTGGATAGAACTGGTATCTAATAAGGTATAAACTTTGCAAGAGTTTATCATTAACTTACCCGTAATAACTTTGTTCGGGTTCCTTGACAAACGCTCTCACTTAAACTCTGGATTTGACTTTTGCTATAGGGTACATTCCACCCTTAAGTGCTTCATCCCATTCCTGATCCATGATTTGAATCATTATTCTCCGATCCATATCGAATTGGGGTTGACCGCTATGCACAGGGTAATTCCAAATTCGATGTTGGATTCTCCCAATTGTTATCCAAAAAGAAAAATCCATTTCATCTATTTTGGCTTTATTGAATCAGACGTCTTTTTCTACAAAATCTACACGTCGTGTGGCTTTTACCCTTGCGTCATCTATTCTCCTTCATTTATTTGTTTCTGCTTTCATCAGAACTTTGATCATAACATTCTCAAATTCCAGTTCTTATATCTTATACTCTGCCAAAGAGTGCTTCTGTTCAAGCATCGCACATCGGGTAACACAATTTTGAATGGTTGCATCTCTTTGCTCCACGATCGCCTGCCGTTCTTCAGCCTGCTCTTCTAACTCATGAATACGATTTTGTAATGCTAAATTTTGATCATAAAATTCTTATAATAAATTCTCCTCAGGTTCCTCTTCTTCCTCACTCTCAGTTGCTACCTCTGCAACTAGCTCGGGTGCAACTATTAGTTTTTCACGCACCACGTAGATATCTCTAATTTCTTCTTCGTCTTACATCACATTAACCTGGTTAGTGATTAAAGATGTCTCAACGGTCTCATGTGCTTCATTGCTTATCTCAACATTTTCGGATGCCATTTGTAAATACTGCCACAAAACAAAGGTTAATTGACATGTAACACATTATCCATATATTCTGACCGACCAATTAAATACCAAATAAAATTAGGTAGGTCATACTAGCGAAGGAATTCCCCGTCTCTCCCCTCCTAGTTCTTGTCTCACATCTCAGCTAGGGATCATATCCCTAAGCTTTTTGATAAATTGTGGCGCCCCCAAAATTAGGTATACATCACCCATCTTGAGTCGCATGATACATAGTGCGTAATTCAAATACAACTTAATAATACTGGCGTATGCGTGTACAAAACGACAAAACATAAATTGTGAGTTTGAATACAAATATTGTCTACTAGAGAGTATACAAACTCAAAAGGAGTCCTCATTACAATTATTATCACACTATTTTTACGAGAATAGTGAGGACTACTAATGCACCATCTAGGACCATCACTGTTTCCCGACTAGTCCTGTGCGTTCTCATTTTTCTGAAGAGAACGGTTAAAGAAAGGGTGAGCTCAACTAGCCCGATAAGAAATATTATGACTAAGATAATGCGAGAATAATTTATCGTTAGCCTTCAACAAGTTGTTAAAGCGATAAAATATAATAATTATCAAGTTTAAGCTGCTTGAACAAGCAATCCATTAGAAGAGTCAAGTAGGGAATAAAATCTACTATCTTCTATGATTTAAAAGGTTTTCATCACTTTTATCATTTGGGACTCGCTTAATAAATAATCCACATCATCGAATCACCCCTGCACTACGGCCAAGGATATTCTTTAGTATCACGACCACGAATTATCCATGCACTACGGCTAAAGATAATCATGTTTTCATCAACGGTCCTGATCATGCCTTAAAATAATTCATCTTTGCACTATGGCCAAAGAGAATCCATAGCCATAATCATACCAAAAACTATCCATCAATGCACTACGACCAATGAGGACTTTTTCCCATCATTTGTAACATTAAAGTTATGATTATACCGAATAATCCCTGGTCATAATCATTCCAAGTCCATCTATGCACTACAGGCCACAGATGACTTTCAACAAAATATAAACATGAGGATGATGACAATGATATAAGAATTCAATAAAACAAGTTCAAGAATTAATTTATCTAGAACCGATAACGTCCAAATTGTCAACAATCATTGCTTTGTAGAGTAAAATTCAAGAATGCTCGTAAGAATATTTCCATGTAAAGATACTGGATGAAGCGCAAATATCAATGATATTCCAATAATTTCATGGTGTAGAGAAGTTAAAGTTTTAACTAACTGAGTATAATAAAGAATGGAATAACAAAAGAAATCACCATGCATGCGGTGCCAGATAGGCGAGTTATTCAACGAGAATAATAATTAACGGAACCAGGTCAGGCGAAATTCACACCGATAGGATGTTCCAACAGAATAATAAAGAATGGAATAACAACAGAAATCACCATGCATGCGGTACTTCGCATAGACAGGTTATTCCAATAGAATACTAATAAAGACGGAACCAGGTCCGGCGTAAAATGCACAAACATGATATTCCAACAGAATAATAATAAAGACGGAACCAGGTCCGGCGTAAAACGCACAGACATGATATTCCAACAGAATAATAAAGAATGGAATAACAGAAGAATTTCACCAAGTATAGGGTATCCCGCGTATACAGGTTATTCCAACAGAATAATAAAGAATGGAATAACAGAAGTTCTCTTCATGAATAAGAAAGAAAGAATACCCCTTATGAGTTAAACAAATAATATTCTCTACCTTAAGAAGAGAAATCTTTGGATATATAAGTAGTGAAGTAGCGAGAATACTTTCTTCTTTCTCTCTATAGTTTATCTCTGTAGAGTCAAAGAATTGAATTAAGTAAGAACTAATGAATGAATGAGCTTTATTTATAGAAAAATGGAACTGCATAGTAACTAACTCATGAGCGGTCAGATTGATTTACTTTAATCGACGGTCCATATTTAAAGCAAAATCTTTTAAATAAAAATAATATATTCTATTTATAATCTAATAAAACGAATAACTTTATAAAAGATTTTACTATATGCAAACACTATCTGGATACATTTATGCAAAACACTATGCATAATAAAATATAATATATTCTAATTATTGTCTTATAAAGCAGAGATAACTTTATAAAAGTATTCTATTTTATATAAAAAGATTTTACTACGCATAACACTATCACGAGCACTATGCAACACTATGCATAATAAAATATAATATATTCTATTTATAGAATAACTTTATAAAAGTATTACATTTTATATAAAAAGATTTTACTATGCAAAACACTATCTGAGACACTATGCAACACTATATCATAATAAAATATAATATATTCTATTTATAGAATAACTTTATAAAAGTATACATTTTTTATATAAAAAGATTTTACTATGCAAAACACTATCGCAGATACTTATGCAACACTATGCATAATAGAATATAATATATTCTATTTATAGAATAACGTTATAAAAGTATTATATTTTATATAAAATATTTTCGTATTATTACATTAATAATACCAATAAAACAAAAGCGAGTGACTTATCACGTAAGCATCAATAATCAATCTGTGCTACTATGCAACCATGCGTATTCATTGTACTTTTACTACTTAGAGTAGTTCAACAGCAGATAATTAACGGTAAAATTTCCATAGTTTTTTCATAAAATATTTTTGTCGTTTTCTTAATCGGATTAATTATTCCGTAGGGTCCACCAATGATTGTCTGCCGTTGCACGAATATTTCCCGATAAAACAAATATTCCCCGACCAATCGAATATAATATGACAACTTGCATACTTTGCAAAATTTATAAATACTACCCACAACTATAACATTATATCAAATCCACACCATAATAATAAAAAATATTTCGAGAAAATTAAATCTTTATTCATAAAATTTGGGGTCTCACAAAATACGACACCCATATTTGAAGTACTCAGTACAATTATTATGTCAATCCATTTCATAACTTGATTAGGATTGCGACTAATTCAAAATACTACTTTATACCCATGTTATCTCTGCTAGTCACAGCTACACTTTTATTACCTGAAAGAAATTGTAAAGTAAAAGGGTGATCATAAATAGCCCAGTAAAGAATAGCATGACTTAAGATAATTAAATTATAATAGCCTTAATCAGTAATAAATCAGATATTTCGAACATATGGTAGATGATAAAAGTTTTCAACCAAAATTTTAGCGGAATCAACAATCCATTAGAAGATTCAATTAGAAAACAATGTCTACTATCTTCTACAAATTAAAAGTACATCATCAATATTTTATTCCTGTAACACTAATCAACAGTTCTTCGTTGTACCCAAGACAAAGAGAACTTTCATAACTGTTTTTACCTGAAACATAAAGCTCATGGTTATACTAATTCACAGTTCATATTTATAATTATGCCATTATATTTATCTTTGTACTATGGCCAAATATATACAACTGTAAAACCAATAATCAATAGTCCATCTTTGCACTACGGCCCAAAGATATACAACTGTAAAACCAATAATCAACAGTCCATCGTTGCACTACGGACCAAAGACATACAACTGTAAAACCAATAATCAACAGTCCGTCCTTGCACTATGGGCCAAAGATATACAACTGTAAAACCAATAATCAACAGTCCATCTTTGCACTATGGGCCAAAGATATACAACTGTAAAATCAATAATCAACTGTCCATCTTTGCACTACGGGCCAAAGATATACAACTGTAAAACCAATGTCGACGTCGAGATTTTTATTTGTCCCTTTTCTATTCTTGTCTTTTGGTGTTCTCATGTTAGGTGAGATTTGTTTGAAAAAATAAGTTGTGAAAAGGTCCGACATGTATATGTCGATGATTGGATTGTAAGAGTCGACAGTTGGTATTTTTAAATGGTTGCACCAACTCAACCAGAAATGATTTGTACATTGACCTAGTGATGCGACATTATTTAACTGGTCTGTGAAACTGAGATTCGTCAGGGTCCTGGGGCTTGATTATGCGGAGGGAAGGTGTTAGGCTGTGACACGCTCAAATCCCGGTACTTCATTACCTCAAGATTTGGTGTTCACGTAATCAAAACATTCATATCTAACTACCCAATCATAATAAATTGAATAATAAAAACCTGCCCATACAGGATTACTTTAATAAAAACATTATCTCCCAGGTTCTCTAACCTTTAATACAATTATTGAAGTGCAGAATTTAAATTATTACATCACATCATTATTAAAAGTCTATTATTATAACGATTAAACAAAATTACAAGTCTTCATCACTTGTACATCTTTCCTTTTCCTTTGCTAGTTGTAGGTTTATCTACCTTCTCAACCATAGCTGCAATAAATGTATAAATATGCAAGAGTGAGCAAACAAAGCTCACTTGAAATAAGAATAAATATCTTTACATCATTTGCCAAATAATAGGCGCAATAAAACTGAATGATATGTTCTATTAACATTTCAACATTTGCCAATTCATAGTGTTAGTTCCCAGAGGGCACAATAGATCTAGAGGGGGGGTTGAATAGATCCTTTTTATTTCAAATACTTTTCTGGTTTATATTATATTGTTCATAATCAAATATGACAAACATGAGAATCTTTTCAAGCACAGTGGAATAAGTAAAAGATCCCCTTCATTAATATATTCATAATCATACATACATTGTTCATAGAGTAAGTTTAGTTGTAAGCAGTTAAAACATACATAGCAGTTATAGCAGTTATAGTACATAATGTAAATGACATAATGTAAAAGACACAAGGGGTTTTAAGTGGTTCAGAGACTCAAGCTCCTAATCCACTCTTCTGCTTTCAACTAGCAGGATTTCCACTAAAGCAGGACAGCACCCTGAATCACTAAGATTCCTTCAAGGCCAGCAGCCTTGGAACTCCTCTAGTTCCCTAGGAACTCTTCAAGCCCAGCAGGCTTGGAACTTAGTTTAGTCCCTCAGGACAAGGACCCTTCCGGCCCTGCTTCATTTAGTCCCTTTTGACAAGGACCCCTCAAGCCCTAGCTTTGTTAAGTTGTTTGTTTGTTGTTGTTGGAGTCGGTGCTGAGCTGCTAAGATGTCTTCATGCTTTGAACATCTTCTATACTTAGCAGCTTAGCTTGATCATCCTTGAAGTGCAGCTGAGTGTTGCATGATGCTCAGCTTCTTTGGTTACTCAACCACTTTGGATGACCCCTTCTTGAACTGCCTTGAAGATCATTCTCCTTGGTACTTTATGATTGTACATGAGAGGCTTCCAAGCTGACTGTAGGCTCTTCTATTAGGTACTTAGAAGCTTTCTCATGCTTGACACCAAGATGGATTTTGTGATCTCCCTTTTGCTACTTGATGCCTTCTCATGATGGACTTGCTAAGATGACTGTAGGCTCTTCTCTATTGTACTTAGAGTCTTCCCATGATGGACATCAAGATGTCATGATGCTCTTCTTTCTCTCGGCAGTTCTGAACACTCTTCATGTAGTAGAACTCTTACTTCTACATAGTAGAACTCACACTTATACTTCTTTCTTTATCTGACTTCTGAGTGTTCTTGGTGGATCATAAAGTGAGCCTTCAGACTCACTGTTTCACATGGTTTAGATCAGTCCACCTTTTCTCCAAACTCGGCAACTCCAACAACCTTTTATCTTTGAAGCTCTTCCTTATTTATACTCCTTCCCAATCCTTTCATTGGAAAGTAGCCGTTGAAGGCTATTCAAATCTCTTCATAGATCTCGAGTTGCTTGAGGTAGACTACTTGATGTGACTTGTCATACTTTTTTTGACGCTGCAGTCTACTGTTTCATCTACCCTGTCAGATGTATCACTTTAATGTCTTGGGTAGGTCGAAGACTTTATTACCTCTTTCTGATTCCTCGATCAGAGGTTGTCCTATTGCATCGATGCTCTCAATAGGCACTTGTCCGAATATTTCCCTTCAGATTAAACCTTTGCCAATGCTTCAGTCTTCAATTATTCAGATTCTACGATTCTGATGCACGTCTTCAAGGACTTGATCGTAGTGTCTTGTTGAGTGTTGCTCATTGACTGGTAGGTATAACACCACGATCTTGAAGAGAGTTGATTGGATCTTCAATGTAGAACACCTCTTCCTTGTATTGTGCAGTGCTTCAATACTTCTATTTATTTCGACTGTTCTCAGATACTGATGGCCTAATTCCCTGCTTTGGTCCCTTTATAAATATCAAGACACTTCAGATTTGTGGCGCGTCCAGCTTGGTTTCTCCTTGTGATCTTCCGCTCACTTATCATCAATGAACTGACCTTGCACTTAATCACTTTAGCCTTGCTCTTCAGAAGCTGACCAGTATCTCGGTTCACCTTCCATCAGTTCCTTCTCTGTTTGGCAAACACTACGATCTTGGTTGCTTTCGAGATCGTTATCTTCTATTCACTTGATAGCTACTGCATAAGCTGACTTTCTTAGTCAGCTTCTGAAGTCTTCTTTGAATCTCCTTGTGGAAGACTTCATCATGAATGGCCTTACACCTCAATCTTAATGCTGATTGGGTTGGTGATGAGATCTTCTGTTAGCCTGCATGCCATTCGTTGAGTGCTCTCTAGTTTCCTGGGATTTAGCTTGCAACTTGAACTAGAGGCTTCGTTCCTTTGGATATCCTGGGAGTGCTCATATGTTGAGAACCGTATATGCTCTACGATTCTTCCTTGGCACAGTGAGCACTTCTTTTGAGGTCATAGTTCTACACTCTACGATTCAACTTTGGCTGGTGCAGACACTACGATCCCGAGATCAGATCTTGACACTCTATGATTTCTGCCTTGTGCTTGTTATCTTCATCTGATCTTGCTTGACTACGATCTCTGCATGTAATCAATAGACTCTACGAACTCAGAGTGTGATCTACGATCCTTGACTTGGCTTTGGCATCAGTAGACTCTAAGACTTTGAGTGTAGTCTACGTTTCTGTCTTGGCTTCGGTAGATGACCGGTCGGCACGTAGGCAGGCTGTCTCTACGATTCTGAACATGACTTCCTCAACACACTACGATCCCGAGGAAGTTCTACTCGATACACTACGATCCTTCTTCGTTTCCCTTGGCAGTCTACGAACTCCGAGATCTACTATCTTGCATACTTCTATTCTGCCTCGATAGCTCTCGAGTTAACCTTGACTCATCAAAGTGGACTCACGACTTACAGTGCGCAAGGCTCTCGACGATCAGACTAGCCTATCTATTACATCATAAGATCAACCTAACAAGCTTGATCTTTTTATATTTATAGTCCTTGTACATCATTTCTTTTTAAGGACTTTACAAAACTGTTTTGCTTATGTAGGATCAACCTAACATATTTGATCAATTCATTCTAAGTCCTTGTACATATACTTCTATTATCTATCAAAGGACTTTTTGGGTGTTTTCTTAATGCAAGCATACTTGCATATTCATTCATATATATATATATATATCATAATCAAATCATATATTAAATAGGAATATCATTCACATGTTTATTCCTGACAATCTCCCCCTATTTGATTATGACAAAAACATTAGGTGCATATGCATGTTATGAATGAATCTTATATACAGTGAGCAGCTATATTTCTAAAACAGATAATCATGAATGTCATTTATATTGATATGATAGTTTATATATTCAGACATTCTACATACTAGATCCAGAACATACCTAACAGGTTAGAGATGTACCTCCTTGGCTCATATATGATTCCAGGATGCTTGTTAATCAACTACTCATTTGATTGTTCTTCTTTTTCTCGCTCCCCTTCAGCATCCTTCTGATCATGCTCCCCCTCAGACTTTGTAATCTTGTTATCATCATCTTCTGGCTCCCCCTCAGATGATGACTCTTTATCTGCAGCTGCTTTCTTCTTATTTGACATCTTCTCCCTTAACCCTCTGCTCTTCCTTGAGTACCTCTTGCTCCTCTTCTTTTTATGCCTCTTTTTCTCCCCCTTTTTGTCATCAATCATTTGAGAGAGCTGCTCGATGTTGGACATAAGCTGCTCCATCAGGTAGGAGGAGTTGGCAATTTCAAACTTTAGTTCTTGCTGGCCTAGCTCAAGTTGTACTGAGAAGGTCTGCCTCATATCATCAATCTTGTCAGAGAGGGCTTCAATCTACTCTGCATTGGCCTTCTGAATTTGTTGAGCTTCTGCCTTCTGATCTTGTATGGCTTTCTAATAGATGTTATCTTTCTCTTAGAGTTTAAGAGATACATCAGCCAAGATAGCTTGAAGCTTGTGCTGGAAAGAATCATCTCCTGCAGCTGTCTGCTTCTGTGATTCTTCAGTGAGCATAGATATCTTTTTGCTTAGATCATCAGAGCCCTTTTGTAGTTCTTTCTCCAAAATAATTTGATCCTTTTGTTGGGCAGCAGCTGGTTGAGTATCTGTTTGGATTCTACAATTTTCATCCTTAGACGGATTTTCAAAGGTCTGGAGAATCTGGATAATCGTTGAGTTCCAATCACTGGTTGAGGTTAAGGATGAGGGAATATCTGATAGAAGTGCTTGGGCATTAGGAGGCTTCTGGTTTTGGGCTAGAGCATCCTCAGCAGTGGAGTGACTAGATTCTACTGTCACCACCTTAGTCATGTTCCTCCTCCATTGAAAGTCCACTCTACGATCGAAGGGGATGTAGAGATTTTTAGCATGATGATAGACCTTGAAGTGGGGCTGGTCTTTGATCAGTTTGGTGGCAAACTTTTTTACTCTTGGAAAGTTCTGAGCCACTAGTTCCATTCTTAGAAATTGCTTGTAACACTAACTGAAGTAGCTTCCATATTTTTCAGTAAAGGCCTTTAGCCATGGCATCCACTGGAAGAACCATCTCTCTGGTGAAGCATCTGTTAGATCATTTGACACTTCCTCTACGATCCTTCTGCTAAATCTTGCAGGAGAGGGAACTGGATAATCTTCTTGTTAAATCCGCTTCACGAGGTGCGTGAACCGTAATCTTCTTCAATCTCTTCTCCTTCATTCTTTGGTTTTCTTCTTGACATTTTCTCCCAGGATACTGGACTCATCATCACTCAATTCAATGATGGCATTTGATTGACCACTGCTTCTTTTGAAGGCAAACTTGGCTTGCAGTCTATAGCTTTTCCTTCTTCTTGGAGGTTCAGGTATGGGAGAGTCAGACTCTTCTTTTTCTTCTTCTTCAGACTCTGACTTCTCTGATTCAGCAGACAGACTTCTTTGAGGTTCAGCACTGGCATGAACAGACTCTTCTTCTGTCATCTCATCAACTCTTGATTCAGCAAGGTGGCTATCTGGATTGGTGGGGGCAAGTTCTTCTTATTCAGACACAACATTACTTGACCTATCATCTTGGGTCATTGAGGCAGTTGCATTTGGGGATGCAATTTGGTCATCTTGGATTTCTTCTTTATCATCAGAGTGACTACTCTGAGAATTAGCCACTGGGCTTGTACATTCTTCTTCATCAGCAGTTGCTGCACTTTCTTTCATCTCATCAGCTTCATTTTCATTTCTGGATGCTGATTGTGGGGATTGGACCTTGACATATGTTTCTTTTTCTTCTGCTGACTCTACGTTCCTTTCTTCGTCTGATGTACTGATTTGGGAAGCTAAGGTTGGTGTGTCTTCCACCTTAGCTTTCTTGCTAACTGGCCCTTGAAGCAACCTGCTGCTTCTTCTTTTTGTTGTTTTAGCAGTTAGGACTTTTTCTTCTTTATCCTTGTCCTTTGAGGAGACTCTCCTTGGTGGGGCCTGGGTTTTCTTCTCATCACCAGCTTTCTTCACAACTTTTGATTTCTTTCTAACTGGTGTGATTTTTGCTTCTACAGAGTCATTAGACTCTGAGCTCTCTTCCTCAACTATCTTTCTCTTCTTTGCAGAGGCTTTACTGCTGCTCCCAGCTGTCAGCCTTTTGTTCTCCTTAGGGTTCTTCTTCCAGTTCTCAAATAATTATGGAGACATCACTTTGTGCACATTCAATGTTTCTCCTTCATCATCCTTGATTTTCCCTCCTAGTTTCTTCTTCAGTATAATACTCAGCATCCTTCCATGAAACACCTTGGTTAGGGGTTTTTCAGTGGTCTTCTTCTTCTCAGCCTTCTCTACCCATTTGGAGATTTGATCGAACAAGATAGCTCCAAAGTCAATTTGTTTTTTCAGAACTATAGCTGACATTATCTTCAATTGTTGGTTAATCACTGTATCATGTGCAGTGTTTTTGAACAGTATGCACTTTCCAACAATTTTAGCTAGGAACTCATATTCTTTAGAAAACTCCTTCTCCTTCATGTCTTTGAAACTAGGGTTTCTTTGGTACCCCATCAACTCCTTTGCTTGTTCAGTGTTGACATCTTCAAGGTTCTTTAGCCCTTGGTTAGGAAAACCTAGGCATTGATTTAGGTCAGAAGATTTGACGAGTCCGACCTTTAACCTTGGTAGACGAGTTCCGAGTTTATGGAGCGTTTGAGTAGAACTCTTTCACCGTGTCAATGTACACACGAGTACTTGTCTCAAGACATTTTGAAAACCCGACTTTCTTTACTGAGTTCAAGAATGTCCACGAACTTCTTCTCAGATTTCTCAAACGATTTGGTTCCGAGTTGAATCTGGGTGATAACTTGCCGGTTCTCCATTTGAATAGTTCAAGGCGTGGGTGTTTGATTTAGAGAGGTTTATGCGAGATGGTCATTCGGGATTTGGTAAGGCTCTGGAGGGTAAACTGATTTTGCTCTTGAAAAGCTTTCTAGGGTTTTGAAAATGGGAGGGAGAGAGGTTCGATAGTTTTTGGTAACTATCTGTAGATTTAAAATTATCTTTAAAGTAGTTCCTTCCAACTCTGCATACTCAGTGATGTGTCAACCATCCATTGGTTGCACGTTGCCCAGTAATGAGCTGTAATTCCCTATAACTTTTTAGTTAGATGTTTCCTTTTAGAAGAGTAGTCGTTTAAACTATGTGGCTTTGACCGTTGACCTTTTGATTCATAGAGTAGCATGATGAGGCAGCTATAGACTCTACGATTTCCTTTGTTCACTCAACGATCAACTTCTGAGAGATGCTACATGTGGATGGCTTTGTCTTTTATCCTTACTTTGATGCAGCATAGCTCACTCACTGTAGTATTCGAACTTATCTCTTCCATTTGAATGGTTTAGCAAGTGTCTCATTTTCCAAGCTTCTTGTGAACTGGAGTACCCTTTGGTAGGACTACGATCATCGAGTTGTATTCTACGATCGCTGAGGTTGTGCTACGATCGTTGAGGTAGCACTACGATCGTTTAGTTCTTTTCAAACTCGACTCTACGATCGTTAACTGACTTGATCCTTGAGATGAACTAGATCAAACATTCCTTCTAGGTCAAGGTAGCTCAGGAAGGGCCAACCTCTTAGTGAGCTAAGGGTCAGGTTTGTCCCTGAGGCGCTTTCTAGATGGAATACTATAGCAGTGATTTATAATGACATCTCATTCGACCTCTTCTGAGTGGGAGGTCTTCTACCAGCTTTAGACAATTGCATTGCTGAAATCGTGGTGTCCTCCTGCTTCTTACACTACGATCGTATGTTTGATCGTAGGCACTTCACGATTATGGGTTGGGTGGCTGAAGGGTTATCAGTAGTACATTTTGAGATGTTCCTACTGACTATAGATCTTCATTTGGTTCATCAGCCACAAAGTTTTGGGACTCTGTAGCTAGTATAACTTTTCATAGTATATCTCAATGCTGTTGTTCCTTAATAGATCACTGCTCCTCCATTGTTGACGCTGTCTTTCTAGATAGATGTGATTCCCTCTTCTTCAGGTTCATTTGAAGGCAGCCTTGCATATCTCCTTCTGATTGGAATCTCCATCATCACTCAAATTTCCTTGTATCGTAGAGATGAGTATTTTCAGGACTGATCACTCTACGATTATATGATAGTACTACGAACATAGTCTTCTTTGACAGTTGTGTTTGTGAAGTTTTGCTCTCGCAATAAGTTCTTCTTGAATGATGCTCGATAATCTTCTGTTGTGTACTTCCTTGAGGATTCTTCCCATAACATTCTTGACTGGCTTTTGAGCACATGAGACCCTTTCCTTCTTTGGCTGAATGGCTTGCTTCCATCTACAGATTAGCAGCCATGTGAGCTCCATTCTGGTTAGCTCAGAGGGTCTTCAAGAACAGGCTTGGAAAGATAGGAACTCTATCAGAATTATCTCTGAATTGTCCTTAGCCTTCTGCTGGTTGAGTCTTCTTGACTTAAGTCTTACGCTTCATCATTCCTTAGTGTGGTGGTGACCAAGTACTGCATGTTTAAATATATTTCTATTTTTGGTACCCATAATTAAATGGGTCCTGCTAGGTTAGTTTTCTAGACCCCTGTTCCTCTTATTTGGGCAATCATCATATTTATCACCAGCAGACATTCATGCATGCAACTATCTTAAGATAATACATTTTGAGATGCATGATGATGAGTGAGTGTAGGATAGGGCATTTAATAACACACTCTCTATCTATGATGGTTTCATCATTTACTAGATTCTGTTCACAGTGTTTAAGTGTTCAGAGTAGAAATCAACTCTACGATTTATAAGTATCTAGTTGATCCATGGAGGTAATCAGTTTCTACAGATCAGCCAGATCCTTTTGTAGAACTGATCATACTCTGTGAGTTGTCAAACACTTAGAACATAGGCTTGTACATACATACTAACCCACCGCCAACGATTATTTCACATAAAGTTTATTAGGCCGATGATGTTCTTATGACCTATTTCAGATTTCCTTCAAGATTTCATCTTCAACCTAAAACTTGGATGGAGAAAAAGTTTATAGTCATTTGAGTTTCCATCCTCAGGTTACTTTTGTTAGTTCCCAGAGGGCACAATAGATCTAGAAGGGGGGGGGGGGGGTTGAATAGATCCTTTTTATTTCAAATACTTTTCTGGTTTATGATGTATTGTTCATATTAGAGTATATGACAAACATAAGAATCTTTTCAAGCACAGCGGAATAAGTAAAAGATTCCCCTTCATTGATATATTCATAATCATACATACATTGTTCGTTGGGTTAGTTTAGTTGTAAGCAGTAAAAACATACATAGCAGTTATAGCAGTTATAGACATAATGTAAATGACATAAAGTAAAAGACACAAGAGATTTCAAGTGGTTCAGAGACTCAAGCTCCTAATCCACTCTTCTGCTTTCAACTAGCAGGATTTCCACTAAAGAAGGGCAGCACCCTGAATCTCTACTATTCCTTGAGGCCGTGACCTTGGAACTTGATTCACTAAGAACTCTTGAGCCCGGTGACCTTGGGACTCTTCTAGTTCCCTAGGAACTCGTCAAGCCCAGCAAGGCTTGGAACTTCGTTTAGTCCATCTGGACAAGGACCCTTTGGCTCTGCTTTGTTTAGTCCCTCCGGATAAGGACCCTCTTGGCCCTGCTTCATTTAGTCCCTCTAAACAAGGACCCCTCAGGCCCTGGCTTCGTTGAGTTGTTTGTTTGTTGTTGTTGGAGTCGGTGCTGAGCTGCTAAGATGTCTTCATGCTCTGAACATCTTCTATCCTTAGCAGCTTGGCTTGATCATCCTTGAGGAGCAGTTGAGTGTTGCATGATGCTCAGCTTCTTAGGTTGCTCAACTACTCCGGATGATCCCTTGATGAACTGCCTTGAAGATCATTCTCCTTGATACTTGATGGCTGCACATGAGAGGCTTCTAAGATGACTGTAAGCTCTTCTGTAAGGTACTTAGAAGCTTTCTCATGCTTGACACCAAGATGGCTTTTGTGATCTCCCTTCTTGCTACTCGATGCCTTCCCATGATGGACTTGCTAAGGTGACCGTAAGCTCTTCTCTATTGTACTTAGAGTCTTCCCATGATGGACATCCAGATGAAATTATGCTCTTCTTTCTCTTGGCAGTTCAGAACACTCTTCATGTAGTAGAACTCTCACTTCTACATAGTAGAACTCACACTTCTACTTCTTCTTTCTTGATCGACTTACGAGTATTCTTGGTGGATCGTAGAGTGAGCCTTGGACTCACTTATTACTCGGTAGGATCGGTCCACCTTTTCTCCAGGAATACACAACTCCAGCAACCTTGGATCTTTGAAGCTCTTTCTCATTTATACTTCTTCCCAATCCTTCCGTTGGAAAGTAACCGTTGAAGCCTATTCAAATATCTTCATAGATCTTAAGTTGCTTGATGTAGACTGCTTGATGTGACTTGTCATACTTTTTCTGACGCTGCAGTCTACTATTTCAACGCCCCTGTTAGATGTATCACTTTATTTTCTTGGGCAGGATGAAGACTTTATTACCTCTTCTGATTTCTTGATCAGAGGTTGTCCTTTTGCATCGATGCTCTCAATAAGCACTTGTCCGAATGTTACCCTTCACATTGAACCGTTGCTAATTCTTCAGTCTTCAGGTATTCGAACTCCACGATTCTGATGCATGTCTTCAAGAACCTGATCGTAGTGTCTTGTTGATTGTTGCTCGTTAACTAGTAGAGTTGACACTACGATCCTGAAGAGTGTTGATTGGATCTTCAATGTAGAACACCTCTTCCTTGTATTGTGCAGTGCTTCAATACTTACATTTGCTTTATTTGTTCTCGAGATCATCGATGGCCTAATTCCTTGCTCTGGTCCCTTACGAATATCAAGACACTTTGATTTGTGGCGGCGTCCGACTTGCTTTCTCCTGGTGATCTTCCACTCACTTATCATCAATGAACTGACGTTGCACTTAATCACTTTAGCCTTGCTCTTCAGAAGCTGACCAGTATCTCGGTTCACCTTCCATCAGTTCCTTCTTTGTTTGGCAAACACTATGATCTTGGTTGCTTCCAAGATCGTTGTCTTCTTTACACTTGATAGCTACTACATAAGCTGACTTTCCTTAGTCAGCTTCTGAAGTCTTCTTTGGATATCCATGTGGAAGACTTCATCACGAATGGCCTTACACCTCAATCTTAAAGCTGATTTGGTTTGTGCTGAGATCTTCTGTTAGCCTGCATGCCATTCGTTGAGTGCTCTCTGGTTCCCTTTCTGTGGATTGCATCTTTGTAGTGCCAACCAGAGGTGTCGTTCCTTTGGATATTCTGGGAGTGCTTATACATTGAGAACCGTATTTACTCTACGATTCTAACTTAGCATTGTGAGCACTTTTGTTGGAGTCGTAGTTCGCTCTATGATTCAGCTTTGGCTGTGCAGACACTACGATCTTGAGATCAGATCTTGACACTCTATGATTTTTGCCTTGTGCTTGTTGTCTTCATTTGATCTTGCCCGACTACGATCTCTGCCTTCACTTAATGAACTCTACGAACTCAGAGTGTAGTCTACGATCCTTGACTTGGCTTCGGCATCACTAGACTTTACGACTCCGAGTGTAGTCTACGTTTCGGACTTGGCTTCGGCAGATGATCGTTCGGCTCTTAGGCAGGTTGTCTCTACGATTCTGAACTTGACTTCCTCAGCACGCTACGATCCCGAGGAAGCTTTTCTCGATACACTACGATCCTTCTTCGTTTCCCCTGGCAGTCTACGAACTCTGAGATCTACTATCTTGCATACTCCTATTCTGCCTCGATAGCTCCCGAGTTAACCTTGACTCACTGGCCGACTACGACTTACAGTGCGGTGCTCGACGATCCAGACTAGCCTATCTATTACATCATAAGATCAACCTAACAAGCTTGATCTTTCTGTATTTATAGTCCTTGTACATCATTTCTTTTTAAGGACTTTACAAAGCTGTCTTTCTTATGTAGGATCAACCTAACATATTTGATCAATTCATTCTAAGTCCTTGTACACATATTTCTATTATCTATCGGAGGACTTTCTGACTTTTCTTAATGCAAACATACTTGCATATTATTCATTCATATACATATATATCATAATCAAATCAAATATATAAATAGGAATAGCATTCACATGCTTATTCGACAATCTCTCCCTATTTGATTATGATAAAAATAATAAGTGCATATGCGTGTTATGAATGAATCTTATATCTCGATGTAATGTTGTATTTCTAAAAGCGATTAATAATGAATGACTTTTATATTGATATGGCAATTTATACATTAAGACAATCTACATCCTGGATCCAGAACACATTCCTAACAGATTAGAGATGTACCTCTTTGGCTCCTTGTGTTTCCAGGATGCTTGCTGTTGATCAGCTATTCATCTTTTTCTTCTTCTTGCTTTTGCTCCCCCTCTGATGATGACCTTCTATCTTTGCTTGATTCCCCTTCATCACCTTTCTGATCTGGTTCCCCTTCAGCTTCTGTGAATTTGGTATCATCATCTTTAGGCTCCCCCTCAGATGATGATTCTTTATCTGCTGCAACTTTCTTCTTCTTTGACTTCTTCTCCCTTAACCCTCTGCTCTTCTTTAGGTGCCTCTTGCTCCTCTTCTTTTTTATCCTCTTTTTCTCCCTCTTTTTGTCATCAATCATTTGAGAGAGCTGTTCCATGTTAGACATAAGCTGCTCCATCAGGTAGGAGGAGTTGGCAATTTCAAACTTTAGTTCTTGCTGGCCGAGCTCAAGTTGTATTGAGAAGGTCTGCCTCATATCATCAATCTTGTCAGAGAGGGCTTCGATCTGCTTTGCATTGGCCTCCTGAATTTGTAGAGTTATTGCCTTCTGATCTTGGATGGCCTTCTGATAGATGCTATCTCTCTCTTGGAGTTTGAGAGATACATCAGCCAAGATAGCTTGAAGCTTGTGCTGGAAGGAATCATCTCTGCCGCTATATCCGCTCGTGATTCTTGGTGAGCATAGATATCTTCTTGCTTAGATCATCAGAGCTCTTCAGTAATTCTTGCTCCAAAGCAGTTTGATCCTCTTGATTGGTAGCTTCAGGTTGAGCAATGGATTGAACTATACGATCATCATCTTTGGACAGATTTTCAAATGTTTGGATAATCTGAACAATCGTGGAGTACCAAATGCTTGTGGAGGATGATGGAGTGACTGATAGCAGTGCTTGATCATAAGGAGGCTTCTAAGATTGGGCTTGAACACCATCAGCCGTAGAATGAACAGAATCTACGATCAGCTCCTTGGTCATGACCCTTCTTCCTTCAGAATTTACTCTACAATCGTAGGGGATGTAGAGATTTTCAGCTTGTCGATAAACCTTGAAGTGAGGCTGGTTTGTTATCATCTTGGTAGCATAAGTTTTCACCCTTGGAAAGTTTTGGGCTACCAGTTCCATGCTTGGAAAAGTCTTGTAACACCAGTTGAAGTAATTTCCATCACCTTCAGTAAAGGCCTTTAGCCATGGCATCCACTGGAAGAACCATCTTTCTGGTGGAGCATCTGTCAGAACATTTGATACTTCCTCTACGATACTTTTGTCAAATCTTTCGGAGAGGAGGGCTGGATAATCTTTCTTGTTATTCTTCGCTTCTTGAGGTGCGAACCGCAGAATCTCCTTTAATCTCTTTCTCTCTGAACTGAACTTTCTTGATTTTCTTGATGAGGGAATTCCTCTAGTCTTGTATTTCATTATCATTATTGAGGACCTTCTTGACATCTTCAATGAAAAACCTTCTTGCTGAATTTCATTATCAGAACTTTCTTCAGCAAGTCTTTCCTTAGATTCTTCTTCTTCACTGTTGGCTTCTTCTTTAGCATCTTCTCACGGGGATCTGATTCATCATCACTTAATTCAATGATGGCATTTGATTGCCACTTTGTTCCTTTGGAGGCAAAGCGGGCTTGCATGACTGTAGCTTCTCCTTCTTCGTGGAGGTTCAATTATTGGAGACACTGACTCTTCTTCTTCTTCTGTCTCTGACTCCTCTTGTTCATCAGATAAACTTCTTTGGAGATCAGCATTGGCAGGAGCAGACTCTTCTTTCTTGGCCTCATCACTTTCTGAGCCATCATGAGAGCATTTTTGGTTTGAGGGGACATGTTCTTCTTCTTCTTCTTGAATAGCATTTTCTGACCCATTCTCTGGGCTGGTTGGGGCAGTTGCATTTGGGGATCCACTTTGATCATCATGAATTTCTTTTTCTTCATCAGAGTGACTGCTCTGAGGATTGGCCATGGGGCTTGAGCACTTTTCTTCTTGATATTTTTTCTGACTTTCCCTTCATCACATCCGCTTCATTCTCATTCTTTGGATCTTGTTATGGGAATTGGACTACATCTTCTATTTCTTCCCCATCTGCTGATTCCACATCCCTTTCTTCAGCAGATGTACTGATTTGAGAAGCTAAGGCTGGTTTGTCATCCATCTTAACTTTCTTGCTGATTGGCCCTTGAAGCAACCTGCTGCTTCTTCTTTTTGTGGTTTCAGCTGTTTGGGCCTTTTCTTCTTCATTCTTGTTCAAGGACGAGACTCTCCTTGGTGGGGCCTGGGCTTTCTTCACATCACCAGCCTGGCTGGTGTGATTTCAGCTGCTGTAGAGTCACTGGACTTAGAGCTCTCTGTCTTTACTATCTTTCTCTTCTTTGCAGAGGCTCTACTGCTACTCCCAGCTGTCAGCCTTTTGTTCTCCTTGGGATTCTTCTTCCAGTTCTCAAATAGCTATGGAGACATCACCTTGTGCACATTCAAGGCTTCTCCCTCATCTTCCTTGATTTTCCTCCTAATTTCTTCTTCAGAATGATACTCAGCAACCTTCCATGAAATACTTTGGTCAGTGGCTTCTTCTCAGCCTTCTCTACCCACTTAGAGATATGATCAAACAAAATAGCTCCAAAGTCAATTTGTTTCTTCAGAACTATAACTGCCATTATCTTCAGTTGTTGATCAATCACCGTATCATGTGTAGTGTTTTTGCACAGTATGCACTTTCCTACAATTTCAGCTAGGAACTCATACTCTTCAGGGAACTACTTCTTCATGTCTTTGAAGCTAGGGTTTCTTTGGTATCCCATCAACTCCTTCGCTTGTTCAATGTTGACATATTCAAGGTTCCTCATCCCTTGGCTAGGGAAACCTAGGCATTGATTAAGGTCAGAAGATTTCAGCTTCAGAATCTGACCTTTAACCTTGGTAGATAGAGTTCTAGAATTTATGGAGACGTTTGAGTAGAACTCCTTAACCAGGTCAATGTATACACGAGTACTCGCCTTGAGACATTCTGAAAACCCAGCTTCCTTTACGAGTCTAAGGATGTCCCTGAACTTCTTCTCAGAATTTACAAACGATTTGGTTCCAAGCTGAATGTCGGTGATTACTTGCCAGTTCTCCATTAGAATCGTTCGAAGACTGTGGGTGTTTGATTTAGAAAGATTATGCGAGATGGCTGACTGAGATTTGGTAAGACTCTGGAAGGTTAACTGATTTTGCTCTTGAAAAGCTTTCTAGGGTTTTGAAAATGGGAGGGAGAAAGGTTCGATATCTTTTGGTAACTGTCTGCAGATTTGAACTTGTCTTTATGGCAGTTCCTTCTAACTTTGCATACTCAGTGATGTGTCAACTGTCCATTGGTTGCACGTTGCCCAGTAATGAGCAGTAACTCCCCACAACTTTTTAGTTATTAGAGGAGTGGACGTTTAATTGACGTGGCTTTGACCGTTGACCTTTTTATTCGTAGAGTAACATGATGAGATAGCTATAAACTCTACGATTTCATTTGTTTACTCAACGATCAATTTCGAGAGAGATCTTTGCGATTGGATGGCTTCGTCTTTCCTCCTTACTTGATGAAGAAGATAGCTCAATCGCGATGTATTCGAACTTATCTCCTTAACTTGAATGGCTTAGCGGATGTCTCATTCTTCATGCTCCTTGTGAATTGGAGTACCCTTTGGTAGAACTACGATCGTTGAGTTGTCTTTCACGATCATCTGCGATTCACTTCGATCATTTAGTCCTTTTCAAACTCAACTCTACTATCGTTGACTGACTTGATTCTTCTGAGATGAACTAGATCAAGTATTCCTTCTGGGATAAGGTAGCTCAGGAAGGGCCAACCTCTCAGTGAGAGCTAAGGGTCAGGTTTGTCCCTGAGGCGCTTTTCAGATGAAGTGCTATGACACTGATTTGCAAAACCATCTCATTAGACCTTTTTTTGGTGGGGAGGTCTTCTACTAGCTTTAGACAACTGTATTACTGAAATCGCGGTGTCCTCTTGCTTTTTACACTACGATCATATGTTTGATTGTAGGCACTTCACGATTATAGATTGGGTGGCTGAAGGGTTATCAGTAGTACATTTTGAGACGTTCCTAATGACTATGGATCTTCATTTGGTTCATCAGCCACAAATTTTTGAGACTCTGTAGCTGGTATATCTCTTCCAGGTTTAATAGTGCTGTTATTCCTTAAAAGATCACTGCTCCCCCATTGTTGATGCTGTCTCCTCAGATAGATGTGATTCCTTCTTCATGTTTATTTGAAGACTGCCCAACATTTCTCCTTCTGACTGGAATCATCATCGTTGCTTAGTTTTTCTTGTATCGTAGAGATGAGTATTTTCAGGATTGATCACTCTACGATCATTTGACATCACTACGAACGTAGTCTTCCTTGATAGTCCTTTGTTTTGAGAAGTTCTGCTTCGTAAAGAACTCCTTTTGTCTTAAGCTCAATGATCTTCTGTTGCGAGCTTCCCTTGAGGATCCTTACCATAAAGCATGTCTTTCTTGATATGGGCACATAGAATCCTCTTTATCTTCTGTTTCATGGCATGCTCCCATATCTGAGATGTGCGACCATGTGAGCTCCATTCAGGTTAGCTCGAGAGGGTCTTCAAGGACGAGCTTGGTTATATAGGAACTTTATCGGACTCATTTACGAGCAGGTCCTTAGCCTTCTTTGGTTGTATCTTCTTTCTTTGAAGTCTTACGCTTCATCATTCCTTAGTGGTCGGGTGACCAAATACTGCGAGGTTTAAATATATTTCTATTTTTGGTACCCATAGTTAAATGGGTCCTGCTAGGTTAGTTTTCTAAACCCCTGTTCCTCTTATTTGGATAATCATCATATTTATTATCAACAAACATATCCATACATGCAACTATCTTATGATAATATATTTCGAGATGCATGCTGGTGAGTGTGTGTGGAATATGGCATTAATAATACACTCTCTATCTATGATGGTTTCATCATTCACTGAGTTATGTTCACAATGTTTAAGTGTTCACAGAGTGAGAATCAGCTCTACGATTTTAGGAGTATCTAGTTGATTCATTGAGGTGATCGGTTTTCTACAAGTCGCCAAGATCCTCTTGCGTGAGGCCGATCATTCTCGTGTGTTGTCAAACACTTAGAACATAGGCTTGTACATACATACTAACCCATCAGCAAAGATTACTTCACATAACGTTCATTAGGTCTGTGATGCTCTTATGACCCATTTCAGACTTCCTTCAAGATATCATCTTCACCCTGAAACTTGGATGGAGAGAAAGTTTATAGTCATTTGAGTTTTTATCCTCATGTCACTTTCTCTCTTCACCTTTTTAGGTAGATTATGACTCCTTGACAGAATACTGTTATAGTTCATAAGAAGATGCAATAATGATGTACATTTATAATAGTGAGGAACCGTACCTTTTTACTGTCGGTAACAAAACAGTCATTTATTGAAGATATACTGAGTTTGGGTATTGATGTGCATGACTTTACTTTTGTTCCTGATAGCTTATTGCTCTTACTGACCTTTAATTAATCAGTAGTGGTCTTGAAGATATAGATCAAGAGAATCGTAGCCTTAAGATCTTTGACATCTTTGAGTTTACAAAGATAGCACCCAGTTGATGGTTGGTCACTCATAGGTTTGAGAAGATCTTCTTTCTCCTCTCGATCAACATTTCTTTGTACGCGTGACCTCTTCATCTTTCAGACTGATGAATGCTTTACTCTTTGTCACTGATGTCTCTTGCTCTCTTTCTCTCATCTGGTCTTCAGACTACAAGATTGACTGCAGGCTAGGATTGGTCTTGTTGATATAACAATCGAGGATATGGACTAATCTGAGCAGCTTCAGGTGTATACACATTTTTACCTATACACAATATTTCCAACGTGTGAGCTCTTCTGCATATAACAAGTTACTTACTACTAAACTAAGTTTAGAACAATGTTAGTGCCTGGGATCAGACTCAAAGCAATTAGCTTTTGAATATAGCATGAGAACTACTCGATACCAATTGTTAGTTCCCGGAGGGCACTGATAGATCTAGAGGGGGATTGAATAGATCCTTTTATTTCAAATACTTTTATGGTTTATGATGTATTGTTCATATTAGAGTATATGACAAACATAAGAATCTTTTCAAGCACAGTGGAATAAGTAAAAGATTCCCTTCATTGATATATTCATAATCATACATACATTGTTTCGTTGGGTTAGTTTAGTTGTAGCAAAGAAAAAATACATACATAGCATGATTATAGCGATTATAGACATAATGTAAATGACATAATGTAAAAGACACAAGAGGTTTTAAGTGGTTCAGAGACTCAAGCTCGTAATCCACTCTTCTTCTTTCAACTAGCAGGATTTCCACTAAGGAAGGCAAGACCACAATCTCTACGATTTCAAGGCCGTGACCTTGGAACTTGATTCACTAAGAACTCTTGAGGCCGGTGACCTTGGAACTCTTCTAGTTCCCTAGGAACTCTTCAAGCCCAGTAGTCTTGGAACTTCGTTTAGTCCATCTGGACAAGGACCCTTTGGCCCTGCTTTGTTTAGTCCCTCCGGACAAGGACCCTCTTGGCCAAGCTTCATTTAGTCCCTCTAGACAAGGACCCCTCAGGCCCTGGCTTCGTTGAGTTGTTTGTTTGTTGTTGTTGGAGTCGGTGCTGAGCTGCTAAGATGTCTTCATGCTCTGAACATTTTCTATCCTTAGCAGCTTGGCTTGATCATCCTTGAGGAGCAGTTGAGTATTGTATGATGCTCAGCTTCTTAGGTTGCTCAACTACTCCGGATGATCCCTTGATGAACTGCCTTGAAAATCATTCTCCTTGATACTTGATGGCTGCACATGAGAGGCTTCTAAGATGACTGTAAGCTCTTCTGTAAGGTACTTAGAAGCTTTCTCATGCTTGACACCAAGATGGCTTTTGTGATCTCCCTTTCTTGCTACTCGATGCCTTCCCATGATGGACTTGCTAAGGTGACCGTAAGCTCTTCTCTATTGTACTTAGAGTCTTCCCATGATGGACATCCAGATGACATTATGCTCTTCTTTCTCTCGGCAGTTTAGAACACTCTTCATGTAGTAGAACTCTCACTTCTATATAGTAGAACTCACACTTCTACTTCTTTCTTGATCTGACTTCTGAGTGTTCTTGGTGGATCGTAGAGTGAGCCTTCGAACTCACTATTACTCGGTTGGATCAGTCCACCTTTTCTCCAGGAATACACAACTCCAGCAACCTTGGGTCTTTGAAGCTCTTTCTCATTTATACTTCTTCCCAATCCTTCGGTTGGAAAGTAACCGTTGAAGGCAATTCAAATATCTTCACAGATCTCAAGTTGCTTGATATAGACTGCTTGATGTGACTTGTCATACTTTTTCTGACGCTGCAGTCTACTGTTTCACCTACCCTGTCAGATGTATCACTTTATTGTCTTGGGCAGGTTGAAGACTTTATTACCTCTTCTGATTTCTTGATCAGAGGTTGTCCTTTTGCATTGATGCTCTCAATAAGCAATTGTCTGAATGTTACCCTTCAGATTGAACCGTTGCTAATGCTTCAGTCTTCAGGTATTCAAACTCTACGATTCTGTTGCATGTCTTTAAGAACCTGATCGTAGTGTCTTGTTGATTGTTGCTCGTTGACTAGTAGAGTTAACATTACGATCCTGAAGAGTGTTGATTGGATCTTCAATGTAGAACACATCTTCCTTGTATTGTGCAGTGCTTCAATACTTCTATTTGCTTCGACTGTTCTCAGATACTGATGGCCTAATTCCTTGCCCTGGTCCCCTTCTGAATATCAAGACACTTCAAATTTGTGGCGCGTCCAGCTTGCTTTCTCCTGGTGATCTTCCGCTCACTTATCATCATTGAACTGACCCTGCACTTAATCACTTTAGCCTTGCTCTTCAGAAGCTGACCAGTATCTAGGTTCACCTTCCATCAGTTCCTTCTTTGTTTGGCAAACACTACGATCTTGGTTGCTTCCAAGATCGTTGTCTTCTTTACACTTGATAGCTACTGCATAAGCTGACTTTCCTTAGTCAGCTTCTGAAGTCTTCTTTGGATATCCTTGTGGAAGACTTCATCACGAATGGCCTTACACCTCAATCTTAATGCTGATTTGGTTTGTGCTGAGATCTTCTGTTAGCCTGCATGCCATTCGTTGAGTGCTATCTGGTTCCCGTTCTGTGGATTGCATCTTTGTAGTGCAAACTAGAGGCGTCGTTCCTTTGGATATTCTGGGAGTGCTCATACATTGAGAACCATATTTACTCTACGATTCTAACTTAGCATTGTGAGCACTTTTGTTGGAGTCGTAGTTCGCTCTATGATTCAGCTTTGGCTGTGCAAATACTACGATCCTGAGATCAGATCTTGACACTCTACGATTTCTGCCTTGTGCTTGTTGTCTTCATCTGATCTTGCCCGAATACGATCTTTGCCTTCACTTAATGAACTCTACAAACTCAGAGTGTAGTCTACGATCCTTGACTTGGCTTTGGCATCACTAGACTCTATGACTCCGAGTGTAGTCTACGTTTCTGACTTGACTTCGGTAGATGATTGTTCGGCTCTTAGGCAGGCTGTCTCTACGATTCTGAACATGACTTCCTCAGCACGCTACGATCCCGAGGAAGCTCTTCTCGATACACTACGATCCTTCTTCGTTTCCCCTGGCAGTCTACGAACTCTGAGATCTACTATCTTGCATACTCTTATTCTGCCTCGATAGCTCCCGAGTTAACCTTGACTCACCTGGCAGACTACGACTTACAGTGCAAGTGCGTGATTCGGCGATCGAGACTGCTTTATCTATTACATCATAAGATCAACCTAACAAGATTGATCTTTCTATATTTATAGTCCTTGTACATCATTTCTTTTTAAGGACTTTACATAGCTATCTTTTTTATGTAGGATCAACCTAACATATTTGATCAATTCATTCTAAGTCCTTGTACACATATTTCTATTATCTATCAGAGGACTTTACAGCTTTTCTTAATGTAAGCATACTTGTATATTATTCATTCATATACATATATATCATAATCAAATCATATATAAATAGGAATAACATTCACATGGTTATTCCTGACAACTTTCTGTCTTCATCTTTTTAGGTAGATTATGACTTCTTGACAGAATCCTGTTATAGTTCATAAGGAGATGCAATTATGATGAATGCATTTAATAGTGAGGAACCGTACCTTTTTACTGTCAGTTACTAAACAGTCGTTTATCATGGATATACTGACTTTAGGTATTGATGAGCATAGCTTTACTTTTGCTCCTGACAGCTTATTGCTCTTGCTGGCCTTTAATCAATCAGTAGTGATCTTGAAGATATAGGCCAAGAGAATCTTAGCATTAAGATCTTTAACATCCTTTAGCTAACAGAGTTTGCACCCAGCTGTTGGTTAGCCAAACATAAGTTTGAGAAGATCTTCTTTCTTCTCTTCGATAAGCATTTCTTAGCATGTATGGCTTCTTCATCTTTCAGGCTGGTGGGTGCTTGACTCTTTGTCATTGACGTCTCTTGAGTGATCTCGTCTGGTCTTGGGACTACAATATTGACTGCAGGCTAGGATTGGTCTTGTTGACGTATCAATAGAGACCATGGACCAATCTGAGCAGCTTCAGGTGTATATACACACTTAACCTATACACAATATTTCCAACATGTGAGCTCATCTGCATATAACAAGTTACTACTAAACTAAGTTTAGAACAATGTTAGTGCCTTGGATCAGACTCAAAGCGATTAGCTTTTGAATATAACATGAGAACCTACTTTGATACCAATTGTTAGTTCCCAGAGGGCACAATAGATCTAGAAGGGGGGGTTGAATAGATCCTTTTTATTTCAAATACTTTCCTGGTTTATATTATATTGTTCATAATCAACATATGACAAACATGAGAATCTTTTCAAGCACAACGGAATAAGTAAAAGATCCCCTTCATTGATATATTCATAATCATACATACATTGTTCGTAGAGTAAGTTTAGTTGTAAGCAGTTAAAACATACATATCAGTTATAGCAGTTATAGTACATAATGCAAATGACATAATGTTAAAGACACAAGGGCTTTTAAGTGGTTCAGAGACTCAAGCTCCTAATCCACTCTTCTGCTTTCAATTAGCAAGATTTCCACTAAGGAAGGGCAGCAACCTAAATCACTAAGATTCCTTCAAGGCCAGCAGCCTTGGAACTCCTCTAGTTCCCTAAGAACTCTTCAAGCCCAACAGGCTTGGAACTTCGTTTAGTCCCTCAGGACAAGGACCCTTCTGGCTCTGCTTCATTTAGTCCCTCTGGACAAGGACCCCTCAGGCCCTGGCTTTGTTGTGTTGTTTGTTTGTTGTTGTTGGAGTCGGTGCTGAGCTACTAAGATGTCTTCATGCTCTGAACATCTTCTATTTATAATTATGCCATTATATTTATCTTTGTACTACGGTCAAAGACATACAACTGTAAAACCAATAATTAACAGTCCAACTTTGCACTACGGCCCAAAGATATACAACTGTAAAACCAATAATCAACAGTCCGTCCTTGCACTATGGGCCAAAGATATAGAACTGTAAAACCAATAATCAACAGTCCATCTTTGCACTATGGGCCAAAGATATACAACTATAAAATCAATAATCAACTGTCCATCTTTGCACTACGGGCCAAAGATATACAACTGTAAAACCAATGTCGACGTCGAGATTTTTATTTGTCCCTTTTCTATTTTTGTCTTTTGGTGTTCTCATGTTAGGTGAGATTTGTTTGAAAAAATAAGTTGTGAAAAGATTCGACATGTATATGTCGATGATTTGATTGTAAGAGTAGCCAGTTGGTATTTTTAAATGGTTGCACCAACTCAACCAGAAATGATTTGTACATTAACCTAGTGATGTGACATTATTTAACTGGTCTGTGAAACTGAGATTCGTCAGGGTCCCGGGGCTTGATTATGCGGAGGGAAGGTGTTAGACTGTGACACCCCCAAATCCTGGTACTTCATTACCTCAAGATTTGGTGTTCACGTATTCAAAACATTCATATCTAACTACCCAATCATAATAAATTGAATAATAAAAACCTGCCCATACAGGATTACTTTAATAAAAACATTATCTCCTAGGTTCTCTAACCTTTAATACAATTATTCAAGTGCGGAATTTAAATTATTACATCACATTATTATTAAAAGTCTATTATTATAACGATAAAACAAAATTACAATTCTTCATCACTTGTACATCTTTCCCTTTCCTTTGCTAGTTGTAGGTTTATCTACCTTCTCAACCATAGCTGAAATAAATGTATAAATATGCAAGAGTGAGCAAACAAAGCTCACTTGAAATAAGAATAAATATCTTTACATCATTTGCCAAATAATAGGCTCAATAAAACTGAATGATATGTTCTATTAACATTTCAACATTTGCCAATTCATAATGTTAGTTCCCAGAGGGCACAATAGATCTAGAAGGGGGGGGGGGGGGTTGAATTGATCCTTTTTATTTCAAATACTTTTCTGGTTTATATTATATTGTTCATAATCAACATGTGACAAACATGAGAATCTTTTCAAGCACAACGGAATAAGTAAAAGATCCCCTTCATTGATATATTCATAATCATACATACATTGTTCGTAGAGTAAGTTTAGTTGTAAGCAGTTAAAACATACATAGCAGTTATAGTAGTTATAGTACATAATGTATATGACCTAATGTAAAAGACACAAGGGGTTTTAAGTGGTTCAGAGACTCAAGCTCCAAATCCACTCTTCTGCTTTCAACTAGCAGGATTTCCACTAGCAGTTGAGGTATACTGCTTGATGTGACTTGTCATACTTTTTACGACAACGCAATCTCATTGTTTCACCTACCTCGCGGATGTATCACTTTAATGTCTTTGGGTGTCAAGACTTTATTACCTCTTTATGATTCCTCGATCAGAGGTTGTCCTATTGCATCGATGCTATCAATAGGCACTTGTCCGAATATTGCCCTTCAGATTGAACCTTGACCAATGCTTCAATCTTCAGTTATTCGGACTCTACGATTTTGATGCACGTCTTCAAGGACTTGATCGTAGTGTCTTGTCGAGTGTTGCTCATTGACTGGTAGGTTTAACACTACGATCTTGAAGAGTGTTGATTGGATCTTCAATGTAAAACACCTCTTCCTTGTATTGTGCAGTGCTTCAATACTTCTGTTTGCTTCGAATATTCTCAGATATTGATTTCCTAATTCCTTGTTCTGGTCCCCTTCTGAATATCAAGACACTTCAGATTTGTGGCACGTCCAGCTTGGTTTCTCCTTGTGATCTTTCGCTCACTTATCATCAATGAACTGACCCTGCACTTAATCACTTTAGCCTTGCTCTTCTAAGTTTGCCAAGATCTCGATTCACCTTCCATCGCTTTCTTTCTCTATTTGGCAAACACTACAATCTTGGTTGCTTCCAAGATCGTTGTCTTCTGTTCACTTGATAGCTAATGATAAGTCGCCTTTCCTTAGTCGACCAAGTCTTCTTTGGATCTCCTCGTGGAAGACTTCATCACGAATGGCCTTACACCTCAATCTTAATGCTGATTGGGTTGGTGCTGAGATCTTTTGTTAGCCTGCATGCCATTCGTTGAGTGCTCTATGGTTTCCTGGGATGTAGCTTGCAACTTGAACCTGAGGCTTCGTTCCTTTGGATATCCTGGGAGTGCTCATATGTTGAGAACCGTATATGCTCTACGATTCTTCCTTGGCACTGTGAGCACTTCTTTTGAGGTCATAGTTCTGCACTCTACGATTCAACTTCGGCTGGTGCAGACACTACGATCCCGAGATAAGTTCTTGACACTCTATGATTTCTGGCTTGTGCTTGTTGTTTTCATCTGATCTTGCTTGACTACGATCTCTGCATTTAATCAATAGACTCTACGAACTTAGAGTGTGATCTTTGATCCTTGACTTGGCTTTGGCATCAGTAGACTCTATGACTTTGAGTGTAGTCTACGCTTCGCTTTTTGGCTTGGTAGATGACCCGGTCGTCTCGTAGGCGTGCTATCTCTCACGATTTCTCGAACATGACTTCCTCAAAGACACTCACGATCCCGATGAAGCTCTACCGATACACTACGATCCTTCTTCATTTCCCTGGCGATCTATGAACTCCGAGATCTACTATCTTGCATACTTCTATTATTCGCCTTGATAGCTCTCGAGTTAACCTTGACTCATTCGCGAGATCACGACTTCTCGATGCAAAGGTTCTACGACGATCAGACTAGCCTATCTATTACATCATAAGATCAACCCAACAAGCTTGATCTTACTATATTTATAGTCCTTGTACATCATTTCTTTTTAAGGACTTTACAAAGCTGTTTTGCTTATGTAGGATCAACCTAACATATTTGATCAATTCATTCTAAGTCCTTGTACATATACTTCTATTATCTATCAATGGACCTTACATCTTTTCTTAATGCAAGCATACTTGCGTATTTATTCATATATATATATATATATCATAATCAAATCATATATTAAATAGCAATATCATTCACATGTTTATTCTTGACACATAGGCTCAATAGAACTGATTGATTTGTTCTATTAACATTCTTAAATATACTATTGAGGGTCAAATGACCATGAACCATGTCCACAGTTATAAGTAATCTTTCAACTTTAACTTTAACAGTCATATGACTATAAGGACTCCACGTGCTTAGAGGGATCAATCCTTCGTACAATGTATTGTGCACAAACATTTCAACGCTAAGCGTAAACCCCTAAACATAGGGTTGTTCATCTCAGTATTTAGAGTACAAGTCCCCACCAAAGAAAGTTTGGTTTGGATAAGCTTTCAAGGGTAATTGAAGTTTAATGATCATCAACTAGGGAACCAGTTGAATCAACAATGCTTGATAATACAACAATTGCTTAATAACAACATAACTTAGAACATTTGAGAATCATAAATGAACTGATTCTACATATCAAACTCATGCTTGAAATAACTATAGAGCATAAGCATTCAGTAAAATGAATAAAATGGTTAACCTTTGCTTAAATAGTAAAATAAGCTAAGGTTCGAGTCTTATAACATTAGAATGATATTCCTGAATGTACATTTAACTGATAGCAAGCTGGAAACTAAAAACTTGCCCAACAATGTATTAACTCATGCAAGGAATTAAAACAGTTCAATAATAGAGAATAGAGTTCAAAAACTATGCCCATTATACAATAATTGAACTTAAGAAACTTGATTAATTGTAAACAAGTTAGAATGAATCAATATAATAATAGAACTAACTCAACGAAAATGTAGAGTTAGAAAACTTGCACAATGTAATAAATGAACTAGCTCAACGAAATTTTAGAGTTAGAAAACTTGCCTTGATCATAAGCTATAAAATTAAACTCACGATCACCTACAGATAATTTTAGAACCACACTACCTATTAGACATGCTAACATATCATAACATGTTCATTACCATTCATATTTCAGAAACTCTAAGTGTTTTACTTTGTAACACTTGTCTAACCTTCATTATGTATAATAAATTACCATATAAAGCGTTCTTGATTTACTAATCATTTTTACAATTTTGAATTCATAATCAACATAACATGACTCTATTTAACCTTGTTGTTACATGATTCTAATCATTCAATAACCTTAAGCTAAGCTACAACGAACAACCAAAGTCTGCAGAATAAACAGACTTGATTGTTCGAAAATACTCGCATGCAACATGCGTGAGTTTTATATTGGTATGCATGGCATACACATGCGCACACTGACAGCCTACGCTACCACGCTTAAAGGGTTCTGCATGACTTGCGTAACGCTTTCTTACATTCACTTGATAGCTACTGCATAAGCTGTCTTTCATTAGTTAGCTTCTGAAGTCTTCTTTGGATCTCCTCATGGAAGACTTCATCACGAATGGCCTTACACCTCAATCTTAATGCTGATTGGGTTGGTGCTGAGATCTTTTGTTAGCCTGCATGCCATTCGTTGAGTGCTCTCTGGTTTCCTGGGATGTAGCTTGCAACTTAAACCAGAGGCTTTGTTCCTTTGGATATCTTGGGAGTGCTAATATGTTTAGAATCGTATATGCTCTACGATTCTTCCTTGGCACTGTGAGCACTTCTTTTGAGGTCGTAGTTCTGCACTCTACGATTCAACTTCGGCTGGTGCAGACACTACGATCCCGAGATCAGATCTTGACACTCTATGATTTCTGGCTTGTGCTTGTTGTCTTCATCTAATCTTTTGCTTGACTACGATCTCTGCATGTAATCAATAGACTCTATGAACTTAGAGTGTGATCTATGATCCTTGACTTGGCTTTGGCATCAGTAGACTCTACGACTTTGAGTGTAGTATACGTTTCTGTCTTGGCTTCGGCAGATGACTGGTCGGCTCGTAGGCAGGCTGTCTCTACGATTCTGAACATGACTTCCTCAGCACACTACAATCCCGAGGAAGCTCTACTCGATACACTATGATCCTTCTTCATTTCCCCTGGCAGTCTACGAACTCCGAGATCTACTATCTTGCATACTTCTATCCTTTCTCGATAGCTCTCAAGTTAACCTTGACTCACATGGCAGACTACGACTTCTGGTGCAGTGCTCGACGATCAGACTAGCCTATCAATTACATCATAAGATTAACCCAACAAGCTTGATCTTTCTAAATTTATAGTCCTTGTACATCATTTCTTTTTAAGGACTTTACAAAGCTGTTTTGCTTATGTAGGATTAACCTAACTTATTTGATCAATTCATTCTAAGTCCTTGTACATATACTTCTATTATCTATCAAAGGACTTTACATCTTTTCTTAATGCAAGCATACTTGCATATTCATTCGTATATATATAATAATCAAATCATATATTAATTGGCAATATCATTCACATGTTTATTCTTGACACATAGGCTCAATAGAACTGATTGATTTGTTCTATTAACATTCTTAAATATACTACTGAGGGTCAAATGACCATGAACCATGTCCACAGTTATAAGTAATCTTTCAACTTTAACTTTAACAGTCATATAACTATAAGGACTCCACGCATTTTAGGGGGATCAATCCTTCGCATAAATGTATTGTGCACAAACATTTCAACGCTAAGCGTAAACCCCTAAACATAGGGTTGTTCATCTCAGTATTTAGAGTACAAGTCCGCACCAAAGAAAGTTTGGTTTGGATAAGCTTTCAAGGGTAATTGAAGTTTAATGATCATCAACTAGGGAACTAGTTGAATCAACAATGCTTGATAATACAACAGTTATTTAATAACAACATAACTTAGAACATTTGAGAATTATAAATGAACTGATTCTACATATCAAACTCATGTTTGAAATAACTATAGAGCATAAGCATTCAATAAAATGAATAAAATGTTTAACCTTTGCTTAAACAGTAAAATAAGCTAAGGTTCGAGTCTTATAACATTAGAATGATATTCCTGAATGTACATTTAACTGATAACAAGCTGGAAACTGAAAACTTTCCCAACAATGTATTAACTCATGCAAGGAATTAAAACAGTTCAATAATAGAGAATAGAGTTCAAAAACTATGCCCATTATACAATAATAGAACTTAAGAAACTTGATTAATTGTAAACAAGTTAGAATGAATCAATATAATAATTGAACTAACTCAACGAAAATGTAGAGTTAGAAAACTTGCACAATTTAATAAATGAACTAGCTCAATGAAATTGTAGAGTTAGAAAACATGCCTTTAGCGTAACCTATAAAATTAAACTTACGATCACCTACACATAATTTTAGAACCACACTACCTATTAGACATGCTAACATATCATAACATGTTCATTACCATTCACATTTCAGAAACTCTAAGTGTTTTACTTTGTAACACTTGTCTAACCTTCATTATGTATACTAAATTACCAAATAACGTGTTCTTGATTTATTAATCATTTTTACAATTTTGAATTCTTAATCAATATAACATGACTCTATTTAACCTTGTTGTTACATGATTCTAATCATTCAATAACCTTAAGCTAAGCTACAATGATGAACAACCAAAGTCTGCAGAATAAATGACTTTAGTGTTCTCGAAATGGCCACTTTCGCGGCGGCCCGTGAGTTTTATATTGGTATGTCACGCGATTTCTTGCGATAGCTACGAGCCCACGCCTAAGGGTTGTGCGACTTGCAGAACGTTTTCTTCTGTTCACTTGATAGCTATTGCATAAGCTGTATTTCCTTAGTCAGCTTCTGAAGTCTTCTTTGGATCTCCTCGTGGAAGACTTCATCACGAATGGCCTTACACCTCAATCTTAATGCTGATTGGGTTGGTGCTGAGATCTTCTGTAAGCCTGCATGCCATTCGTTGAGTGCTCTCTGGTTTCCTGGGATGTAGCTTGCAACTTGAACCAGAGGCTTCATTCCTTTGGATATCCTGGGAGTGCTAATATGTTTTGAATCGTATATGCTCTCTAGATTCTTTCTGCACCGTGAGCACTTCTTTTGAGGTCGAGTTCGCACTCACGATTCAACTTTGGTGGTGCGAACCTTCACGATCCCGAGATCGATCTTGACACTCTATGATTTTTGCCTTGTGCTTGTTATCTTCATCCGATCTTGCTTGACTACGATCTGCGCATGTAATCAATAGACTCTCTACGAACTTAGAGTGTGATCTATGATCCTTGACTTGGCTTTGGCATCGATGAGACTCTCACGACTTTGAGTGTAGTCTACGTTCATCTCGCTTTCGGATGATGGAAATCGGCTCATAGGCAGGCTGTCTCTACGATTCTGAACATGACTTCCTCAGTACAATACGATCCCGAGGAAGCTCTACTCGATACACTACGATCCTTCTTCATTTCCCCTGACAGTCTACGAACTCCGAGATCGACTATCTTGCATACTTCTATTCTGCCTCGATAGCTCTCGAGTTAACATTGACTCATCTGGCGAGATTCGACTTACTCAAAAAGGTTTGACCATCGACTAGCCTTTACCTATTACATCATAAGATCAACCCAACAAGCTTGATCTTTCTATATTTATAGTCCTTGTACATCATTTCTTTTAAGGACTTTACAAAGTCATTTTTCTTATGTAGGATCAACCTAACATATTTGATCAATTCATTCTAAGTCCTTGTACATATACTTCTATTATCTATCAAAGGACTTTACAGCTTTTCTTAATGTAAGCATACTTGCATATTCATTCATATATATATATATATATCATAATCAAATCATATATTAAATAGCAATATCATTCACATGTTTATTCTTGACACATAGGTTCAATAGAACTGATTGATTTGTTCTATTAACATTCTTAAATATACTACTGAGGGTCAAATGACCATGAACCATGTCCACAGTTATAAGTAATCTTTCAACTTTAACTTTAATAGTCATATGACTATAAGGACTCCCCGTACTTAAGGGGATCAATCCTTCGCATACAATGTATTGTGCACAAACATTTCAACGCTAAGCGTAAACCCTAAACATAGGGTTGTTCATCTCAGTATTTAGAGTACAAGTCCGCACCAAAGAAAGTTTGGTTTGGATAAGCTTTCAAGGGTAATTGAAGTTTAATGATCATCAACTAGGGAACTAGTTGAATCAACAATGCTTGATAATACAACAATTTGCTTAATAACAACATAACTTAGAACATTTGAGAATCATAAATGAATTGATTCTACATATCAAACTCATGCTTGAAATAACTATAGAGCATAAGCATTCAATAAAATGAATAAAATGGTTAACCTTTTGCTTAAACAAAGTAAAATAAGCTAAGGTTTGAGTCTTATAACATTAGAATGGTATTCCGAATGTACCTTTAACTGATAGCAAGCTGGAAACTAAAAACTTGCCCAACAATGTATTAACTCATGCAAGGAATCAAAACAGTTCAATAATAGAGAATAGAGTTCAAAAACTACGCCCATTATACAATAATAGAACTTAAGAAACTTGCTTAATTGTAAACAAGTTAGAATGAATCAATATAGTAATTGAACTAACTCAACGAAAATGTAGAGTTAGAAAACTTGCACAATGTAATAAATGAACTAGCTCAATGAAATTGTAGAGTTAGAAAACATGCCTTTAGCGTAACCTATAAAATTAAACTTACGATCACCTACACATAATTTTAGAACCACACTACCTATTAGACATGCTAACATATCATAACATGTTCATTACCATTCACATTTTAGAAACTCTAAGTGTTTTACTTTGTAACACTTGTCTAACCTTCATTATGTATACTAAATTACCACATAACGTGTTCTTGATTTATTAATCATTTTTACAATTTTGAATTCTTAATCAATATAACATGACTCTATTTAACCTTGTTGTTACATGATTCTAATCATTCAATAACCTTAAGCTAAGCTTTTACAAATAACAACCAAAGTCTGCAGAATAAACAGACTTTAGTGTCTGAAAATGGCCACTCGCGCGGCTTCGTGAGTTTTATATTGGTATGCCGCGCATTTGCGCGATAGCTACGAGCCCACGCCTAAGGGTTGTGCGACTTATGTAGCGTTTTCTTACATTCACTTGATAGCTATTGCATAAGCTGTATTTCCTTAGTCAGCTTCTGAAGTCTTCTTTGGATCTCCTCGTGGAAGACTTCATCACGAATGGCCTTACACCTCAATCTTAATGCTGATTGGGTTGGTGCTGAGATCTTCTGTAAGCCTGCATGCCATTCGTTGAGTGCTCTCTGGTTTCCTGGGATGTAGCTTGCAACTTGAACCAGAGGCTTCATTCCTTTGGATATCCTGGGAGTGCTAATATGTTTTGAATCGTATATGCTCTACGATTCTTTCTTGGCACTGTGAGCACTTCTTTTGAGGTCGTAGTTCTGCACTCTACGATTCAACTTCGGCTGGTGCAGACACTACGATCCTGAGATCAGATCTTGACACTCTATGATTTTTGCCTTGTGCTTGTTATCTTCATCTGATCTTGCTTGACTACGATCTCTGCATGTAATCAATAGACTCTACGAACTTAGAGTGTGATCTATGATCCTTGACTTGGCTTTGGCATCAGTAGACTCTACGACTTTGAGTGTAGTCTACGTTTCTGTCTTGGCTTCGGCAGATGACCGGTCGGCTCATAGGCAGGCTGTCTCTACGATTCTGAACATGACTTCCTCAGTACAATACGATCCCGAGGAAGCTCTACTCGATACACTACGATCCTTCTTCATTTCCCCTGACAGTCTACGAACTCCGAGATCGACTATCTTGCATACTTCTATTCTGCCTCGATAGCTCTCGAGTTAACATTGACTCATCTGGCAGACTACGACTTCTGGTGCAGTGCTTGACCATCAGACTAGCCTACCTATTACATCATAAGATCAACCCAACAAGCTTGATCTTTCTATATTTATAGTCCTTGTACATCATTTCTTTTTAAGGACTTTACAAAGCTGTTTTTCTTATGTAGGATCAACCTAACATATTTGATCAATTCATTCTAAGTCCTTGTACATATACTTCTATTATCTATCAAAGGACTTTACAGCTTTTCTTAATGTAAGCATACTTGCATATTCATTCATATATATATATATATATCATAATCAAATCATATATTAAATAGCAATATCATTCACATGTTTATTCTTGACACATAGGTTCAATAGAACTGATTGATTTGTTCTATTAACATTCTTAAATATACTCTCGAGGGTCAAATGACCATGAACCATGTCCACAGATTATAAGTAATCTTTCAACTTTAACTTTAATAGTCATATGACTATAAGGACTCCCCGCACTTAAGGGGATCAATCCTTCGCATACAATGTATTGTGCACAAACATTTCAACGCTAAGCGTAAACCCCTAAACATAGGGTTGTTCATCTCAGTATTTAGAGTACAAGTCCGCACCAAAGAAAGTTTGGTTTGGATAAGCTTTCAAGGGTAATTGAAGTTTAATGATCATCAACTAGGGAACTAGTTGAATCAACAATGCTTGATAATACAACAGCTGTTTAATAACAACATAACTTAGAACATTTGAGAATCATAAATGAATTGATTCTACATATCAAACTCATGCTTGAAATAACTATAGAGCATAAGCATTCAATAAAATGAATAAAATGGTTAACCTTTGCTTAAACAGTAAAATAAGCTAAGGTTTGAGTCTTATAACATTAGAATGGTATTCCTGAATGTACCTTTAACTGATAGCAAGCTGGAAACTAAAAACTTGCCCAACAATGTATTAACTCATGCAAGGAATCAAAACAGTTCAATAATAGAGAATAGAGTTCAAAAACTACGCCCATTATACAATAATAGAACTTAAGAAACTTGCTTAATTGTAAACAAGTTAGAATGAATCAATATAGTAATTGAACTAACTCAACGAAAATGTAGAGTTAGAAAACTTGCACAATGTAATAAATGAACTAGCTCAATGAAATTGTAGAGTTAGAAAACATGCCTTTAGCGTAACCTATAAAATTAAACTTACGATCACCTACACATAATTTTAGAACCACACTACCTATTAGACATGCTAACATATCATAACATGTTCATTACCATTCACATTTCAGAAACTCTAAGTGTTTTACTTTGTAACACTTGTCTAACCTTCATTATGTATACTAAATTACCACATAACGTGTTCTTGATTTATTAATCATTTTTACAATTTTGAATTCTTAATCAATATAACATGACTCTATTTAACCTTGTTGTTACATGATTCTAATCATTCAATAACCTTAAGCTAAGCTACAGCGAACAACCAAAGTCTGCAGAATAAACAGACTTTAGTGTCTGAAAATGGCCACTCGCGCGGCTTCGTGAGTTTTATATTGGTATGCCGCGCATTTGCGCGATAGCTACGAGCCCACGCCTAAGGGTTGTGCGACTTGCAGAACGTTTTCTTCTGTTCACTTGATAGCTATTGCATAAGCTGTATTTCCTTAGTCAGCTTCTGAAGTCTTCTTTGGATCTCCTCGTGGAAGACTTCATCACGAATGGCCTTACACCTCAATCTTAATGCTGATTGGGTTGGTGCTGAGATCTTCTGTAAGCCTGCATGCCATTCGTTGAGTGCTCTCTGGTTTCCTGGGATGTAGCTTGCAACTTGAACCAGAGGCTTCATTCCTTTGGATATCCTGGGAGTGCTAATATGTTTTGAATCGTATATGCTCTACGATTCTTTCTTGGCACTGTGAGCACTTCTTTTGAGGTCGTAGTTCTGCACTCTACGATTCAACTTCGGCTGGTGCAGACACTACGATCCTGAGATCAGATCTTGACACTCTATGATTTTTGCCTTGTGCTTGTTATCTTCATCTGATCTTGCTTGACTACGATCTCTGCATGTAATCAATAGACTCTACGAACTTAGAGTGTGATCTATGATCCTTGACTTGGCTTTGGCATCGATGAGACTCTACGACTTTGAGTGTAGTCTACGTTTTTCTTCGCTTGGCCGGCAGATGACCGGATTTCGGCTCATAGGCGTCAGTCTCTCACGATTCGAACATGACTTCCTCAGTACAATACGATCCCGAGGAAGCTCTACTCGATACACTACGATCCTTCTTCATTTCCCCTGACAGTCTACGAACTCCGAGATCGACTATCTTGCATACTTCTATTCTGCCTCGATAGCTCTCGAGTTAACATTGACTCATCCGCGGACTATGACTTACAGTGCAAAAGGCTTGACCATCAGACTAGCCTACCTATTACATCATAAGATCAACCCAACAAGCTTGATCTTTCTATATTTATAGTCCTTGTACATCATTTCTTTTTAAGGACTTTACAAAGCTGTTTTTCTTATGTAGGATCAACCTAACATATTTGATCAATTCATTCTAAGTCCTTGTACATATACTTCTATTATCTATCAAAGGACTTTACAGCTTTTCTTAATGCAAGCATACTTGCATATTCATTCATATATATATATATATATATCATAATCAAATCATATATTAAATAGCAATATCATTCACATGTTTATTCTTGACACATAGGCTCAATAGAACTGATTGATTTGTTCTATTAACATTCTTAAATATACTACTGAGGGTCAAATGACCATGAACCATGTCCACAGTTATAAGTAATCTTTCAACTTTAACTTTAATAGTCATATGACTATAAGGACTCCCCGTACTTAAGGGGATCAATCCTTCGTACAATGTATTGTGCACAAACATTTCAACGCTAAGCGTAAACCCCTAAACATAGGGTTGTTCATCTCAGTATTTAGAGTACAAGTCCGCACCAAAGAAAGTTTGGTTTGGATAAGCTTTCAAGGGTAATTGAAGTTTAATGATCATCAACTAGGGAACTAGTTGAATCAACAATGCTTGATAATACAACAGCTGTTTAATAACAACATAACTTAGAACATTTGAGAATCATAAATGAATTGATTCTACATATCAAACTCATGCTTGAAATAACTATAGAGCATAAGCATTCAATAAAATGAATAAAATGGTTAACCTTTACTTAAACAGTAAAATAAGCTAAGGTTTGAGTCTTATAACATTAGAATGGTATTCCTGAATGTACCTTTAACTGATAGCAAGCTGGAAACTAAAAACTTGCCCAACAATGTATTAACTCATGCAAGGAATCAAAACAGTTCAATAATAGAGAATAGAGTTCAAAAACTACGCCCATTATACAATAATAGAACTTAAGAAACTTGCTTAATTGTAAACAAGTTAGAATGAATCAATATAATAATTGAACTAACTCAACGAAAATGTAGAGTTAGAAAACTTGCACAATGTAATAAATGAACTAGCTCAATGAAATTGTAGAGTTAGAAAACATGCCTTTAGCGTAACCTATAAAATTAAACTTACGATCACCTACATATAATTTTAGAACCACACTACCTATTAGACATGCTAACATATCATAACATGTTCATTACCATTCACATTTCAGAAACTCTAAGTGTTTTACTTTGTAACACTTGTCTAACCTTCATTATGTATACTAAATTACCACATAACGTGTTCTTGATTTATTAATCATTTTTACAATTTTGAATTCTTAATCAATATAACATGACTCTATTTAACCTTGTTGTTACATGATTCTAATCATTCAATAACCTTAAGCTAAGCTTACAATGAACAACCAAAGTCTCCGCAGAATAAAGCAGATTTTTAGTGTTCGAAAATGGCCACCGCTGGCGGCTTCGTGAGTTTTATATTGGTATGCGCGCAGATTCGCTGATAGCTACTGAGCCCACGCCTAAGGGTTGTGCGACTTGCGTAACGTTTTCTTACATTCACTTGATAGCTGCATATGTTTGTATTTCCTTAGTCAGCTTCTGAAGTCTTCTTTGGATCTCCTCGTGGAAGACTTCATCACGAATGGCCTTACACCTCAATCTTAATGCTGATTGGGTTGGTGCTGAGATCTTCTGTAAGCCTGCATGCCATTCGTTGAGTGCTCTCTGGTTTCCTGGGATGTAGCTTGCAACTTGAACCAGAGGCTTCATTCCTTTGGATATCCTGGGAGTGCTAATATGTTTTGAATCGTATATGCTCTACGATTCTTTCTTGGCACTGTGAGCACTTCTTTTGAGGTCGTAGTTCTGCACTCTACGATTCAACTTCGGCTGGTGCAGACACTACGATCCTGAGATCAGATCTTGACACTCTATGATTTTTGCCTTGTGCTTGTTATCTTCATATTATCTTGCTTGACTACGATCTCTGCATGTAATCAATAGACTCTACGAACTTAGAGTGTGATCTATGATCCTTGACTTGGCTTTGGCATCAGTAGACTCTACGACTTTGAGTGTAGTCTACGTTTCGTCTTCGGGCCCGGCGCAGATGACCCATTTACTCATAGGTGTTTGTCTCTACGATTCGAACATGACTTCCTCTCGATAATACGATCCCAGGAAGCTCTACTCGATACACTACGATCCTTCTTCATTTCCCCCAGACGATCTACGAACTCGAGAGATCGACTATCTCAGATACTTCTATTACCTACCGATAGCTCTCGAGTTAACATTGACTCATCTGGCGGATCACGACTTCACAGTGCAAAGGCTTGACCATCGACTAGCCTACCTATTACATCATAAGATCAACCCAACAAGCTTGATCTTTCTATATTTATAGTCCTTGTACATCATTTCTTTTAAGGACTTTACAAAGTCATTTTTTTTCTTATGTAGGATCACCTAACATATTTGATCAATTCATTCTAAGTCCTTGTACATATACTTCTATTATCTATCAAAGGACTTTCTGACTTTTTCTTAATGCAAGTATATACTTGCATATTCATTCATATATATATATATATATCATAATCAAATCATATATTAAATAGCAATATCATTCACATGTTTATTCTTGACACATAGGCTCAATAGAATCGATTGATTTGTTCTATTAACATTCTTAAATATACTATCGAGGGTCAAATGACCATGAACCATGTCCACAGCTTATAAGTAATCTTTCAACTTTAACTTTAATAGTCATATGACTATAAGGACTCCAACGCACTTAAGGGATCAATCCTTCGTACAATGTATTGTGCACAAACATTTCAATGCTAAGCGTAAACCCCTAAACATAGGGTTGTTCATCTCAAAAGATTTAGAGTACAAGTCCGCTTTCAAAGAAAGTTTGGTTTGGATAAGCTTTCAAGGGTAATTGAAGTTTAATGATCATCAACTAGGGAACTAGTTGAATCAACAATGCTTGATAATACAACAGTTGTTTAATAACAACATAACTTAGAACATTTTAGAATCATAAATGAATTGATTCTACATATCAAACTCATGCTTGAAATAACTATAGAGCATAAGCATTCAATAAAATGAATAAAATGGTTAACCTTTGCTTAAACAGTAAAATAAGCTAAGGTTTGAGTCTTATAACATTAGAATGGTATTCCTGAATGTACCTTTAACTGATATCAAGCTGGAAACTAAAAACTTGCCCAACAATGTATTAACTCATGCAAGGAATCAAAACAGTTCAATAATAGAGAATAGAGTTCAAAAACTACGCCCATTATACAATAATAGAACTTAAGAAACTTGCTTAATTGTAAACAAGTTAGAATGAATCAATATAATAATAGAACTAACTCAACGAAAATGTAGAGTTAGAAAACTTGCACAATATAATAAATGAACTAGCTCAACGAAATTGTAGAGTTAGAAAACATGCCTTGAGCGTAAGCTATAAAATTAAACTCACGATCACCTACACATAATTTTAGAACCACACTGCCTATTAGACATGCTAACATATCATAACATGTTCATTACCATTCACATTTTAGAAACTCTAAGTGTTTTACTTTGTAACACTTGTCTAACCTTCATTATGTATACTAAATTACCACATAACGTGTTCTTGATTTACTAATCATTTTTACAATTTTGAATTCTTAATCAATATAACATGACTCTATTCAACCTTGTTGTTACATGATTCTAATCATTCAATAACCTTAAGCTAAGCTACAGCGAACAACCAAAGTCTGCAGAATAAACAGACTTTAGTGTCTGAAAATGGCCACTCGCGCGGCTGCGTGAGTTTTATATTGGTATGTCACTTACAAGGCTCACATGCGTAGCTCTGGCACCACGCTTAAGGGTTGTGCGACTTGCAGAACATTTTCTTCTGTTCACTTGATAGCTACAGCATAAGCTGTATTTCCTTAGTCAGCTTCTGAAGTCTTCTTAGGATCTCCTCGTGGAAGACTTCATCACGAATGGCCTTACACCTCAATCTTAATGCTGATTGGGTTGGTGCTGAGATCTTCTGTAAGCCTGCATGCCATTCGTTGAGTGCTCTCTGGTTTCCTTGGATGTAGCTTGCAATTTGAACCAGAGGCTTCGTTCCTTTGGATATCCTGGGAGTGCTCATATGTTGAGAATCGTATATGCTCTACGATTCTTCCTTGGCACTGTGAGCACTTCTTTTGAGGTCGTAGTTCTGCACTCTACGATTCAACTTCGGCTGGTGCAGACACTACGATCCCGAGATCAGATCTTGACACTCTATGATTTCTGCCTTGTGCTTGTTGTCTTCATCTGATCTTGCTTGACTACGATCTCTGCATGTAATCAATAGACTCTACGAACTTAGAGTGTGATCTACGATCCTTGACTTGGCTTTGGCATCAGTAGACTCTACGACTTTGAGTGTAGTCTACGTTTACATCTTGTTTTGGCAGATAAGGTCCAAATTTCAGTGGCGTGCTATCTCTACGATTCTGAACATGACTTCTTTAGCACACTAAGATCTCGAGGAAGCTATACTTGATACACTACGATCCTTCTTCGTTTCACCTGCCAGTCTACGAACTCTGAGATCTACTATCTTGCATACTTCTATTCTGCCTCGATAGCTCTCGAGTTAACCTTGACTCACCTGGAAGACTACGACTTCTGGTGCATTACTTGACGATCAGACTAGCGTATCTATTACATCATAAGATCAACCCAACAAGCTTGATCTTTCTATATTTATAGTCCTTGTACATCATTTCTTTTTAAGGACTTTACAAAGCTGTTTTGTTTATGTTGGATCAACCTAACATATTTGATCAATTCATTCTAAGTCCTTGTACATATACTTCTATTATCTATCAAAGGACTCTACAACTTTTCTTAATGTAAGCATACATGCAAATTCATTCATATATATATCATAATCAAATCATATATTAACTAGCAATATCATTCACATGTTTATTCTTGACACATAGGCTCAATAGAACTGATTGATTTGTTCTATTAACATTCTTAAATATACTACTGAGGGTCAAATGACCATGAACCATGTCCACAGTTATATGTAATCTTTCAATTTTAACTTTAATAGTCATATGACTATAAGGACTCCACGTACTTAGGGGGATCAATCCTTCGTACAATGTATTGTGCACAAACATTTCAACGCTAAGCGTAAATCCCTAAACATATGGTTGTTCATCTCAGTATTTAGAGTACAAGTCCGCACCAAAGAAAGTTTGGTTTGGATAAGCTTTCAAGGGTAATTGAAGTTTAATGATCATCAACTAGGGAACTAGTCAACAATGCTTGATAATACAATAGTTGTTTAATAACAATATAACTTTGAACATTTGAGAATCATAAATGAACTAATTCTACATATCAAACTTATGCTTGAAATAACTATAGAGCATAAGCATTCAATAAAATGAATAAAATGGTTAACCTTTCCTTAAACAGTAAAATAAGCTAAGGTTCGAGTCATATAACATTAGAATGATAATCCTGAATGTACATTTAACTGATAGCAAGCTGGAAACTAAAAACTTGCCCAACAATGTATTAACACGTGCAAGGAATTAAAACAGTTCAATAATAGAGAATAGAGTTCAAAAACTACGCCCATTATACAATAATTGAACTTAAGAAACTTGCTTAATTGTAAACAAGTTAGAATAAATCAATATAATAATAGAACTAACTCAACAAAAATTTAGAGTTAGAAAACTTGCACAATGTAATAAATGAACTACCTCAACGAAATTGTAGAGTTAGAAAACTTGCCTTGAGCGTAAGCTATAAAATTAAACTCACGATCACCTACACATAATTTTAGAACCACACTACCTATTAGACATGCTAACATATCATAACATGTTCATTACCATTCACATTTCAGAAACTCTAAGTGTTTTACTTTGTAACACTTGTCTAACCTTCATTATGTATACTAAATTACCATATAAAGTGTTCTTGATTTACTAATCATTTTTACAATTTTGAATTCATAATCAACATAACATGACTCTATTTAACCTTGTTGTTACATGATTCTAATCATTCAATAACCTTAAGTTGAGCTACAATGAACAACCAAAGTCTGCAGAATAAACAGACTTCAGTGTCTGAAAATGGCCACTCGCGCGGCTGCGTGAGTTTTATATTGGTATCTCAAGGCACACATGACATGACTCTACGCTACCGCGCTTAAATAATGCATGACTTGCGTAACGTTTTCTCGTTCACTTGATAGCTACTCCATAAGCTGTCTTTCATTAGTCAGCTTCTGAAGTCTTCTTTGGATCTCCTCATGGAAGACTTCATCACGAATGGCCTTACACCTCAATCTTAATGATGATTGGGTTGGTGCTGAGATCTTCTGTAAGCCTGCATGCCATTCGTTGAGTGCTCTATGGTTTCCTGGGATGTAGCTTGGAACTTGAACCAGAGGCTTCGTTCCTTTGGATATCTTGGGAGCGCTAATATGTTGAGAACCGTATATGCTCTACGATTCTTCCTTGGCACTGTGAGCACTTCTTTTGAGGTCGTAGTTCTGCACTCTACGATTCAACTTCGGCTGGTGCAGACACTACGATCCCGAGATCAGATCTTAACACTCTATGATTTCTGCCTTGTGCTTGTTGTCTTCATCTGATCTTGCTTGACTACGATCTCTGCATGTAATCAATAACCTCTACGAACTTAGAGTGTGATCTATGATCCTTGACTTGGCTTTGGCATCAGTAGACTCTACGACTTTGAGTGTAGTCTACGTTTCATCTTCGCTTCGGAGATGATGAGTCGGCTCGTGGCGAAAGTTGTCTCTACGATTCTCGAACATGACTTCTCAAAGACACTACGATCCCGAGGAAGCTCTACTCGATACACTACGATCCTTCTTCGTTTCCCCTGGCAATCTACGAACTCCGAGATCTACTATCTTGCATACTTCTATCCTGCCTCGATAGCTCTCGAGTTAACCTTGACTCACCTGGCAGACTACGACTTCTGGTGCAGTGCTCGACGATCAGACTAGCCTATCTATTACATCATATGATCTACCCAACAAGCTTGATCTTTCTATATTTATAGTCCTTGTACATCATTTCTTTTTAAGGACTTTACAAAGCTGCTTTGCTTATGTAGGATCAACCTAACATATTTGATCAATTCATTCTAAGTCCTTGTACATATACTTCTATTATCTATCAAAGGACTTTACATCTTTTCTTAATGCAAGCATACTTGCATATTCATTCATATATATATCATAATCAAATCATATATTAAATAGCAATATCATTCACATGTTTATTCTTGACACATAGGCTCAATAGAACTGATTGATTTGTTCTATTAACATTCTTAAATATACTACTGAGGGTCAAATGACCATGAACCATGTCCACAGTTATAAGTAATCTTTCAACTTTAACTTTAATAGTCATATGACTATAAGGACTCCACGTACTTAGGGGGATCAATCCTTCGTACAATGTATTGTGCACAAACATTTCAACGCTAAGCGTAAACCCCTAAACATAGGGTTGTTCATCTCAGTATTTAGAGTACAAGTCCGCACCAAAGAAAGTTTGGTTTGGATAAGCTTTCAAGGGTAATTGAAGTTTAATGATCATCAACTAGGGAACTAGTTGAATCAACAATGCTTGATAATACAACAGTAGTTTAATAACAACATAACTTAAGAACATTTGAGAATTATAAATGAACTGATTCTACATATCAAACTCATGCTTGAAATAACTATAGAGCATAAGCATTCAATAAAATGAATAAAATGGTTAACCTTTGCTTAAACAGTAAAATAAGCTAAGGTTCGAGTCTAATAACATTAGAATGATATTCCTGAATGTACATTTAACTGATAGCAAGCTGAAAACTAAAAACTTGCCCAACAATGTATTAACTCATGCAAGGAATTAAAACAGTTCAATAATAGAGAATAGAGTTCAAAAACTACGCCCATTATACAATAATAGAACTTAAGAAACTTGATTAATTGTAAACAAGTTAGAATGAATCAATATAATAATAGAACTAACTCAACGAAAATGTAGAGTTAGAAAACTTGCACAATGTAATAAATGAACTAGCTCAACGAAATTGTAGAGTTAGAAAACTTGTCTTGAGCGTAAGCTATAAAATTAAACTCACGATCACCTACACATAATTTTAGAACCACACTACCTATTAGACATGCTAATATATCATAACATGTTCATTACCATTCACATTTCAGAAACTCTAAGTGTTTTACTTTGTAACACTTGTCTAACCTTCATTATATATACTAAATTACCATATAAAGTGTTCTTGATTTACTAATCATTTTTACAATTTTGAATTCATAATCAACATAACATGACTCTATTTAACCTTGTTGTTACATGATTATAATCATTCAATAACCTTAAGCTAAGCTACAACGAACAATCAAAGTCTGCAGAATAAAGACTTGACTTGATTAAAAAAAAGGCCACTTTCATGGCGGCTACGTGAGTTTTATATTGGTATGCCACGGCGTCAAGACGACAGATATCTGCTACCGCTACTTAAGGGTCATGCGTGACTTACGTAAGCGTTTTCTTACATTCACTGATAGCTCTTGCATAAAAGTCGTCTTTCATTAGTCGACAAGTCTTCTTTTGATCTCCTCATGGAAGACTTCATCACGAATGGCCTTACACCTCAATCTTAATGCTGATTGGGTTGGTGCTGAGATCTTCTGTAAGCCTGCATGCCATTCGTTGAGTGCTATCTGGTTTCCTGGGGTGTAGCTTGCAACTTGAACCAGTGGCTTCGTTCCTTTGGATATCCTGGGAGTGCTAATATGTTGAGAACCGTATATGTTCTACGATTCTTCCTTGGCACTATGGGCACTTCTTTTGAGGTCATAGTTATGCACTCTACGATTCAAATTCGGCTGGTGCAGACACTACGATCCCGAGATCAGATCTTGACACTCTATGATTTCTGCCTTGTGCTTGTTGTCTTCATCTGATCTTGTTTGACTGCGATCTCGCATGTAATCAATAGACTCTACGAACATAGAGTGTGATCTACAATCCTTGACTTGGCTTTGGCATCAGTTGACTCTACGACTTTGAGTGTAGTCTACATTTACATCTTGGCTTCAAAGAGATGACCTCATTCGGCCGCAGCAGTCGTCTCTACGATTCTGAACATGACATCCTCAGCACACTACGATCCCAAGGAAGCTCTACTCGATACACTACGATCCTTCTTCGTTTCCCCTGGCATTCTACGAACTCCGAGATATATACTATCTTGCATACTTCTATTCTGCCCCGATAGCTCTCGAGTTACCCTTGACTCACCTGGAAGACTACGCCTTCTGGTGCAGTGCTCGACGATCAGACTAGCCTATCTATTACATCATAAGATCAACCCAACAAGCTTGATCTTTCTATATTTATAGTCCTTGTACATCATTTCTTTTTAAGGACTTTACAAAGCTGTTTTGCTTATGTAGGATCAACCTAACATATTTGATCAATTCATTCTAAGTCCTTGTACATATACTTCTATTATCTATCAAAGGACTTTACATCTTTTCTTAATGCATGCATACTTGCATATTCATTAATATATATATCATAATCAAATCATATATTAAATAGCAATATCATTCACATGTTTATTCTTTGACACATAGGCTCAATAGAACTGATTGATTTATTCTATTAACATTCTTAAATATACTACTGAGGGTCAAATGACCATGAACCATGTCCACAGTTATAAGTAATCTTTCAACTTTAACTTTAACAGTCATATGACTATAAGGACTCAATGTACTTAGGCGGATCAATCCTTCGTACAATGTATTGTGCACAAACATTTCAACGCTAAGCGTAAACCCCTAAACATAGGGTTGTTCATCTCAGTATTTAGAGTACAAGTCCGCACCAAAGAAAGTTTGGTTTGGATAAGCTTTCAAGGGTAATTGAAGTTTAATGATCATCAACTAGGGAACTAGTTGAATCAACAATGCTTGATAATACAACAGTAGTTTAATAACAACATAACTTAGAACATTTGAGAATCATAAATGAACTGATTCTACATATCAAACTAATGCTTGAAATAACTATAGAGCATAAGCATTCAATAAAATGAATAAAATGGTTAACCTTTGCTTAAACAGTAAAATAAGCTAAGGTTCGAGACTTATAACATTCGAATGGTATTCCTGAATGTACATTTAACTGATAGCAAGCTGGAAACTAAAAACTTGCCCAACAATGTATTAACTCATGCAAGGAATTAAAACAGTTCAATAATAGAGAATAGAGTTCAAAAACTACACCCATTATACAATAATAGAACTTAAGAAACTTGCTTAATTGTAAACAAGTTAGAATGAAACAATATAATAATAGAACTAACTCAACGAAAATGTAGAGTTAGAAAACTTGAACAATATAATAAATGAACTAGCTCAACGAAATTGTAGAGTTAGAAAACTTGCCTTGAGCGTAACCTATAAAATTAAATTCACGATCACCTACACATAATTTTAGAACCACACTGCCTATTAGACATGCTAACATATCATAACATGTTCATTACCATTCACATTTCAGAAACTCTAAGTGTTTTACTTTGTAACACTTGTCTAACCTTCATTATGTATACTAAATTACCACATAACGTGTTCTTGATTTACTAATCATTTTTACAATTTTGAATTCATAATCAATATAACAGGACTCTATTTAACCTTGTTGTTACATGATTCTAATCATTCAATAACCTTAAGCTAAGCTACAGCGAACAACCAAAGTCTGCAGAATAAAGCAGACTTTAGTGTGCGAAAATGGCCTTTCATGGCAATTGCGTGAGTTTTATATTGGTATGCCGTGTGCTTTCACATGCACATTACGCTTTCGCGCTACTAAAATTTCGTGACTTGCGTAACGTTTTCTTCTGTTCACTTGATAGCTACTGCATAAGCTGCTTTTCCATAGTCAGCTTCTGAAGTCTTCTTTGGATCTCCTCGTGGAAGACTTCATCACGAATGGCCTTACACCTCCATCTTAATGCTGATTGGGTTGGTGCTGAGATCTTCTGTAAGCCTGCATGCCATTTGTTGAGTGCTCTCTGGTTTCCTGGGATGTAGCTTGCAACTTGAACCAGAGGCTTCTTTCCTTTGGATATCGTGGGAGTGCTCATATGTTGAGAACCGTCTATGCTCTACGATTCTTCCTTGGCACTGTGAGCACTTCTTTTGAGGTCGTAGTTCTGCACTCTACGATTCAACTTCGGCTGGTACAGACACTACCATCCCGAGATCAGATCTTGACACTCTATGATTTCTTCCTTGTGCTTGTTGTCTTCATCTGATCTTGCTTGACTACGATCTCTGCATGTAATCAATAGACTCTAAAAACTTAGAGTGTGATCTACGATCCTTGACTTGGCTTTGGCATCAGTAGACTCTACGACTTTGAGTGTAGTCTACGTTTTCGACTTGGCTTTGGCGGATAATGCCCGGTCGGCTCGTGTGGCGGTTTTGTCTCACGATTCTGAACATGACTTCTTTAGCACACTACGATCCCGAGGAAGCTCTACTCGATACACTACGATCCTTCTTCGTTTCCCCTGGCAGTCTACGAACTCCGAGATCTACTATCTTGCATACTTCTATTCTGCCTCGATAGCTCTCGAGTTAACCTTGACTCACCTGGAAGACTACGACTTCTGGTGCAGTGCTTGACGATCAGACTAGCCTATCTATTACATCATATGACCAACCCAACAAGCTTGATCTTTCTATATTTATAGTCCTTGTACATCATTTCTTTTTAAGGACTTTACAAAGCTGTTTTGCTTATGTAGGATCAACCTAACATATTTGATCAATTCATTCTAAGTCCTTGTACATATACTTCTATTATATATCAAAGGACTCTACAGCTTTTCTTAATGTAAGCATACTTGCATATTCATTCATATATATATCATAATCAAATCATATATTAAATAGCAATATCATTCACATGTTTATTCTTGACATATAGGCCCAATAGAACTGATTGATTTGTTCTATTAACATTCTTAAATATACTACTGAGGGTCAAATGACCATGAACCATGTCCACAGTTATATGTAATCTTTCAATTTTAACTTTAATAGTTATATGACTATAAGGACTCCACGTACTTAGGGGGATCAATCCTTCGTACAATGTATTGTGCACAAACATTTCAACGCTAAGCGTAAACCCCTAAACATATGGTTGTTCATCTCAGTATTTAGAGTACAAGTCCGCACCAAAGAAAGTTTGGTTTGGATAAGCTTTCAAGGGTAATTGAAGTTTAATGATCATCAACTAGGGAACTAGTCAACAATGCTTGAGAATACAATAGTTGTTTAATAACAACATAACTTAGAACATTTGAGAATCATAAATGAACTGATTCTACATATCAAACTTATGCTTGAAATAACTATAGAGCATAAGCATTCAATAAAATGAATAAAATGGTTAACCTTTGCTTAAACAGTAAAATAAGCTAAGGTTCGAGTCTTATAACATTAGAATGATATTCCTGAATGTACATTTAACTGATAGCAAGCTGAAAACTAAAAACTTGCCCAACAATGTATTAACTCATGCAAGGAATTAAAACAGTTCAATAATAGAGAATAGAGTTCAAAAACTACGCCCATTATAATATAATAGAACTTAAGAAACTTGCTTAATTGTAAACAAGTTAGAATGAATCAATATAATAATAGAACTAACTCAACGAAAATGTAGAGTTAGAAAACTTGCACAATGTAATAAATGAACTAGCTCAACGAAATTGTAGAGTTAGAAAACTTGCCTTGAACGTAAGCTATAAAATTAAACTCACGATCACCTACACATTATTTTAGAACCACACTGCCTATTAGAAATGCTAACATATTATAACATGTTCATTACCATTCATATTTCAGAAACTCTAAGTGTTTTACTTTGTAACACTTGTCTAACCTTCATTATGTATACTAAATTACCACATAACGTGTTCTTGATTTACTAATCATTTTTACAATTTTGAATTCATAATCAACATAACATGACTCTATTTAACCTTGTTGTTACATGATTCTAATCATTCAATAACCTTAAGCTAAGCTACAACGAACAACCAAAGTCTGCAGAATAAAGCAGACTTGATTTGTACGAAAATGGTCACTTTCGGCGGTTGCGTGAGTTTTATATTGTATATGTCGTGGCACATCATGCGCATGATTCTACGCTACCACGCCTAAGGGCTGCGCGACTTGCAGAACGTTTTCTTCTGTTCACTTGATAGCTACTGCATAAGCTGCCTTTCCTTAGTCAGCTTCTGAAGTCTTCTTTGGATCTCTTCGTGGAAGACTTCATCACGAATGGCCTTACACCTCCATCTTAATGCTGATTGGGTTGGTGCTGAGATCTTCTGTAAGCCTGCATGCCATTTGTTGAGTGCTCTCTGGTTTCCTGGTATGTAGCTTGCAACTTGAACCAGAGGCTTCTTTCCTTTGGATATCCTGGGAGTGCTCATATGTTGAGAACCGTATATGCTCTACGATTCTTCCTTGGCACTGTGAGCACTTCTTTTGAGGTCGTAGTTCTGCACTCTACGATTCAACTTCGGCTGGTACAGACACTACGATCCCGAGATCAGATCTTGACACTCTATGATTTCTTCCTTGTGCTTGTTGTCTTCATCTGATCTTGCTTGACTACGATCTCTGCATGTAAACAATAGACTCTACGAACTTTGAGTGTGATCTTTGATCCTTGACTTGGCTTTAGCATCAGTAGACTCTACGACTTTGAGTGTAGTCTACGTTTACATCTTAACCCGGCGGATTTAATTTGGCCATTTCGGCATAAAGCAGTTTGTCTCTCACGATTACGAACATGACTTCCTCAGTACACTACGATCCCGAGGAAGCTCTACTCGATACACTACGATCCTTCTTCGTTTCCCCTGACAGTCTACGAACTCCGAGATCTACTATCTTGCATACTTCATTTCTGCCTCGATAGCTCTCGAGTTAACATTGACTCATCTGGCAGACTACGACTTCTGGTGCGGTGCTCGACCATCAGACTAGCCTACCTATTACATCATAAGATCTTCCCAACAAGCTTGATCTTTCTATATTTATAGTCCTTGTACATCATTTCTTTTTAAGGACTTTACAAAGCTGTTTTTCTTATATAGGATCAACCTAACATATTTGATCAATTCATTCTAAGTCCTTGTACATATACTTCTATTATTTATCAAAGGACTTTACAGCTTTTCTTAATGCAAGCATACTTGCATATTCATTCATATATATATATATATATCATAATCAAATCATATATTAAATAGCAATATCATTCACATGTTTATTCTTGACACATAGGCTCAATAGAACTGATTGATTTGTTCTATTAACATTCTTAAATATACTACTGAGGGTCAAATGACCATGAACCATGTCCACAGTTATAAGTAATCTTTCAACTTTAACTTTAATAGTCATATGACTATAAGGACTCCACGTACTTAGGGGGATCAATCCTTCGTACAATGTATTGTGCACAAACATTTCAACGCTAAGCGTAAACCCCTAAACATAGGGTTGTTCATCTCAGTATTTAGAGTACAAGTCCGCACCAAAGAAAGTTTGGTTTGGATAAGCTTTCAAGGGTAATTGAAGTTTAATGATCATCAACTAGGGAACTAGTTGAATCAACAATGCTTGATAATACAACAGTTGTTTAATAATAACATAACTTAAGAACATTTGAGAATCATAAATGAACTGATTCTACATATCAAACACATGCTTGAAATAACTATAGAGCATAAGCATTCAATAAAATGAATAAAATGGTTAACCTTTGCTTAAACAGTAAAATAAGCTAAGGTTCGAGTCTTATAACATTAGAATGATATTCCTGAATGTACATTTAACTGATAGCAAGCTGAAAACTAAAAACTTGCCCAACAATGTATTAACTCATGCAAGGAATTAAAACAGTTCAATAATTGAGAATAGAGTTCAAAAACTATGCCCATTATACAATAATAGAACTTAAGAAACTTGCTTAATTGTAAACAAGTTAGAATGAATCAATATAATAATAGAACTAACTCAACGAAAATGTAGAGTTAGAAAACTTGCACAATGTAATAAATGAACTATCTCAACGAAATTGTAGAGTTAGAAAACTTGCCTTGAGCGTAAGCTATAAAATTAAACTCACGATCACCTACACATAATTTTAGAACCACACTGCCTATTAGACATGCTAACATATCATAACATGTTCATTACCATTCACATTTCAGAAACTCTAAGTGTTTTACTTTGTAACACTTGTCTAACCTTCATTATGTATACTAAATTACCACATAACATGTTTTTGATTTACTAATCATTTTTACAATTTTGAATTCATAATCAACATTACATGACTCTATTTAACCTTGTTGTTACATGATTCTAATCATTCAATAACCTTAAGCTAAGCTACAACGAACAACCAAAGTCTGCAGAATAAACAGACTTCAGTGTCTGAAAATGGCCACTCGCTTGGCTGCGTGAGTTTTATATTGGTATGCCGCGTGCTCGCGCGACAGCTACGCGCCCACGCCTAAGGGCTGCGTGACTTGCAGAACCCAGTTTTGCAGAACAGAGCCATGGCACATTTTATTAAGCCAACTAACACGAATTTAACCCATTAAACAGTGATACTAACACGTAAAATAAATATACAACTATCATAAATATGATTGCTAAGATATACAATCACTTCACACAATTTAACAACTACTAACACTATTTTAATTTCTCAATTTTCATGTTTTTCACATAAAACTCCAATTTTTGATATTCATCCCAAAAATCATCACTGTGAATTCATTATTTGGCCAAATCACTCCGTTCCAATTAAGTTATGCTCGTATCTCATTGAACTAACATAAACAAAACTCAATTAAAATTTTAGCATGCAATTTGACACTCAAAATTGGTACTTACCTAAGCCATATGAACAATACATAGAAACACTGACATTATTTCTACTACTATCAAACGAATTTAGCATACAAATTCTCGTTTAAGCACAACCTCTAATCATCATAAACTTATAACATCACAAGTAATCCATTGTAAAACAACAATTCAATAAACTTGAAATTCACAGAGTATATAGTTTTTTTTTTACCGTGAAACACATATATGCATATATATATATATACACAATACTAAAGTTATGTAAAAATACCTTTAATTTGCTTGAAATACTTGTTATCACCACTGATAATCATTATGAAATCCTCAGGTTTCCTCTCAACTCTCTCTCAATTCTCTCAAGCTTTGCAAACTAGAATGCGTATAGTAAACAAAAGCTAAGCCAATTAACAAAAGGCGTATTCTAAAACCGATAAACCCTTAATAATATTACTAATTGCAATTTCAGTTACTAACTAACGTATATAATATAATATAATTATATTTATTATTTTATTTATTTTATTTTATTTAAAAATATAGAAATTCCAAAAGCCATAATATAAGACCCCAACTTTTATAAATAAAGATGAATTTTCTATAAATATCATTTTGAGTATTATGGAATGAATTTGATATAATGTTATAGTTGTGGGTAATATTTATAAATTTTGCAAAGTCTGCAAGTTGTTATATAATATTCGATTAATTGGGAATATTTGTTTTAACAGGAATATTTGTACAACGGCACAATCATTGGTGGACCCCATAACGGAATTATTATCGGATTGAGAAAACGACAAAAATACTTTATGAAAATAACGACGAAAATTTTATTGTTAACTGTTGAAACACCCGGTGTTAAAAATACGATGTCTGGCGTAGTTGCACAAGAGCATTTACGGTATTGATTATTGATGCTTACGTGAGAAGTCACTCAGTTTTGTTCAATTATTGTTACATTAATTGTTGCATAGTATCCCACGTTATTTGATTCAATTATTGTCAATATTTTATAATCAATAATTGAGATGACAAAGTTATTAATATTATTATTTGCAATATTAACGATGTCAGAAGTTACATCGAGGAGAGGATTGGTCACCTAATTGGCTTGAATGGGAGAAATCCTTATTGGAAAGCCCCTCTTTCACAGGAGCGACACGGTCGATTAATATTGTGAATTATAATAATGATGATGAGTTTTGTTTTATTAGTATTATTAATGTAATGAAACAGAAAAACTTTTTATATAAAGCAGAAATACTTTTATAAAGTTATTCGTTTTATTAGACTATAAATAGAATATATAATATTCTATTATGCGTAGTGTTTTGCATAGTAAAATCTTTTTATATAAAATATAATACTTTTATAAAGTTATTTGTTTTATTAGACAATAATTAGAATATATTATATTTTATTATGCATAGTGTTGAATAGTGCCTGCATAGTATTTTGCATAGTAAAATCTTTTTATATAAAACAAAATACTTTTATAAAGTTATTTATTTTATTAGATTTTAAATAATATATATATATATATATATATAGAATATATTATATTTTATTGCATAGTGCATCATATTATCATTTCTATTTTCCAATAAATAGGATGCTTAGTTAGAATTGAAAACCACACCAGAAGTTCAGAGAATTCTTCTATAATCTTGAGCGTATTTCTTTAGAGTTTTAAGAAGCTTTGAATGTAGTGTAAGTTTTCTTCAAGAATATCCTCGACCTACCAGTCGGAATACTATTCTTTTACGGTAATGAGTATTATTTGTTGTACTCGTAAGGGGTATTCTTTCTTTCTTATTCATGAAGAGAACTTCTGTTATTCCATTCTTTATTATTACATTGGAATAACCAAGATATCTGTGGGCTACCTTATACTTGGTGAAATTCTTACATTATTCAATTTTTATTATTACATTTGGAACATCTCGTCTGCGTGCTTTTGCATGACACTGGTTCCATTATTTATCATTCTGTTGGAACATCCTCATGCGTGCTTTTGGCGCATGACTGGTTCCATTAATTATTATTCATTGGAATATCACATGCGTGCGTTTCACGCATGACACGTTCCGTTATTTATTATTACGTTAGAATAACACATGCATGCGATCTATCGCATGCCTGGTGATTTCTTTTGTTATTCCATTCTTTATTATACTCAGTTGGTTAAAGTTTTGACTTCTATACTCCATGAAATTAGTGGAATATCCTTGATATTTGCGCTTCATCTAGTATCTTTTCATGAAAATATTCTTCTGAGCATTCTTGAGTGTTACTTTACAAAGAAGTATCATGTTGACAATTTGGACATTATTAGTTCCTGGATAAATTAATTCTTGAACTTGTTTTCTTTGAATTCTTATATCCTTGTCATCATCCTCATATTTATATTATGTTGAAAGTCATCGTGGCACATGTAGTGCATAGATGGACTTTGTATGATTATGACCGAGGATTATTGATTGTAATCATGAGTAGTAATGTTATAAATGATGTGAAAAAAGTCCTCATTGGCCCGTAGTGCATTGATGGGACGATTGTTGGCATGATCATGACCATTGATGAATACGAATACGAATATCCTTGGCATTGTATTTAATGAATATAATGATGGTAGTAGTGCGGGGATGATGTGGATTATTTATTAAAAGTGAGTCTCGTGATAAAAAGAAATGAAAAACCTTTTAAATCATAGAAGATAGTAGATTTTATTCTCTACTTGACTCTTCTAATGGATTACTTGTTCATTGCAGAGTTAAACTTGATGTTTGTTATATTTTATCAGTTTAACACTGTTGAAGGCTAATGATAATTTATTCTACATTATCTTAGTCATAATATTTCTTACTGGGCTAGTTGAGCTCACCCTTTTACTTTCATTATTCTCTTTAGGAAATGAGAACGTAGCGAGGGGACTAGTGGAGAACGAGTGATGGTCCTAGATGGTGCATTAGTAGTCCTCACTATTCTGTGAAATAGTGTGATAATAAATGTAATGAGGACCCCATTGAGTTTTTATATTGTCTAGATGACAAATACAACATATGTTTAGTCATATTTTAAACGATTGTTGTATAATTAAGTTTGTATTTGAATTCTGTATCATGTATTTGGCGACTTAAGATGGGTGATGTATACCTATTTTGGGGGTGGTATCAAAGCTTAGGGATATGATCCCTGGCTAAAATGTGAGAATAGAACTAGGAGGGGAGAGACGGGGAATTCCTTCGCTAGAATGACCTACCTAAGTTTATTTGGTATTTAATTGGTCGGTCAGAATATAGGGATAATATGTTACATGTCAATTAACCTTTGTTTTGTGGCAGTAATTGAAAATGACATCCGAGAATGTTGAGAATAGAAATGGAGCATAATGTGGATCAGGAAGGCGATAATCCTCATGCAAACAACAACACTGACCAAATGATGAATGATGGAATGTTCAGAGGCTTTATGCAATTTATGCAACAGCAGGCGAGAGTGACTCCTGTCCAAAATGTAGGTGAAAACACTGGAAACTCTCGGACGGTCACCGCTAAACAGTTCAAGGAGCTGGGACCACCGGAGTTTATTGGAGAGCCAAAACCACTTAAGGCGGAAACGTGGATAAAGAAGATCACCAACATATTTGATGTCCTGGGATGCGCCGAGGAGCAAAAGGTTCCCTTTGCCACCTTTATGTTTTGAGGAGAGCGGATTCTTTGGTGGGAATCCAGAAAGCGTACTCAACCTGCCACACTGAAGATTTTTTGGGAGAAGTTCCAAGAACTGTTTAATGACAAGTAATTTCCCGAAAGTATTCATCACATGAAGGAGATAGAGTTTATCAAGTTGGAGCAAAACAATATGGCGTGTATGATCTGAAGCTAAGTTTTGCGAGAGTTGTCGGTTTGCGTCCCACTTGGTTGATAATGAAGAGAGAATGACGCGGATGTTTTTAAGAGGTTTGAAGCCGAAGATACGTTAATATCTTATTTCACATAAACTTTGTTTGTATTCAGATGTTGTAAATAGGGCTCAGTTAGTGGAGCGCGATAACGAGTCAAACGCAACCAAAAGAGAGTAGCCGGCAAAATGATAATACCAGTGAGAGCAGTCATCAAAGCGGTGACAACAAGCGTGGAGGAATCAACGGGTAAAAATGGTAACCACCGGTGGTAATTAGGGCAAAAACAATAAGAATGGACATTTCAAGAAGGAGATTCAACAATGATGGAAAAATCGTCAACACCAAAGACACCGTTGTTAAGGAAGGAGAGCGACCACCTATCATATACTTCAAATGCGGAGGGAGGGACACATCGGTCAAAAGCGCGATCAGTCAAAGTATGTTATAATTGTGGAAGAGAAGGTCACTTAGCCCGATTTTGTCGTTCACAGAAGACAAGTTCAACTAAGATGGAGGCACCAAAGGTAGTCTAGAAAAGTCAACGCCCAGTAGTGTCTGAGGAGAGCGTTTGTTGTGACCTCCCAAAAAGCAAGGAACCCAAACGAGGTCATCACGGGTAAGCTTATCATAAACTCTAGCGAAGTTTATAGCTTATTTGATAACGGTTCTACCCATTCTTTTATTTCTCCTACTTGCGCTCAACGATTAAATTTGACTCCGGAGAAATTAGACTTTATCTTATCTGTGGAAACTTTGTTGGGAGAAACCTTCATTACATCCACTGTTTATAAGTCTTGTTTGGTTCAAATCGGTACCCTCACATTACCTGTCGATCTTATTTCATTGAAAATACTTACATTTGATGTGATTCTAGGGATTGATTGGTTAACTACTCATCATGCTAAAATTGATTGTTTTCATAAGGTTGTTAACTTTCATATTCCTAATCAACCTATTATGTAAATTCAAGCGACCAAACCATTAAAATCAATCACGATTGTCTAAAGCCATAAAGCTATTCGTTTATTGAAAAATGGATGTCAAGCTTTCTTAGCTCATGTCACGGATCTAAACAAAAATACGTCAGTTTTGAATGATATTTCTATTATTAATAAATTCTCTGACGTATTCCCTGAAGAACTTCCTGGCCTACCCCCAGAGCGTGAAATTAAATTTTGTATCGACCTTGAACCCGGTACAAAACCCATTTCCAAAGCCCCATATCGAATGGCTCCTATTGAACTTCAGGAGTTAAAGTCCCAACTACAAGAATTGTTAGACATTGGCTTTATTCGTCCTAGTACTTCTCCTTGGGGTGCTCCTGTTCTATTCATGAAGAAGAAAGATGGTAGTATGCGACTTTGTATTGATTATCGGGAGTTGAATCATGTCACCATCAAAAATAAGTACCCATTGCCACGTATTGATATTTTGTTTGACCCGATTGCGAGGAGCAAATTCTTTTCAAAGATTGATCTTCGTTCCGAATATCACCAATTGAAGATTAGAACATATGACATTCCAAAGACGGCTTTCAGAACTCGGTACGGGCATTATGAATTCCTAGTCATGTCCTTTGGATTGACTAATGCTCCTGCTTCCTTCATGGATATGATGAACCGAGTATTCAAGGAATATTTGGATCACTTTGTGGTCGTCTTTATTGATGACATCCTTATTTATTCCAAAAGCCATGAAGATCACGAGCAACACTTGAGGCTGGTACTCCAAAAGCTTCGTGAATACAAGCTTTATACTAAGTTGAAGAAATGCGAGTTCTGGCTTGAGGAAGTAGCATTCCTTGGGCACGTAGTATCAAGTCATGGAATATCTGTTGACCGGCAAAAAATTGAAACAATTCAATTTGGGAGCAACCTAAATCGATGGCCAAGAAATCGTAGCTTTCTCGGTTTAAGTGGCTATTATCGGAGATTTCGTGGAAGGATCTTCTCGAATCGCTACTCCATTAACTCAGCTGACTCGGAAAGATACAAAGTTCGGTTGAAGCGAAGAATGTGAGAAGAGTTTTCAAGAACTCAAGAGGAGACTCATTTCAAAGACTGTTACGACAATACCATCCGGCTCGGAGGATTTTTCATCTCTGGTGATGCTTGGGCAAAAGGGTTGGGATGTGTTCTCATGAAACATGGGAAAGTCATAGCCTATGCATCGCGACAACTCAAAGAATATAAGAGGAATTATCCTACTCATGATCTAGAGTTGCATTTGTTGTCTTTGCACTTAAAATTTGGAGGCATTACTTGTATGGGGAGAAAGTGGAGATCTTTACGGATCATAAAAGCCTCAAATATTTCTTCATCCAAAAGGAACTCAACATGCGACAACGACGTTGGCTTGAAGCTATTGAAAGATTATGATCATACCATCAATGCCATCACGAAAAAGCGAACACGGTAGGGTGACACATTGAGTAGAAGATCATATGCAAATCTACAAGTGCGATATTGTCAACGTATGAGGCCCATTTTGTGTGACTTGCAAAGGATGGAGATAGAGTTAAAGACTCTAGGGACCCATGTGATGATGGCGAATATACGAGTAGAACCGATTTTAATCGATAAAGTTAAAGCTGCTCAAGCTACAGACCTGGATCTGATGCGTATGAGGAAGAAAATGCAAGAAGGTGCTATGCTGGAAGCAAGAATTGATGAAGAAGGAATACTTCGAGTCAACTTCAGACTTTGTGTTCCTACCGACCCTGATTTAAAGTATAAAATCATGATGGAGGCGCACAGCACATCGTTTGCAATCCATCCTGGGAGTACCAAAATGTATCATGATCTTCGTCATACATTTTGGTGGAGCAATATGAAGAGAGAGATAGCGTTGTTTATCTGAAGGTGTCTAACTTGTCAACGAGTTAAAGCAGAGCATCAAGTACCAAAAGGTCCATTGCAACAACTTGAAATTCCAGAATGGAAGTGGGAGCACATTACCATGGATTTCATTACTGGTCTTCCCAATGTTTCTTAAGGCATAGATGCAATTTGGGTCATTGTTGATAGATTGACCAAGTCTGCTCACTTCTTACCTATATGAGAAACTTATACACTTGAACGTCTTGCTCGTATGTACATAAACGAGGTTGTAAGATTGCATGGTATGCCAGTATCCATAGTGTCTGATCGAGACCCAAGATTCACTTCACGATTTTGGGTTAGTTTGCAAAAAGCTATGGGCACGGATTTACGTTTTAGCTCGGCATATCATCCTGAGACGGATGGACAATCGGAGAGGACTATTCAAACTCTTGAAGATCTATTAAGACTCTGTGTCCTTGATTTCAAGGGAAGTTGGGACAAGTTCTTACCATTGGTGGAGTTTTCCTACAACAATAGTTATCAAGCAAGTATTGGTATGTCTCCATTCGAAGCGTTGTATGGAAGAAAGTGTCGTTCTCCAATATGCTAGGATAAGGTGGGTGAAGCAACGTTATTGGGACCGGAGTTGGTACGTATGACTACAGAAAAGATTTAAACGATCCGGCAACGTATAAAAACCTCACAAGATCGACTAAAGAGTTATGCTGATCTTCATCGAAAGGATGTGGAATTCGATAATGGAGATCATGTGTTGTTATGTGTTGCTCCATGGAAAGGAGTTACGAGATTTGGAAAGAGAGGAAAGCTCAATCCTCGATTCATTGACCCATTTTTAATCCTCGATCGAGTAGGAACTGTGGCGTATAGACTCACTTTTATCGCCAAGTATGTCTCGTGTTCATAACGTTTTTTACATATCCATGTTACGTAAATATGTGGAAGACCCGAACCACATTATTGAGTTAGAACCGGACGAAATAGCGGAAGATTTGACGTATGAAGAGGTTCTTGTTCAAATCTTGGATAAGAAGGAACATATTCTACGCTTCAAGGTTATACCTCAAGTCAAAGTTTTATAGAGAAACCACGATGTTGAGGAAATGACCTGGGATTTAGAATCTGAAATGAAATCAAGGTATCCTTTGCTCTTCGACATACCAGGTACGTACCTTAATTTCGAGGGAGAAATTTCATAAGAAGGGGAGGTTGTAAGACCCCAACTTTTATAAATAAAGATGAATTTTCTATAAATAACATTTCTGAATATTATGGAATGAATTTGATATAATGTTATAGTTGTGGGTAATATTTATAAATTTTGTAAAGTACGCAAGTTGTTATATAATATTCGATTGGTCGGGGAATATTCGTTTTAACGGGGAATATTATAATACAACGACACAATCATTGGTGGACCCCACAACGGAATTATTGTCGGATTGAGAAAACGACAAAAATACTTTATGAAAATAACGACAAAATTTTTATTGTTAACTGTTGAAACACCCGGTGTTAAAAGTACAGTAATACGCATAGTTGCACAGTAGCACACGGTATTGATTATTGATGCTTACGTGAGAAGTCACTCAGTTTTGTTCAATTATTGTTACATTAATTGCTGCATAGTATCCCACGTTATTTGATTCAATTATTGTCAATATTTTATAATCAATAATTGAGATGACAAAGTTATTAATATTATTATTTGCAATATTAACAATATCTAGAAGTTCTGTCAAGGAGAGGATTGGTCACCTAATTGTGCGCCAATGGGGAGAAATCCTTATTGGAAAGCCCCTCTTTCACAGGAGCGACACAGTCGATTAATATTGTGAATTATAATAATGATGATGAGTTTTGTTTTATTAGTATTATTAATGTATTGAAACAAAAAAGCTTTTTATATAAAACAAAATACTTTTATAAAGTTATTCGTTTTATTAGACTATAAATAGAATATATAATATTCTATTATGCATAGTGTTTTGCATAGTAAAATCTTTTTATATAAAACAAAATACTTTTATAAAGTTATTTGTTTTATTAGACAATAATTAGAATATATTATATTTTATTATGCATAGTGTTGCATAGTGCCTACATGGTGTTTTGCATAGTAAAATCTTTTTATATAAAACAGAATACTTTTATAAAGTTATTTATTTTATTAGATTTTAAATAAAATATATAAATATATATATATATATATATATAGAATATATTATATTTTATTGCATAGTACATCATAGTATCCTTTCTCTTTTCTTGTAAATATGATGCTTAGTTAGAATTGAAAACCACACCAGAAGTTCAGAGAATTCTTCTATAATCTTGAGCGTATTTCTTTAGAGTTTTAAGAAGCTTTGAGCGTAGTGTAAGTTTACGGTAAGGGATATTATTTTTTGTACTCGTAAGGTGTGACGCCCCCAAAATAGGTATACAACACCCATTCTGAGTCACCAAATACATGGTACATAAAGCAAACTACAACTTTAATAATCCAATTGTCGTGCAAAATACGACAACACATACTGTGAGTTTAAATACAAATATTTTCTTCTAGACAATATCCACACTCAAATAAGTCCTCATTACAATTATTCAAACACTATTTTACAGAAATAGTGAGGACTGCTAAAACATCTTTCTAGAATCATCACTCCATACCAGACTAGATCTCGCTATGTTCTCACCTCACGAGAAGAAAAATGGAACAAAAAGGAAAAGGGTGAGCTCAACTAGCCCAAATAAAAATATTATGACTAAGATAATATACAACAAATTATCATTAGTTTTCAATAGGAAAAATCGATAAAATATAATAGACAACAAGTTTTAGATCAACAACTGCAGCGGAAAAAATAATCCATTAGAAGAGTCAAGTAGATAATGAGTTCTACTATCTTCTAAGATTTAAAAGTCCATCATCAATATTTTATCCCTGTAATAACAATCAATATACATCTTTAATCAATATTCATCTTTTGCACTTCTGGATCAAAGATATTCATTTGTATCACCAGATTGGTCATGTTCATCTCAACACATGTTCATCTTTGCACTGGGCCAAAGATATTCATCGATTAATCATTCATCTTTGCCACTACAGCCAAAGATATCCAAAGAATATCATCATTTAGGGTCATGGATGATGAAAAATATTTTAAAGAAAACAAATCCAGTGAGACAGAAGGACAAATAGTAAGGATTCGTATAACAGTTTATCCAAGATCAATAATACTCCATAATAACCAATTTTGAAGTAGAATTCAAAAATAAAGACCAAAACATGGATACAATCAAATATAGTAACCATAATAGACATCTTGGACATAAAGAAGAAAATTTCATTTTTTAATTGAATAGTGTCAGTATTCGTGAATAGTCACAGTATCGTGAATAAGTAACCCCGACACAAAAAGTTCCAAATTTGATAAAAAGTTCAAACCAATATTTTTGCATAATGATATCGAAAGAAATAATATCATTTACGAAGAAAATAACATCCCTTACCTCAAAATAACTATACTTCTGACTGAATTTCTGATATAGTGCGGACAGAAACTTACACTGAATAGCAACTCTCGAAATATCAAAATACTCACAAAAATACGCTCGATAATCTAGAGAGAAAGAAAACTTGTTTCTGGTGTGATTTTCAATTCTAACCTAAGCGTCTATTTATAGGAAAATGCTAGAACGCCATAGGAGATTAAATAATAAATTAATAATATTTCATTTCTTATTTTCTACGCATGCTTCTTGACCAAGTTCAACCACCAGCCATCTTTGAACAAAATTTGGCAGCCCACATGTGTTAAACAAAAGTGGGTCCCACCCATAATTTAATAAAAATCATTTTATTTTTTGAAACTTCAGTAATTTATAGAAAATAGCCCGTTTATCAGAAAAATATGAATTTTATGTCAATTGTACCCGAAATCGAATTCTCTACAACTTTGTAGCTTTGAGTTTTTCCAAATTCCAAACAAAAAATATCCGAAATCCACAAATGAATGATTTTTAATACCTCCACACAGACAAAATACTGATAAAACACCTCAGCATTAATTCCTTCATTTTTATCCACATAAAAATAAATATATCCACATAAAAAAATATTTCCTTATCATATAAATCAATAATTAATTATTCACAAATAATATTACAGAATCACAATTATGACAATGACGAGCCATTCCCAAGAAAGAGGGGGCTTTCAATAAGAATTTCTCCTTACTGGCGCGTAATTAGGTGACCAAACCTATCCTTGACAGAACTTTCTAGACATTGCCAATAATGCTATCTAATAATATTATTCAAATAATATATATGAATTATTGATCTGATAATGGGAAATACTGTGCAGTGATAATTATTGAAACAATAATAATATAAAATATCAACGCAGCAATTATTGAATCAATAAAATAAAATATTGAACAGTAATTACTGTAACAATTATTGAGTAGTGCCTTCTTACGTAAGAATCAATAATTCAAAAATACTGTGAATCCAAGCGTATTACTGTATTTTAACCACCGGGTATTCCAACAGTGTTAACGGTAACAACTATGCCATTATTTATAAAAACTGAAACTTGTCGTTTTCTTCATCCGACAGTTATTCTGTTATGGGGCCCACAAATGACTGCACCATCGTACGAATATTCCCCGACAACAAGAATATTCCACGACCAAACGAATATTCCTCGACAACAATGATTATTTTATAACCACTTGCTTATTTTGCAAAATTTGCACATTTCACCCATAACCAGAGAATTATATTAAATTAATACCTTATTATTCACAATAATAATTAGAGGAAATTCGATTTTATTTATAATAAATTGGTGTCTTACAACCTCCCCTCCTTATGAAATTTTGTTCTCAAAATTGACATACGTACCTGGTGTTTCAAAAAGGTGAGGATACCTTGCTTTCATTTCTGATTCCAACTCCCAGGTCATTTCTTCAATTGCATGGTTTCTCCACAAAACCTTAACTTGTGGTATAACCTTCGTGCGTAGGACATGCTCTTTCCTATCCAAGATCTTAACAGGTACTTCTTCGTACGTTAAATCTTTGGCTATCTCGTCTGGTTCTAAAGCAATAATATTGTTCGGGTCTTTCAAATATTTACAAAGCATAGATATGTGAAAAACATTATGAACACGAGACATAATTGGAGGTAATGCGAGTCTATAGGCCACATTTCCTATTCGGTTAAGAATGTGACGCCCCCAAAATTAGGTATACGTCACCCATCTTGGGTCGCCACTTATATGGTACATAAATTCAAATACAACTTAATAATACAACTGTCGTGTACAATACGACAAAACATAAACTGTGAGTTTGAATATAAATATTGTCTACTAAAGATTATACAAACTCAAAAGGAGTCCTTATTACAATTATTATTACACTATTTCATAGAATAGTGAGGACTACTAATGCTATCATCTGGTTCGTCACTCCGTTCCCCGACTAGTCCCTACTACGTTATCATTTCCTGAAGAGAACAATAAAAGTAAATGGGTAAGCTCAACTAGCCCAGTAGGAAATATTATGACTAAGATAATGCGGAATATATTATCGTTAGCCTTCAACAGTGTTAAACTGATACAATATAAAAACCATCAAGTTTAACTGTAGCGGAACAAGCAATCCATTAAAAGAGTCAAGTAGAGAATAAAATATACTATCTTTTATGATTTAAAAGGTTTTTCATCACTTTTATCGCTAGGACTCAGCTTAATAAAAAATCCACATCATCGAATCACCCCTGCACTACGGCCAAGGATATTCTTTTGTATCACGACCACAATTATCCATGCACTACGGGCCAAGAATATTTGTGTATTCAATAATGGTCATGATCATGCCAACAACTATCCATCAATGCACTACGGGCCAATGAGGACTTTTACCACATCATTTGTAACATTACGGTCATGATTACACCGAATAATCCCTGGTCATAATCATACCAAGTCCATCTATGCACTATAGGCCACAGATGACTTTCAACAAAATATAAACATGAGGATGATGACAATGATATAAGAAATCAATAAAATAAGTTCAAGAATTATTTTATCCAGGATCTAATAACGTCCAAATTGTCAACATGATACTTCTTTGTAGAGTAAAATTCAAGAATGCTCAGAAGAATATTTCCATGAAAAGATACTGGATGGAGCACAAATATCAAGGATATTCCACTAATTTCATGGAGTATAGAAGTCAAAACTTTAACTTGTTGAGTATAATAAGGAATGGAATAACAAAAGAAATCACCGAAGTGAGCGATAGATCGCGCTGGTGAGTTATTCTAACAGAATAATAAATAAATAACTAATCAGTCCGGCGTAAAATGCATAGACGGGATATTCCAACATAATAATAAAGATGGAATCGAGTGCGGCGTAAAAGCTTGTGACGGGATATTCAAAGAATAATAAAAAGACGAAATCAGTCCGGCGTAGAATGCATGGACATGATATTCCAATGTAATAATAAAGAGGCGGAATCGAGTCCCGTAAAAGCGCATGTGACGAGGATATTCAATAGAATAATAAAAAGCGGAACCGTGTGCGGCGTGAGAAGCGCATGCATGGGATGTTCAACAAAATGATAAAGAATGGAACAATGGAAGAATTTCACCAAGTATAGGGTGGCACAGATATCTGAGTTATTCCAACGAGAATAATAAAGAATGGAATATGAAGTTCTCTTCATAGATAAGAAAGAAATAATACTCCCTACGAGTACAACAAATAATATTCCCTACCTTGGAAAAACTAGATACTGGAATAGTGAGGTAGCAGATTTCTCTTCTTCTTTCTCTTTATAATTTCTCTTTATAATAATCGCTCTAAAGCTTTTATGAATTGGTGAGAAATGAAGGAAGAATGAGCTTCTATTTATAGGAAAATATAGTTTCGATAATTGCACGTTTTGGGGCTCGAAAATTACAGTACAATACCTCCAACTTTTCTTTCATTTATAATTTAGTCCTGCAAGTATTATCAATCTTGCACCAACTTCCCTAATAGTAAATAATGTGAATCAATAGTTCAATCATGTGAATCAATAGTATAATCATGTGAAAAAAATACGAATTTCAGTATAGTACCTCCATCTATACCTCCATTTTTAATTTAGTCATGCAAGTATTATCAATCTTGCACCAACTCCCCTAATAGTAAATAATGTGATTCAATAGTACACATATGTGAACAAATAGTTATATAAGCATGTGAATTAGTAGCAATTAATTGCTCATTTTATCAGATAAATTACCCGATTTATCAATATAACCCTAGACATCAATTATCATCGGAATAAATGTCGATTTTCACTAACACAAACAATTCCAACATAATGAAACTATTTTTATCAAAATATAAATTTTGAAATTTGAAGTTTGACTTTTTTCGTGAAAAGTCAACTGCCGATTTTTTGACAAATAGTGAATTCAAATTTTTTGTCTTTATAGACTATTTTACTAATTTCATCATTCCGACTCAAATATCACGTCGCGTCTCCAAATTCAACTCCGAACACAACTTCAATTTTAATAACATTCATCATTAAATATTATAACTCACAATATTTATCAACCGTGTCGTTCCGTGAAAGAGGGGCTTTTCGATAAGAATTTCTCCCTGATGGTAGCCTTGATTAGATTATCTAACCTCTCCTTGACAAAACTTCTAGACATTGTAAATATTGCAATTTATAATATGAATAACTTTGTCGTCTCAATTATTGATTTAATAAAATAACATTTTATCACGGATGATCTTCGTGACAATAATTGAATCGATAATATGAGAGATATGATCAAAGAATTATTGTAGCAATAATTGAGTATAACTGAGCGACTTCTTATGTAAGCATCAATAATCAATACCGTGTGCTACTATGCAACCACGCGTATTACTGTACTTTTACTACCGAGTAGTTCAACAGTTTTAACGGTAACACTTCCGCCGTTATTTTTATAAAAAGATAATTCTGTCATTTTTTTACTATGATAATAGTTCCGTTGTGGGGTCCACCAATGATTGTGCCATCGTACGAATATTCCCCGATAAAAAGAATATTCCCCGACCAATCGAATATTTTATAACAACTTGAATACTTTGCAAAATTGATAAATATTACCCACAACTATAACATTATATCAAATCCACACCATAATATTCAAAAATATATTTCGAGAAAATTTAATCTTTATTCAAAAAGTTGGGGTCTTACAACCTCCCCTTCTTATGAAATTTCATCCTCGAAATTAGGGTGCGTACCTGGTATGTCGAAGAGGTAAGGATATCTTGATTATATCTCAGATTCTAACTCCCAGGTCATTTCTTCCACATCGTGATTTCTCCACAAAACTTTGACTTGAGGTATAACCTTGGAGCGTAGAATATGATCCTTTTTATCCAAGATTTTAACAGGTAACTCTTCATACGTTAAATCTTGCTCTATCTCGTCTGGTTCTAATTCAATAATGTTGTTCGGGTCTTTTACATATTTACGTAACACAGATATGTGAAAAACGTTATGAACACGAGATATACATGGTGATAAAGCGAGTCTATAGGCCACAGTTCCTACTTGATCGAGGATTTCAAATGGGCCAATTATATCGAGGGTTGAGATTTCCTCTCTTCAACGATTCTTGCTTTTAGAATAACGCCCTCTTGAACCTTCTTCATTCATCAGCTCTGAGTATGTAGCTTGAACGGCTTTAACTTTATCGATTAAAGTCGATTCTAATCGAATATTCGTTATCTTCACGTGGGTTCCTAGATTCTTTAACTCTATCTTCATAATTTGTAAGTCGTACGAAATGGGTCTTTGTGTTAACAACATCGCACTCGTAATCGCATACGATCTTCTACTCAATACGTCAGCTACCACGTTCGTTTTCCCACGATGGTATTGAATGGTACGATCGTAATCTTCAACAGCTCGAGCCAACGTCTTTGGCGCATGTTACGTTTGTTTTAAGTAAAGAAATATTTGAGGGTTTTAGAAATGGGTTTTTGTCTTTGGGGTCAATACAAAATTTGATTTCACGCTCTAGGGGTAGGCTAAGAAGTCTTCAAGAATACGTAAGGAAATTTATTAACAATAGAAATATCATTCAAAATTGTGATTCTCATCCAAGACTTGGGTAACACGTCACATTGATACCTATCAACTTACCATCGTCATTCACAGCGTCGCCTACAGAAAGTCTGGCTTCGGTGCATTCCACACAAGGAAGTCAACAACAAAAGGACCGGGGCTCTTTACTTATGGCTTGATATGACCATGATTGACTTTAGTGATTTGGTTGCTTGAATTCGCATAACAGGTTGGTTAGGAATATGAAAGTTAACAACATTACGAAAAGCATGATGAGTAGTTAAACAATCGATTCCTAAAATCACATCAAAGGCAAGTATTTTCAAAGAGATACGATTGACAGGTAACATGAAAGTGTTGATTTGAACAAGATTTATAAATAGTGGAGGTAATGAAGGTTTCTCCCAACTGAGTTTCAACAGATAAATCAAAATCTAACTTCTCCGGAGTTAAATTCAAACATTGAACACAACTAGGTGAAATAAAAGAGTGAGTAGAACCGGTATCTAACACAGTATAGACTTCGCAAGAGTTTATGACTAACATACCCGTGATAATTTTATTCAGGTTCCTCGTCACGAAAAAAATGTTCTCTATTAAACTATCGGCTTTGACTTTTCTGGGACGGCCTTTGGTGCCTCCATCCTAGCTGAACTTGTCTTCAGTGAACGACAAAATCGGGCTAAGTGACCTTCTCTTCCACAATTATAACATGTTTTGGACGGCATCGCATAGTTTGGACTTATGTGTCCCTCCCCTCCGTATTTGAAGCATATGATAGGTGGTCGTTCTCCTTCCTTAACAACAAGTGCTGGTACTGACGTCTTTCCATCATTGTTGAATCTCCTCTTCTTGAAATGTCCATTCTTATTATTTTAACCATGATTACCACCGAAGTGGCTGCTCTATTTTGGTTACGTTGACTCGTTATCGTGCTCCACTAACTGAGCCCTATTTACATCATCTGAAAACAAACACAATTTATGAGAAATAAGATATTGACGTATCTCCGACTTCAAACCTCTTAAAAACATTCGTGTCATTCGCTCCTCATTATCGACCAAATGGGATGCAAACCGGGATAACTTCGCAAATTTAGCCTCGTATTGCAACACGGTCATATTATTTTGTTCCAACTTGATAAACTCCACCTCCTTCATGTGATGAATACTTTTGGGAAAGTACTTGTCGTTGAACAGCTCTTGGAACTTCTCCCAAGACATCTTGAGTGCGTCAGGCTGGGTACGTTTTATAGATTCCCACCAGTGATCTGCCTCTTCACGCAACATAAAGGTGGCAAAGGAAACCTTTTGCTCCTCAGAGCATCCCAAGACATCAAATATCTTGGTGATTTTCTTTAACCACGTCTCTGCCTTATGTGGTTTTGGCTTTCCCAAAAACTCCGGTGGTCCCAGCTCCTTGAATTGCTTAGCGGTGACCAACCGTGGGTTGCCATTGTTTACTCCTGTATTATGAACAGGAGTGGCCTTCGCCTGATGTTGCATGAATTCTAAAAAGTTCCTAAACGTACCGTGTAATGCCCCGAAATTCGGTCTATCTTCACACCCGGATTCCGTACGTCACGAGTACATCATTCATCCAACATACATCATTATATAGCTAAATATAATAACATATATTCTCAAATCCCAGGTTCTCGAAACCTTAGAACCTCTTTCATTACAAATAATGATAATTACATTATTCTTTACATCTTGCACGAGTGACTTTTATCCGCCACCAAGGATATATAATCATTCATTAAACTAGTCTATAGTTTAATTTTCTTCTTTCTACATTACAAGTCTTCACTTGATCTTCTCACTCATTCACATTCTGAATGGCACTTCATCTGGATACCGTTAATGTGACGCCCCCAAAATAGGTCCATTCCATCCAACCCATTCTGAGTCGCCAAATACATGGTACAGAAATAACTACAACTTTATTATTACAACATATAAACTGTGAGTTTAAATACAGATATTGCCATCTAGACAATATCCACACGCAAATAAATCCCCATCATAATTATTGATACATTATTTTACAAAAATGGTGAGGACTACTAAACGACTCTCTCTAGAACCTTCATTCCATACCCCGACTAGTACTCGCTACATTCTCGCCTCCTGAGAAGAAAAATGGAACAACAAGGAAAAGGGTGAGCTCAACTAGCCCAGTAAAGAATATTATGACTAAGATAATATACAACAAATTATCGTTAGTCTTCAACAGGGAAAAATCTAATAGAATACAATAGACAACAAATTTTAAATCAATATTCGCAACTGAAATAATAATTCATTAGAAGAGTTAAGTAGAGAATGCAAACTACTATCTTCTATATATGAATTTAAAAGTTCATCGTCGATATTTTATCCCCGTAACATCAATCAATATATATCGGAATCAAATATTCATCTTTGCACTAAAAGCCAAAGATATTCATCGATTGGTCATGTTCATCTAAACACTGTTCATCTTTGCACTCACGGGCCAAAGATATTAATCGATCGATCATGTTCATCTCAACACTGTTAATCTTTGCACTACTGGGCCAAAGATATTCATCAAGAAATCATTCATCTTTGCACTACTGGCCAAAGATATTCCATAATATCATCATTTAAGATCAAGATGATGAAAATATTTTTAAAGAAAGCGAATCCGGTGAAACAAAATGACAAGGATTAAGGATTAAGGATTCGTACTTTTTTTATCCACGCCCAAAAATACCTCAAAAATAATCATAGGGGTGTAAAATTCAAGAATGATCAAAACATGGATACAATCAAAGCTAGTATCCGAATAGATATTTTAGAGCGAAAAGAAAAATTTTCATTTTTAAGGTGAATAGTCTTGCCGTATTCGTGGATAGTGTCAGATATCGTGAATAGTCTTAGTATCACGTGAATAGTAACTCGAGACACCAAAAGATAGAAATTCCACAAAAACATCTTCACGCTTCATGAATAGTACTCGTGAATAGTAACTTGTGAATAGTAACTTCATGAATAGTAAAGTCGTGAATAGTAACTCATAAATAGTAAACCCAGACATGAAAAAGTTCCAAATTTGATAAAAGTTTCAACCAATATTTCAAAGATAATGATATTGAAGAAATAATATCATTTGAGAAGAAAATAACATCCCTTACCTCGAAAAGACAAGTTACTTAGTTGAAAACAGGATATAGGCTATGACTTGAACTTGCACCAGATATAGCAATACTCAAAGTATACTCAAAATACTCACAAGAATACGCTCGATAATATAGAGAGAGACAACTTCAGTTTCTGGTGTGATTTTTAATTCTAACCTAAGCACCCTATTTATAGGAAATTGCTTAGAACACCAAAGCAGAAAATTGAATATAATAATATTATTTATAAACAAAATTCCTTAGCCCACCTTTGAAATCTGATTTCAGCCATAGCACATGTTAAATGAGGTTCACAAACTCACCAAAAACGTTTTTCTCAAAATAATTAATTAAAACTCCCAAAAATCAATTATTTCGGAACTCCGAAACTTCAATAATTCATAATAAATAGCACTTTTATCAGAAAATTCGAATCTCGCAAGTTTTTATAGGAAATTCTATTCTCTACAACTTTGCAGAAGAAAGTTTTTCCAAATTCCAAACAGAAATTGACCGAAATCCACAAACAGACGATTTTACAAGCTATAATCAAATTTCGGTCAAGAATTGGGGTCCACCAACACACAAAACATGTGTTAATTATTTAATGCCACAAAATACTATTCCTCCTCATATACTCATATATCCCACATTCATTATAAAAATATCACCGTTAATATATTATTAAAATAATATATTTAAATGAATTATTTTATCGAAAATGATAAAATATTAATTTTCAACAATTGTCATTTTAAAATTTTCTCCATCTATATCCACATAAAATCAATATTTTCCTCATCATATAAATCAATAATTAATTATTCACAAATAATATTACAGAATCACAAGATCGGCAACCGACGGTAGTTCCAGAAAGAGGGGCTTTCCAATAAGGATATCTCCTTCTTGGCCGCAATTAGGTGACCAAACCTCTCCTTAGATGGAACTTTCTAGACATTGCCAATAATGTTTTCTAATAATATTATTCAGGATAATATGAATTATTGCTCAGATAATAGAAAATCTTGTGTAATGACAATTTATTGAAACAACGGTAATATAAAATATTAATGCAAAACAATTATTGAATCAATAAAATAAAATCTTGAGCGATAATTCTTTGTAACAATTATTGAGTAGTGCCTTCTTACGTAAGAATCAATAATTGGTGCAATACCGTGTGAGCTACTGTTCAACAACGCGTATTAGTGTGTTTTAACCACCGGGTATTCCAACAGTATTAACGGTAACAACTACGCCGTTATTTATAAACAACTTATATTTGTCGTTTTCTTCATCCAATCGCTTTTCCCGTTATGGGGCCCCAAAAGATCTGCTTGGCAAGTGCATACGAATATTCCCGACGAAGACGAATATTCCACGACCAAACGAATATTCCCCGATAATAATGAATATTTTATAACCACTTGCTTATTCGAAATATTTGCGTATTTTACCCATAACTATCCACATTAATCAAATCAACCCTTACCATTTCAAAATAATAAATAAAGGAAATTCCTTTTTATTTAAAAAATTTCGGGGTCTTACAGTTAACTTGATCTACGGGATCCTTAAGTTCTTCTAACATCGTTCGCTAAAAATGTTTTTCATTTAAAGCAAGTGTGAGCATTCAATTGCCTAGCAAGTTATAGCAATTAAACATACAACTTCAAGAGTTTAACATTTCTTTGGAACTTCAATAATCGAATAAAGGTTATGAAGCAGCTTGAACATTAGGAATAATCTCGATTCCTATCATTTTAAAACATTAGTCACATTTACTTTGAAATACTTTCATTCTCTACTATCTTTCATACATATCCTGTCTGGCTAGAATCAATAGCACAGACTTAACAATAACGGTTCATGTATAAACAGAACATTCTTTTATTGAACAGTTCACACATAGAATAATTCATCTCATAGAAACACCGAAGTGTTCATATTGTGGCACAAGGCCTTATACGTTCTACCACCTTGCACAAATATCTCACATTCAAGATATGACGTAACTTCTCAAGTTCAACATCCGAGAAGTTTAAGAAACTAGCATTCATTTAAAATATGAATGAAGTTAGGAAACTTGCCTTACATTACGACTACGAAAGATACTATTTGAATCGCTCATTCAATCCCTATAACACATAAGGAAATAACAAATACACCAATTAGTCATATACTTGACTTACTTACATTGGTTTACTTAACTTTACTTCTTAAGGTTCGCGTTCTTGCAATATAATTTTACGCTACTAACTTTCATTCTGGGTTTACGGTTTCATGACATCTGGAGATGTCTTACTCAAAAGCGTTCATCATCTTTGATGATTCACATTCTTATCTTATTCAGTATACTTCTCTAGGACTCAAGACACATCGCTTCTCTACTAGTAGTCCATATGGTACTGAGTGGTTTCCCACAAACAACCAACAAACAAGTTCCCGTCTCATCTACCTCGCCATCACAATTGAGTTAGATCGATTGCAAGTTTTAGTATATACCTTCGCTCTCTGAAGGAATTGTTTAGCCCAGCTCCCATATGTCAACCATCAAAGGTTACGATTGTACCATAACCTAACTTTCTCTTAACTTATACGAACCATTAACTATAATGTTCGTTAAGTCAACTTCTTATTTCTTATGGCTTTCTGGCAACCAAATGCCATACCTCAGGATTCATTTCTTATCGTCTAAGTCATACAGTATTTTGTATACTTGGAACGATCACTCAATGTCAATACTATGAGGTCATAGCATTAAACATTTCATATGAATTTATTCATATCCTACAACGTCCAGTTCCTTCAACGCGGAATGTTTATCCAAGTTATACTTATTAACTCGGCTTCTTAACATTATACGTTATTATCTTCAACTCAATTTCTTCACCGTTCACGGTTAATCAACATTCTTCATTACCTTACGATCAAACCCTACACGGAGTATAGGTTCTACCCGTTTAATAATCGCGTACACTCAACCTTTACTCAAGATTTCAATTGCATTCATCGTTATCCATCCCATGAACCCCATGTTCATTATTCTTTCTTAATGTTGAAGCCATACCATTCATTGTATGCTAAGACTGATCGTTCATCGCAACAACGTTACGTTCACAGTGTCTAAACGCTTTACATTCATCTCTCATTACCATGACATAACATCAGAATGTTATTCATTACCTTCATCAACCAACGTCTAAGGAATTCCCAATCATAGTAATCCCTCACGTTTGTTTATCGTGACTACGGTCCCCGGATATCGGTACCATAACCCGCATCTACATTCTTTATCCTTTAATCTCGTTTAATCTTTTCGTTCAACCTTTATTAAAGGTTTAAAACACTTGATTAAGTGTTACATTAGTTGAACATTATGTTCATATTTCTTTCTTGCACATCCCCTGAGAAATTGAGCAATTAAAATCTCATTTTTGGGTATTGCCCTGCACTGGCGCTGCGGCGCCGTGCCCTTCCCTTCCTCTCGCTCTGCGGCGCGACCTACTTCTCTCTCCTCTCTTCCCGGACTGACGCTGCGGCGCCAAGTCCTTTGTTATCTCTCACGCTGCGACGCCACTCTCCAGAAGATTATGGCCGATCTCGCGCTGTGGCGCCGATCTCCAAGGCACGACTCGCGCTGCGGTGCCGAGTATGAAACCTAGAAAAATTTTCTAAGTCTTTTACAAGCTTGAGACGCTGATTTCGAAATCTCATAATTTCTTCGTTATAACTCGGAACGAGGTCGTTCTAAAGCAATTTTCTTCCTTATCTTATGCACTTCGATTACCCATGGACAGAACTTCATTCTTAATCTGTTAACATGCCATTCAATTGGCTTAATCTTCATTCTTTGTTCATTTTACGTTATTAACGTTATTCGTTCGTTCGTCCGTAATTCGGTCATCCGAACTCAGAATTCGTTTGTTCTTGAGTCCACGACTCACGTTTTCTACGTTCTCTTACATTCTTATGAAACCCTACACGTTCAGGTTCATTTACTAACTTTCAAATTCTTGCTCGTCTTTTACGAACTTTTTGCCATAACTTCGTTATAGCTAAGTTTTAATCTGTTCTTCATGAACGTTTCTAACGTTCCTAACCAAGCAATAAGCATCTAACTTATACGCGATGGTTTTAAACTTGTCCATCATCAACAATTACACTACGATGGTTTTAAATTTGTCCATCAACAACGTTCTTCGTGTTCTTCGCGTTCTTCGTTCGTTCTTCATTTTTAATCGATATTTTGGATTACGATTTCACTTTTTCTTGGAATTTGATGTTATAGAACACCATTCCTTAATTCACCTACTCGTTCATAATATTCATTCGGATCGCTCAAAATCCTCATGAATCTTATACTTGCTTAAGAAATTTATAAACTAAATTTCTTATTTCTTATTTCTTATTTTCTCATGATTTCAACCATATGAAATCATTACTAATCTCTTTTACTTCTTATTCTCATTAAGTTATATTTTTTAACATAAAAACTTAAAGAAAATTTAGAAGAATTAGGGTTCGGATTACCGTTCTTCTTTAATCTCCTTCAGTCGGACAAAGCGTGCATTCCAGCTAGCTTTTCCTCATTCTCTTTCTCTTCCTTTCTCATCCGAACTCTCTCTCTTTCTCTCTCAAAGTGTTGGATTTTGAAAATCTCATTCAAATGAGATTAAGCCTCCTATTTATAGATTTTCAAGGCTAGGGGTATTTTAGTCATTTTGGCCCCAACCTCCTTACTATTCATAACTTAGCCACCAAGTTTACTTGGTGGCCAAGTGGCTGCCCCACCTCTTTAGCTAGCTTCCCTTGGAAGCTTCGTGCTTCCGTAATTCGGAATTCATCCGATAGTTCAAAAACTGCGATTCTCGGAATCCAAATATTTTTGGATATTTCGTCTTTCCTTTACCGATTAACTTTTACGTATTCTTCGGATCTTTGAAAAACTGAAAAACACTTTTTGGCGTCAAGCGTTTTCCTTCACGTTTTCCCCTAACGTAGTTAAACGAATGAAAAGTACACAGCGGTACTTTTCGTCATTTTTATTTCGTCCGATTTCTGCACGTTTTTCGAGAAAAACTTTTATCGGCTTACTTAACTTTTCACGATATATTACCGTCAAATCTTTCGACGGAATGTCATTTCGACATACCAAACTCTCGAAAAGGCTTAGGTTATTCAAACCCTAACCCTTAGATTTCATCGGGTGAATAGTGCCTATTTCGTCTTTTTTCCCCGAAAATATTTTTGTCTCCGGAAAAATTTTATTTTCGTCTTGAAAACTCTTACTCGTTCAATCTAGCTCGTAGCCAGAATCCTCCCGATTAATAATCATTCTAGGTTATAGAACGATTAATAAACACATAGCACAGAATAGTATTAATAAAAATTCATTTTATTAATAACTAATTCTTTAAACCTAAATTATGGATAATCCAAAATTCCGGGTTGTTACATACCGTCGTTCGTCAATTGATCAGTGTTGGTGTTTACAAGAGGATTATCGCCATCCTATTACACATTGTCCTGATTATTGATTTGTGGAGACTCAACGGTCTCCTGTGCTCCATTTCTATTCTCAACATTCTCAGATGTCATTTTCAAATACTGCCACAAAACAAGGGTTAATTAACATCACATATTATCCCTATACTCTGACCGACCAATTAAATATCAAATAAACTTAGGTAGGTCATACTAGCGAAGGAATTCCCCGTCTCTCCCCTCCTAGTTCTAGTCTCAAATCTTAGCCAGGGATCATATCCCTAAGCTTTGATACCAACTGTGACACCCCCAAAATTAGGTATATGTCACCCATCTTGGGTCACCACTTACATGGTACATAAATTCAAATACAACTTAATAATAATACAAATGTAGGTGGTACAACAATACGACAAAACATAAACTGTGAGTTTGAATACAAATATTGTCTACTAGAGATTATACAAACTCAAAAGGAGTCCTTATTACAATTATTATTATACTATTTCATAGAATAATGAGGACTACTAATGTTATCATCCGTCCGTCACTCCGTTCCCGACTAGTCCTCGCTACGTTCTCATTTCAAGAGAACAATAAAAGTAAAAAGGTGAGCTCAACTAGCCCAAAGAGGAAATATTATGACTAAGATAATGCGAGAATATATTATCGTTAGCCTTCAACAATTGTTAAACCGATACAATATAACAACCATCAAGTTTAAGCTGCAATGAACAAGCAATCCATTAAAAGAGTCAAGTAGAGAATAAAATCTACTATCTTTTATGATTTAAAAGGTTTTTCATCACTTTTATCGCTAGGACTCAACTTAATAAATAATCCACATCATCGAATCACCCCTGCACTACGGCCAAGGATATTCTTTAGTATCACGACCACAATTATGCATGCACTACGGGCCAAGAATATTTGTGTATTCAATAATGGTCATGATCATGCCAACAACTGTCCATCAATGCACTACGGGCCAATGAGGACTATTTCCACATCATTTGTAACATTACGGTCATGATTACACCGAATAATCCCTAGTTATAATCATACCAAGTCCATCTATGCACTATAGGCCACAAATGACTTTCAACAGAATATAAACATGAGGATGATGGCAATGATATAAGAATTCAATAAAACAAGTTCAAGAATTATTTTATCCAGGATCTAATAACGTCCAAATTGTCAACATGATACTGCTTTGTAGAGTAAAATTCAAGAATGCTCAGAAAAATATTTCCATGATAAGATACTGGATGAAGCACAAATATCAAGGATATTCCACTAATTTCATGGAGTATAGAAGTCAAAACTTTAACCAACTGAGTATAATAAGGAATGCAATAACAAAAGAAATCACTGGGCATGCGATAGATCGCATGCATGTGTTATTCCAATGAGAATAATAAATAACGGAATTAGGTCCCGTAAAATGCACAAACAAGATATTCCAATGTAATAATAAAGAGGCGGAATCAGTCCGGCAGTAAAACGCATGCACGTGATATTCCAATGTAATAATAAAGACGGAATCAGTCCAACAGAGAACGCATTGCATGTGATATTCTAATGTAATAATAAAGGCGGAATCAGTCCCGCGTAAAAACGCATGCATGAGGATATTCTAATGTAATAATAAAGGCGGAACTGTGTCCGGCGTAGAACGCATGTATGTGATGTTCTAATGAGAATGATAAAGAATGGAACAATGGAAGAATTTCACCAAGTATAGGGTAGCCCACGTATACAGGTTATTCCAACAGAATAATAAAGAAAGGAATAACAGAAGTTCTCTTCGTAGATAAGAAAGAAATAATACTCCCTACGAGTACAACAAATAATATTCCCTACCTTGGAAAAACTAGATACTGGAATAGTGAGGTAGCAGATTTCTCTTCTTCTTTCTCTCTATAATTTCTATCTATAATAATCGCTCTAAAGCTTTTGTGAATTGGTGAGAAATGAAGGAAGAATGAGCTTCTATTTATAGGAAAATATAGTTTCAATAATTGCACGTTTTGGGGCTCGAAAATTACAGTACAATACCTCCAATTTTTCTTTCATTTATAATTTAGTCCGGCAAGTATTATCAATCTTGCACCAACTCCCCTAATAGTAAATAATGTGAATCAATAGTTCAATCATGTGAATCAATAGTATAATCATGTGAAAAAATACGAATTTCAGTATAGTACCTCCATCTATACCTCCATTTTTAATTTAGTCATGCAAGTATTATCAATCTTGCACCAACTCCCCTAATAGTAAATAATGTGATTCAATAGTACACATATGTGAACAAATAGTTATATAAACATGTGAATTAGTAGCAATTAATTGCTCATTTAACCGATAAATTACCCGATTTATCAATATAACCCTAGACATCAATTATCATCGGAATAAATGTCGATTTTCACTAACACAAACAATTCCAACATAATGAAACTATTTTTATCAAAAATATAAATTTTGAAATTTCGAAGTTTGACTTTTCGTGAAAAGTCAACTGTTGACTTTTTGACCAAATAGTGAATTCCGAAATTTTTTGTCTTTATAGACTATTTTTACTAATTTCATCATTCCAGACTCAAATATCAAGTCCGCGTCTCCAAATTCAACTCCGAACACATCTTCAATTTTAATAACATTCATCATTAATATTATAACTCACAATATTTATCAACCAGGTCGTTCCCAGGAAAGAGGGGGCTTTCCGATAAGAATTTCTCCCTATTGGCGCGCAATTAGATTATCTAACCTCTCATTGACAAAACTTCTAGACATTGTAAATATTGCAATTTATAATATGAATAACTTTGTCATCTCAATTATTGATTTAATAAAATAACATTTTATGCAGATGATACTGTGACAATAATTAATCAATAATATGAGAGATATGATGCAACAATTTCTGTAGCAATAATTGAGTATAAGCGAGCGACTTCTTATGTAAGCATCAATAATCAATACCTGGTGTGCTACTATGCAACCACGCCAGACATTCTTTGTACTTTTTACTACCGAGTAGTTCAACAGTTTTAACTTGGTAACACTTCCGCCGTTATTTTTATAAAAAGATAATTACATCTTTTTCTTACTATGATAATAGTTAGTTGTGGGGTCCATTAATGATTGTCTTGGTCGCATTTAATATTCCCCGATAAAAGAATATTCCCCACCAATCGAATATTTTATAACAACTTGGATACTTTGCAAAATTGGTAAATATTACCCACAACTATAACATTATATCAAATCCACACCATAATATTCAAAAATATATTTCAACAAAATTTAATCTTTATTCAAAAAGTTGGGGTCTTACAACCTCCCCTTCTTATGAAATTTCATCCTCGAAATTAGGGTGCGTACCTGGTATGTCGAAGAGGTAAGGATATCTTGATTTCATCTCTGATTCTAACTCCCATGTCATTTCTTCAACATCGTGGTTTCTCCACAAAACTTTGACTTGAGGTATAACCTTGGAGCGTAGAATGTGATCCTTTTTATCCAAGATTTTAACAGGTAACTCTTCATACGTTAAATCTTGCTCTATCTCATCTGGTTCTAATTCAATAATGTGGTTCGGGTCTTTTACATATTTACGTAACATAGATATGTGAAAAACGTTATGAATACGAGACATACATGGCGGTAAAGCGAGTCTATAGGCCACAGTTCCTACTCGATCGAGGATTTCATATGGGCCAATTAAATCGAGGGTTGAGATTTACTCTCTTCATCAATTCTTGCTTCTAGAATAACGCCCTCTTGAACCTTCTTCATTCATCTGCTCTGAGTATGTAGCTTGAACGGCTTTAACTTTATCGATTAAAGTCGATTCTAATTAAATATTCGTTATCTTCACGTGGGTTCCTAGATTCTTTAACTCTATCTTCATCATTTGTAAGTCGTACGAAATGGGTCTTTGTGTTAACAACATCGCACTCGTAAACGCATACGATCTTCTACTCAATGCGTCAGCTACCACGTTCGCTTTCCCACGATGGTATTGAATGGTACGATCGTAATCTTCAACAGCTCGAGCCAACGTCTTTGACGCATGTTACGTTTGTTTTAAGTAAAGAAATATTTAAGGGTTTTAGAAATGGGTTTTGTACTGGGGTCAATACAAAATTCGATTTCACGCTCTAGGGGTAGGCTAAGAAGTCTTCAAGAATACGTAAGGAAATTTATTAACAATAGAAATATCATTCAAAATTGTGACTCTCATCCAAGACTTGGGTAACACGTCACATTGATACCTATCAACTTACCATCGTCATTCACAGCGTCGCCTACAGAAAGTCTGGCTTCGGTGCATTCCACACAAGGAAGTCAACAACGAAAGGACTGGGGCTCTTTACTTATGGCTTGATATGACCATGATTGACTTTAGTGATTTGGTTGCTTGAATTCGCATAACAGGTTGGTTAGGAATATGAAAGCTAACAACATTACGAAAAGCATAATGAGTATTTAACCAATCGATTCCTAAAATCACATCAAAGGCAAGTAATTTCAAAGAGATACGATTGACAGGTAACGTGAAAGTGTTGATTTGAACAAGATTTATAAATAGTGGAGGTAATGAAGGTTTCTCCGAACTGAGTTTCAACAGATAAATCAAAATCTAACTTCTCTGGAGTTAAATTAAAACATTGAACACAACTAGGTGAAATAAAAGAGTGAGTAGAACCAGTATCTAACACGGTATAGACTTCGCAAGAGTTTATGACTAACATACCCGTGATAATTTTATTCAGGTTCCTCGTCACGAAAAAAAAACGTTCTCTCTTAAACTATCGGCTTTGACTTTTCTGGGACGGCCTTTGGTGCCTCCATCCTAGCTGAACTTGTCTTCAGTGAACGATAAAATCGGTCTAGTAAATAATGTGATTCAATAGTACACATATATGAACAAATAGTTACATAAGCATGTGAATTAATAGCAATTAATTGCTCATTTATCCGATAAATTACCCGATTTATCAATATAACCCCTAGACATCAATTATCATCGGAATAAATGTCGATTTTCACAAACAATTCCAACATAATGAAACTATTTTTATCAAAAATATAAATTTTGAAATTTCGAAGTTTGACTTTTTCTAAAAAAGTCAACTGTTGACTTTTTGACCAAATAGTGAATTCTGGAAAATTTTGTCTTTATAGACTATTTTTACTAATTTCATCGTTAGGACTCAAATATCACGTCAAGGCGTCTCCAAATTCAACTCGAACACAACTTCAATTTTAATAACATTCATCATTAATATTATAACTCACAATATTAATCAACCAGTCGCTCCTGTGAAAGAGGGGCTTTTCGATAAGAATTTCTTCCTATCATGCCGTTAATTAGATTATCTAACCTCTCCTCGACAAAACTTCTAGACATTATAAATATTGCAATTTATAATATAAATAACTTTGTCGTCTTAATTATTGATTTAATAAAATAACATTTTATGCGGATGATCTTTGTGACAATAATTGAATCAATAATATGAGAGATATGATGCAACAATTCATCGAGTAATAATTGAGTATAACTGAGCGACTTCTTATGTAAGCATCAATAATCAATAACTGTGTGCTACTATGCAACCACGCATGTACATCGTACTTTTACTACCGAGTAGTTCAACAGTTTTAACGGTAACACTTCCGCCGTTATTTTTATAAAAAGATAATTCTGTCGTTTTCTTACTATGATAATAGTTCCGTTGTGGGGTCCACCAATGATTGTGCCGTCGTACGAATATTTCCCGATAAAAAGAATATTCCCCGACCAATCGAATATTTTATAACAACTTGGATACTTTGCAAAATTGGTAAATATTACCCACAACTATAACATTATATCAAATCCACACCATAATATTCAAAAATATATTTCGAGAAAATTTAATCTTTATTCAAAAAGTTGGGGTCTTATAAAGAATCTCAAATGGACCAACAAATCGTGAATTGAGCTTTTCTCTCTTCCCAAATCTTGTAACTCCCTTCCATGGAGCAATACGTAACAGTACATGATCTCCGATATTAAATTCCACGTCCTTTTGAAACCCCAATCCGGGTACTTCAATTCCACGGGATTTGGTGTTCACTGTACAAATACCATCTATCTATCTACCCATAATAAATGCAAGCCATGCAATAGATATAATAAAAATCTTTCCCTTAAGGGTTACAACATCCGAATAATTAATATACAATCTCAGGTTAAACTAACCTTAAACATCTGTGCGGAATCATAAACAATAAGTCTTAAACAACATCAAGTCTTAACTCATAAATTCAACATCTCATAAATACAAGTCTTCAACATTTGTTAATCTTGCCCTTGCCTTTACTAGTGGAAGGTTCATCAGTTCTTTTGTTCTTAACTGCAATGTTATTATTAAGCAAGAGTGAGCATGATTGCCCATAAATAAAATAATAAAATAACAATGTATAATAACATGCGAGGGAATCAAACACTTCTTAAATAAAAGCTCCACTTTTGAATCAAGAGTGAATAACAAGAATCAAATGATTTCTGAGGGTCATACGACCTTGAACTATGTTCTAGGTTATCAAGGGTTATAATTGAAACCTTTAACAGTCATAAGACTATGGACCTTTCTACTCGTACTTATGGGAATCAGCCCTTAGTACCATACTATGCACAATATCTTAACACTAACGCATAAGTAAATCCCTTTGCAGGGTTGTTCATCTCAGTTTGACATTCGAGTCCACGCCAAAGGAAGTTTGATTTGGATAATTCAATAAGGGTTCTGAAATTTAGAACGTTCATCAACTAAGGACTAGTTGAATTAATAAAGTTCACTAGTCTAATAAGGTTTGACAATAATGATATTCGATTTGAATAATAATCTCAAGACGTATACAATAGGACAATTATTGTATAACTGAATCATGCTTTGAAAAGATAATCAATCTTTAATATAACATTTGAACTTGAATAATAATAATGATAATTTACTCGAGGTAACAAATAAACTTGAACAATAATGACAAGTAGGGTTAGGAAAACTTGCCTCGTGCGTAGATTACACTTTAACTAAAAGACGTTCTTTGATTTTAATCCTACATATCATTCACATATTCACAATACCGATTAATTATAACTTAACTAATCATCATAAACTCATTCTCTTTGTCTACTTTGATTATAAACTATACTTAGTTAATTTACCACTTTGTCACATAATTTACACATCATGAATAACAAGCTAATTATGTATTCAATAATTCAATCCACATGTAATTATGTTATTTACATGTTAAGTATCTATTTTAACATCTCATTATACTTATAACATTGTTTTATGTTCATTAAATTAAGTTGTTATCACGTTACTAGACTTGAATATTAAAAATATTTCATTTACGGACATTCTGCAGAGTAGTGGTTTGCATTGCCACTTTGTTTTAAGTCTTTGTCATTGTGGCGGTATGTGGCTTACTGACTTGGACATCATGGCACTTGGCTGTGTGGCAACATGGCCTTAAGTGTTGGATTTGGCTTGCATGGCGTGAGCGAAATAAATTGTTTTGTAATTAGCGAAAATTGCGAAACACGAAAAAAAATTCCAATTAAATTATCACTACACGAATTTAATCATACCCACATGTTATAATTCATGTATAATCATAACCCAACATTTATAGAATGGTTTTAACCCATTAAAACACATAATCACAGAACTAAAATATGTGAATTTCACTGACTTTGATGTTCTTGGAGGTTTTGAAAATAAAACATGAAAATTGTCACTACGGATTCGTTATAACACCGAATCCGTTTATTTAAACTTTGGTCTCTTCAGTATCAACATGCATAATAAATATCTGAGTGTAAAATTTAGGGATAATATACGATCAATACATAAAATATCACGTATAAGGCCATAAGGCCAAAACCCATACTCTGTAATTTTGTAGAAATCATATACGATGTAATATTATGAAACTGATGATATGGAATCATGCAATATATATATATAAAATACGATTTGATACATCTTAACCCATAAATAACTCATAAATATTACTCATTTCTCAATCACAGAGGCTTTACAGAAACTTTGAAAGCCATTTTCTTATAAAAACTTAATGACGTAAAATAGAATTTGGGAAGGAGAATTATCCAGAGTATAATTAATGGAAGATGAATTCCTTCTCAGATGACTCTCACAATCCTCTTAACAACTCTGACTTCTCAACTCTTTCTCTGTATTTCTCTCTGTTATGCTTTCTAGACAAAGGCAAATAATGAAGAAGAAATAAACGAATACATAAACTAAATAATGAAAAACTAACGCGTTGGTGGTCAGTTACCTAGTCATGGGTTAACTGGCCCCAACTCCCTTTAGTGCCATGTTTGCCTAGCTAGAATAGGTTTCAAAAACTATTTAATTTAATAAAACTTTATCACATAGTTAATTCATGTCACACCCACTTGTATAATAATTCATATATCTTATTTAATATAAATAAAATATAATAACTTCTCATAAATTCACATAGTCATATATTTAATTTTCTCATTAATTAATAATGTCAAATTATTAACTCTCTAATTAATAATTATAACATAATGCTTAATTACATAATTCACTTAATTCAATAAGCTCACATAAATACATACTTGAATAATAAATATTCTCTACATTAATTTAATAAATGTAATACATATAATTAAATTAATCTACCACAATTGCATCAATTAATTATTTAATCCAATAATTAAATCATCGAAAAATATTTATTTAATTCAATAAATATTAAAATAAATTTACAAAATCTCGTTTGTCACATCTTTCCCCCCTTAAAAGGATTCTGTCCCCAGAATCACGACTCAATAATTTTGACCCGTTACATTCTCCCCCCCCTTACAAAGATTCTGTCCCCAGAATCGCTTACACATAATTAAGTAAATAAATGAGGGTAGTTCTTAATCATATTCTCTTCTAGTTCCCACGTAGCTTCTTCAGCGTTGTGGTTCCTCCAAATTACCTTAACAGAAGGTATTACTTTATTTCTAAGAACTTGTTCTTTTCGGTCGACAATTTGGACAGGAATTTCTTCGTAAGATAAGTCTTTCTCAAAATGCAGGGGTTCGTATTCAATTACATGCTTGTAATCGGCTTTGTATGGTCGTAATACAGAAACGTGGAAAACGTTGTGGACATTCTCGAGTGCTGGAGGTAAGGCTACCTCGTACGCAACTTCTCCGATTCTTCTCAGTACTTCAAAGGGTCCAATGAATCTTGGGCTCAATTTTCCTTTCTTTTCGAACCTGATTTTCCCCTTCTAGGGAGAGACCTTCAAGAAAACATAACTACCTGATTCAAACTCGATATTTTTACGATGTGGATCAGCGTATTTCTTCTGTCGATCTTGAGCCGCTACCAGTCGTGCTCGGATCACTTTGACTATTTCTGCCGTCTGCTGTACCAATTCTGGCCCTAGCAATTGTCTCTCACCAACTTCATCCCAGTAAAGCGGAGTTCTGCACTTTCTGCCGTATAACGCTTCATAAGGCGGCATGCCAATACTAGCGTGGTAACTGTTGTTGTAGCCGAACTCTACTAATGGTAGGTGATCATCCCAATTTCCTTTGAAGTCCATCACACAGGCTCTTAGCATATCTTCTAACGTTTGAATTATTCGTTTTGCTCTGTAAAATACATTTGAGGGTGATATAAGTTGTACTCATTCGTAAATCGCTGCGTACCCATGCATTCTTGAAGACGTTTCCAGAAATTTGATGTGAAGTGCGGATCCCTATCTGAAACAATTGATACCGGAACTTCGTGCCTCAAAACAATCTCTTTTACGTATAGCCTCGCCAACTGATCTAGGTTGAATCTTAATTTGATCGGAAGGAAGTGTGCGATTTTGTCGATCGGTCGGCGATAACCCATCTTTGCGTCGTAGCCTTTCTGAGTCGTCGGAAGGCCAACCACGAAGTCCATTGTAATATGTTCCCATTTCCATTCTGGGATTTCTAACGGTTGTAGCAACCCACTTGGTCTTTGATGTTCTGCTTTCACTTTCTGACAGGTAAGACACTTGGCAACAAATTCTGCAACATCTCGTTTTAAATTTGGCCACCAAAAATGTTGTCGAAGATCTTGGTACATCTTGGTACTACCAGGGTGAATCGAATATCGTGAACTATGAGCCTCGCTCAAAATATCTTCCTTAATCTCTGTGACTGGTGGTACCCAAATTCTACTCTCAAATCTCAGTATTCCTTCCTTATCCATCTTAAATCTTGGTTTGGTTCCTTCAGATATCTTCTTTGTCACCTTTTTGCATTCATCATCCTGAAGCTGAGCCTCCTTTACTTTATCTAGTAGAGTTGTACTAGATTGCATATGAAATAGCTTCTCATCGATCTCCATAGGATACTTCACATCCAACTCTAGTGTCTCCATTTCTGTAATTAGCTCCTCCTGAGCAGTCAACATCGTCAATTTCTCCCGACCTTTTCTACTTAAGGCATCGGCAACCACATTTACCTTACCCGGATGGTATAAAATCTCACAGTCGTAATCCTTAATTAATTCCAACCATCTTCTTAGATGCATATTCAAATCCTTCTGCGTGAAAATATATTTCAGACTCTTATGAATTGGTATATATTTCACACTTCTCCCCGTAAGAGAGTAGTGCCTCCAAATTTTCAAAGCAAAAACAAGCTGCGACTAACTCTAAGTCATGGGTGGATATCCCTTCTCGTAATCCTTCAATTGTCGTGATCATCATACATAATGACTTTTCCATTTTGCATCAAGACACAACCAAGTCCTTTATCGACACATCACTATAAACAACAAAATTTCCTATATCATCAGGAAGAAGAGATAACACGGGGTAGTACTCAACCTCTTCTTCAATTCTTGAAAACTTTCCTCACACTTATCCGTACAAACAAATTTCACAGCTTTACGAGTTAAATTCGTTAACGGAGTTGAGATCTTGGAAAAGTCTTGTATGAATCTTCTATAATATCCTGCTAGTCCAAGAAAACTTCTTAGTTCTGACGGCGTTCTCAGCTGATCCCAGTTAATCATGACTTCTACTTTAGATGGATCTACCGAGATTCAATTTTTATCGATCACTTGACCAAGAAATTGCACTCGTTCAATCAAAAATTCGCATTTCAAAAACTTGGCATACAACTTTTTCCTTCTCAATACTTCCAATGTTAATCTCAAATGCTCTTCGTGTTCTTCTTTGGTTTTCGAATATACCAAAATGTCATCTATAAATACCACTACGAACTTGTCCAAAAATGACTTGAATACACCATTCATTAGTCCCATAAATGCTGGAGGAGCATTCGTAAGACCAAACGACATTACTAAAAATTCGTAGTGACCATATCGCGTTCTGAACGCTGTCTTCGATACATCCTCTGGTCTCACCATCAATTGATGATAACCGCTTCTCAAGTCAATCTTGGAAAAGTATCTCGCTCCCTTCAATTGGTCAAACAGGTCGTCGATCCTCGGTAATGGATATCTGTTCTTAATCGTGACCTTATTCGGTTCTACGTAGTCAATGCTGAGAGCGCATCGATCCAAATCCTTCTTTTTCACAAATAACACCGGCGCTCCCCCACGGCGATCGCTTCGGTTGAATGTACTTCTTGTCCAACAATTCTTGTAGTTGTACCATTAATTTCTTTCATCTCTCTTGGTGCCATTCGGTATGGTGCCTTTGATATTGAGCGGTTAAGGCGCCAAATCGATCATGAAATCTACCTCTCTGTCCGGTGGAAGTCACGGTAAATCATCGGAAATCGTCGGTGAAGTCCCTCACAATCGGTATTTCTTCTACCTTGGATTCTCTTTTCATTTGTCGACTATGTAAGCTAAGTATCCTACTGACCTTGTCTCTTATTAACTTCTTGGCACGCATCATCGTCGGATAACTCGCTTGTCTAGGCGACTTACTACCATAAAACACTGACCTTTGGATTTTGAGTCATAAGGTTATACGCTTCTTTGGAAATCAATTCTGACCCGTAATTGAATAACGATCCATTCCCAATATAACGTCAAATTCCCCAAGTCGAATAGGGATAAGATCTACGTTCATGATATTACCCTTAATATCCACTCTACAATTCTTATATACGTACTTAATGAGGATTATTTCTCTATTCGCAATTTCTATGTTCATGGGGTAATCAATTCATTCTTAGGCAAATCTAAATTCTTGGCAAAATCGCCGGATATAAAGGAACAAGTAGCACCGAATCAAATAATACGTAAGCATTAACTTTATTGATCGGAATGATACGACACCACATCACGAGATTGAAGCGCATCTTGCGCCGTCGTGTTGAAAGTCAAGGCGGTCGGTCGGTTTATTTGTTGGTTGGTCGGTGATGGTTAAGGTATTTCCACTATTATTTCCCGGTTTCCTCCTCGATCCCGACCCTCCGATCCCTTCTTGGGGATGATCTCTTGCCAGATGGTCCTTGAACCACAAGTAAAACAAGCACCCTTCTTTGGGTTTTGGGCGGTTTGGTGTTATGTGGCCTTCGACCACAATTGTAGCACACTCTTTTCTTTTCATACAAACTCCCGGATGGGCTTTTCCATAAGTCGGGCATGCTTGATTCTTTTCTTACGACTACCTGCTTGATTCCCCGATGATGAGTTGTCGTTCCACCTTTTCTTACGATTGAAATTTCCACCTCCTGTGCCACTTCCACTGGCCTTGTTATTAATTTCACTTTCATTCTTCTTCTTCTTTTGATCTTGATTGTACTTGGTCACCGCATCGCTTCCTCCTTCAGCGAGGATGGCCTTTTCCAAAACTCTGGCAAATGTGTTTTTCTGAAACATTGATACCTTGTTGTACACCCAAAGCTTTAGTCCTTGTGTTGAATCTTTCGGCTTTTTTCTTTAGTCGGTGTGTACTTGATACACGGGCGAACCTTGCCAACTTCGTTGAATTTAGCCGTAGTCAGGTACACTCATGTTTCCCTGCTTCAGTTCTAGAAATTGAACCTCCATCAGATTCTGCGAACTAGTTAGGAAATATATTTCAAAAAACATCTCTTTAAATCTCTCCCACGTAATTACACCTTCACCTCCTCGCACTTTGTTTGCTTGCCACGGTAGCTAGCCTCGGACTTGAGCATAAACGTTGCAAAAGTGGTCTTACGGTCTTCTAACCCTAGCAACGTCGAAAACCTTCTCCATTTCCATAACCCATGTTTGAGCCTCGATTGGGTTCATGGAACCTTTGAACTCTGGCGGTCCCCACCACCTTGAAGTCTTTAAACGTTGTGTTTGGTGGAGCTTGAGGTTGATTGTTCATTTCTCCAGTCAGTAAGTTAACTAACCATTGAACGAGATTTGCGTTGGCATTATTGTTATTATTGGTTGACTCTTCTGAGTAGGTTGGTTGTTGTTGTTGTCTTCTCTTGGCGGCATATTTACATTAAATAAACGCTTATTAGAACTTTATTTATTTTCTCTAAATAGTTAAGGCATTACTTAACAATTTAACATACTCATTTAACACATCATCTCAAAAACTTGATATATTTTCATTCAAATCAAAAGTTTTAACATTAAGCGATAGCATAAGCGCTATTTACATCAACTATCTGGAATAAAGAATCCACGAGATTTAAAACATTCAAATATTCCTTCGTTCATAAACACGTCGAATTTACATCTAAAACTAATTAAGTTCTTCACATAATTAAATAAATCATATCACTTTGTCGGTCGAAAGTCTTGATTAGCCTTTCTACGCTCCTCTTCTAAGATGCGATACATCGTCCTGCGATCCATCATATACAATGGTAGTCCTTGAATTGGATTGGGTACCTCAAAACTTCGATCTTGGGTCTCATTCATTGCCTTGTTAAGTGTAGAATATGTCTCCCCAATCTTCGCCTTCTTTGCGACTATCATCATCTTCTTCACGATCATTTCGGCGTGATTCTCCTTACCCATCCCTCCTCTCTGCTATGTTCAGTCTTTCGGAGGTTTTCCTTGAGTTCCTTCTTGACTTCTCTATCTCCTCGGTCTTATCTTGGTTTGACCCTTCTCATGGACCAAATCCCATTCTACATTTCCCGATCGTGAGTGAAGAGTCAAAATCTCCTCTCCTTCTCCTCTAGTAATGTCTGCTTTGGATAATAGCTCGCTTTCGGTCAGATCCAAGACCTCATCTCGTAACTCCACGTTTACTGGTCGTATAATGTGTCATACATCTCAAAGCATCAAGCGGTGTCTAGTGGTAACTCTCTCTTCTTCCTCTTCTCTTCCTCTTCCTCAACAAATTCCTCCTCGGGATCCTCCTCGGGATGGGTCTAGGGCTCATGCTCTCTCCCGACAACAACGGTGATCAATGGAGATGACTCCCCTGTGCAATTGCTCCTAACGACATGAATGTCTGGGGCTCCTCCTCTGTACTTATAGGTACACGGGGTTCTCCTCTCGATGGGTACTATAGGTACACGGGGTTCTTCCTCCCCAGCTTGACTAGCTTCACCAACATTCGACATCCTGACAACAAAATTTTAAGTTTTAGTTACTAAGTCGTATCATCTAACGCATACTTTAACACATAAACACATAACGTATTTTATTATCTTCAATGAATTACAAAAATTCATTTCTTAGAACTCGATAAGAGTTTTCCATTACTATCTTCTTCTATAAGGCTACTACCTAAGGTTGTTCCCCCACCTAAGGTTTATAACATACAGCTCTGATACCAACTTGTGACACCCCCAAATCCGAGTACTTCAATTCCACGGGATTTGGTGTTCACTGTACAAATATCATCTATCTATCTACCCATAATAAATGCAAGCCATGCAATAGATAGAATAAAAATCTTTCCCTTAAGGGTTACAACATCCGAATAATAATAATACAATCCCGAGTTAAACTAACCTTAAACATACATATGGAATCATAAACAATAAGTCTTAAACAACATCATTAAGTCTTCTTAACATAAATACATCATCAAATAAAATAACAAGTCTTCATCATTTGCTAACTTTGCCCTTGCCTTTACTAGTGGAAAGTTCATCGGTTCTTTCATTCTTAACTCGCAATGTTATTATTAAGCAAGAGTGAGCACTATTGCCCATAAGTATAATAATGAAATAACAATGATATAATAACATGCGAGTAAATCAAAGACTTACGAATAAAAGCTCAACTTTTGAATCAAGAATGAATAACAAGAATCAAAAAAGATTTACGAGGGTCATAAGACCTTGAACTATGTCCTAGGTTATCAAGGGTTATACTTGAAACCTTTAACGATTATATAAGACTATGGACCTTTCTACTCGTACTTAGGGGATCGACCCTTAGTACCATCTTGTGCACAATATCTTAACGCTAATGCATAAGTAAATCCCTTTGCGGGGTTGTTCATCTCGGTTTGACATTCGAGTCGCGCCAAAGGAAGTTTGGTTTGGATAATTCAATAAGGGTTACGAAATTTAGAGCGTTCATCAACTAAGGACTAGTTGAATCGATAAAGTTCACTAGTCTAATAAGGTTTAACAATAATGATATTCGATTTGAATAATAATCTCAAGAAGTATCTGATAGGACAATTATTGTATAAGCTGAATCATGCTTTGAAAAGATAATCAATCTTTAATATAACATTTGAACTTGAATAATAATAATGATAATTTACTTGAGGTAACTAATAAATTTGAACAATAATGACAAGTAGGGTTAGGAAACTTGCCTCAATGCGTAGATTACACTTTAACTAAACACGTTCTTTGATTTAAATCCTACATACCATTCACATTCACAATACCGAGTTAATTATAACTTAACTAATCATCATAAACTCATTCTCTTTGTCTACTTTGATTATTAACTATACTTAGTTAATTTACCACTTTGTCACATAATTTACACATCATGAATAACAAGCTAATTATGTATTCAATAATTCAATCCACATGTAATTATGTTATTTACATGGTAAGTATCTATTTTAACATCTCATTATACTTATAACATAGTTTTATGTTCATTAAATCAAGTTGCTATCACGTTGCTAGACTTGAATATTAAAAATATTTCATTTACGGACATTTGCGAGTGAGGCGTTTGCTTATTTCACTTTTTGTACTAAGTCTTTGCTGCATTACTTGTACTGTGGACATCTGGCTTTAACAGTGCTTAAGGTGTTGACTTGTGGCGTGGCCATAAGGCGTTGGTGGCGTATGCTGGTGCATGAACGAAAAAAAACTATACTATAATTAGCGAAAATTGAGAACACGACAAAAAAATTCCAATTAAATTTACTACTACACTACTAAATTTAATCATACCCACATGTTATAATTCATGTATAATCATAACCCAACATTTATAGAATGGTTTTAACCCATTAAAACACATAATCACAGAACTAAAATATGTGAATTTCAGCGACTTTGATGTTCTTGGAGGTTTTGAAAATAAAACATGAAAATTGTCACTACTGGATTTCGTTATAACAAGAATCCGTTTATTTAAACTTTGGTCTCTTCAGTATCAACATGCATAATAATATACTGAGTGTAAAATTTAGGGATAATATCGATCGATACATAAAATATCATGTATAAGGCCATAAGGCCAAAACCCATACTCTGTAATTTTGTAGAAATCATATACGATGTAATATTATATGATAAACAATATATGATATGGAATATATATATATATATATAAAATACGATTTGATACATCTTAAGCCATAAATAACTCATAAATATTACTCCTTTCTCAATCACAGGAGGCTTTTCTGAAACTTTGAAAGCCATTTTCTTATAAAAACTTAATGGCGTAAAATAGAATTTGGGAAGGAGAATTACCCAGAGTATAATTAATGGAAGATGAATTCCTTCTCAGATGACTCTCACAATCCTCTTAACAACTCTGACTTCTCAACTCTTTCTCTGTATTTCTCTCTGTTATGCTTTCTAGACTTAGGCAAATAATGAAGAAGAAATAAAAGAATCGTAAACTAAATAATGAACAAGCGTTGCGTTGGTGGTGAGTTACCCAGTCATGGGTTAACTGGCCCCAACTCCCTTTAGTGCCATGTTTGCCTAGCTAGAATAGGTTTCAAAAATCATTTAATTTAATAAAACTTTATCACATAGTTAATTCATGTCACACCCACTTGCACAATAATTCATATATCTTATTTAATATAAATAAAATATAATAACTTCTCATAAATTCACATAGTCATATATTTAATTTTCTCATTAATTAATAATGTCAAATTATTAACTCTCTAATTAATAATTAATTTAATTAAAATAACATCATGCTTAATTACATAATTCACTTAAATTGAATAAGCTCACATAAATACATACTTGAATAATAAATATTTCTACATTAATTTAATAAATGTAATACATATAATTAAATTAATCTACCACAATGCATCAATTAATTATTTAATCAATAATTAAATCATTGAAAAATATTTATTTAATTCAATAAATATTAAAATAAATTTACAAAATCTAACTCTTCTCGCATTCCTCGCTCCATACAAATTTTGTATCCTTCCGAGTCAACTGAGTTATCTGAGTAGCGATTCGAGAAAATCCTTCCACGAATCTCCGATAATAACCAAATTTAAACCTAGAAAGCTACGCACTTTGGCCATCGACTTGGTTGTTCCCAACTTCAGATCGCTTCAATCTTCGTGGTCAACAGATACTCCATGTTTTGACACCACGTGCCCAAGGAATGCTACTTCCTCAAGCCAGAACTCGAATTTTTTCAGCTTGACATAAAGTTTGTTTTCACGAAGTCTTTCAAGTATCAGCTTCAAATGGTGCTCATGATCTTCACGGCTTTTGGAATAGATGAGGATGTCATCAATAAAGACAACAATGAACTAATCCAAATATTCCTTGAATACTTGGTTCATCATATCCATGAAAGCAGCTGGAGCATTCATCAATCCAAAAGACATGACGAAGAATTCATAATGCCCGTACCGAGTTCTGAAGGCAGTCTTTGGAATATCCTAAGTTTTAATCTTCAGCTGATGATATCCAGAACGAAGGTCGATCTTTGAAAAGAATTGTGCTCCTTGTAACTGGTCGAACAGGTCATCAAGGCGAGGTAGCGGATACCTATTCTTGATGGTGACATGGTTTAATTCTCGGTAGTCAATATAAAGTCGCATACTCCCGTCTTTCTTCTTTACGAATAAAACAAGAGCACCCCAAGGAGATGTACTAGGACGAATGAAACCTATGTCTAACAATTCCTGTAGTTGGACTTTTAACTCCTGAAGTTCAATAGGAGCCATTCGATATGGGGTTTTAGAAATGGGTTTTGTACCCGTTTCGAGGTCAATAAAGAATTCAACATCACGTTCTAGGGGTAGACCAGGAAGTTCTTCAGCAAATACATCAGGAAATTCTTTAACAACAGAAATATTATCCAAATCTGACTTGTCTCTGTTCAAATCCATAACATGGGCTAAGAAAGCTTGGCATCCGTTTTTCAATAAACGAATAGCTTTATGGCTTGATATGACAGTGACTGATTTTAGTGGTTTAGTTGTTTGAATTTGTATGATAGGTTGGTTAGGAATATAAAAACTAACAACCTTACGAAAATAATCAATTTTGGCATGATGAGTAGTTACCCAATCAATTCCTAAAATCACATAAAAAGCAAGTATCTTTAAAGAGATAAGATCAACAGGTAATGTGATTGTGCCAACTTGGATAATGCAAGATTTATAAACTGTAGATGTAACGAAGGTTTCACCCAACGGAGTTTCAACAGTTAAGTCAAAGTCCAATTTCTCCGGAGTCAAGTTTAAACGTTGAGCACAAGTAGGAGAGATAAAAGAATGGGTAGAACCGGTATCTAGTAAGGTATAAACTTCGCAAGAGTTCAAGATTAGCTTACCCGTGATCACCTCGTTCGGGTTCCTCACGTTTTGGCCAGTCACGACAAACGCTCTTCTAGGAACCGCTGATTTCGACTTATCCAGGATAGCCCTTGGAGTCACCATCCCCGTTGAACTTGGTTTTTCTACAGAACAATCCCGAGCTATGTGGCCTTCCTTTCCACAGTTGTAACATACCTTGGATTGTTGTGGACAGTTTGGGCTGATATGTCCCTCTTTACCGCATTTGTAACATCTAACTGGCGGTCGTTCTCCTTGTGACGCCCCCAAAACAGGTCCATTCCATCCAACCCATTCTGAGTCGCCAAATACATGGTACAGAAACAACTACAACTTCATTAATACAATTGTCGTGCAAAATACGACAACACATAAACTGTGAGTTTAAATACAAATATTGTCTTCTAGACAATATTCATACTCAAATAAGTCCTCATTACAATTATTGATACACTATTTTACAAAATAGTGAGGACTACTAAAACAACTGTCTTGAACCATTACTCCACACCCCGACTAGTTCCCGCTATTTCTCGTCTCCTGAGAAGAAAAATAGAACAAAAAGGAAAAGGGTGAGCTCAACTAGCCCAGTAAAGAATATTATGACTAAGATAATGTACAACAAATTATCCTTAGTCTTCAACAGGGAAAAATCTGATAGAATACAATAGACAACAAGTTTTAGATCAACAACTGCAGCAGAAACAATAATTCATTAGAAGAGTTAAGTAGAGAATGAAATCTACTATCATCTATGAATTTAAAAGTTCATCATCGATATTTTATCCCTGTAACATCAATCAATATACATCATAAATCAAATATTCATCTTTGCACTACAGGCCAAAGATATTCACTAGTTGGTCATGTTCATCTAAACACCTGTTCATCTTTGCACTACGGGCCAAAGATATTCATCATAAAATCATTCATCTTTTCACTACGTGTGACGCTCCCAAAATAGGTATACATCACCCATTCTGAGTTGTCAATACATGGTACAGAAACAACTACAACTTTATTATTACAACAAGAAGAAAGCGTGAGTTTGAACACAAATATTATCTTCTAGACAATATCTATACTCAAATAAATCCTCATCACATTTATTGATACATTATTTTACAAAAATGGTGAGGACTACTAAACAACTCTCTCTAGAACCTTCATTCCATACCCCCCCACTGCATTTCGCTATATTCTCGCCTCCTAAGAAGAAAAATGGAACAAAAAAGGAAAAGGGTGAGCTCAACTAGCCCAAAAAAAGAATATTATGACTAAGATAATATACAACAAATTATCATTAGTCTTCAACAGGAAAAAATTTAATAGAATACAATAGACAACAAATTTTAAATCAATATTCAGTAATGAAATAATAATTCATTAGAAGAGTTAAGTAGAGAATGCAAACTACTATCTTCATGTATGAATTTAAAGTTCATCGCCTATATTTTATCCCAGTAAAATCAATCAACATACATCCGAATAAAATATTCATCTTTGCACTACAAAGCCAAAGATATTCATCGATTGGTCATGTTCATCTAAACACTGCTCATCTTTGCACTACGGCCAAAGATATTCTTCAGAATCATTCATCTTTGCACTACAGCCAAAGATATTCCATAATATCATCTTTTAAGATGAAGATGATGAAAAATATTTTTAAAGAAACGAATCCGGTGAAACAAAATGACAAGGATTAAGGATTAAGGATTAGTACTTTTGTTTTATCCATGTTCAAAAATACCTCAAAAATAATCATAGTGGTGTAAAATTCAAGAATGATCAAAATATGGATACAATCAAAGCTAGTATCCACAATAGATATTTTGGACAAAAAGAAGAAATTTCATTTTTTAATTGAATAGTGCAAGTATTCGTGAATAGTATCAGATCGTGAATAGTGCCGTATACATGAATAGTAACTCTCACACCAAAAGATAGAAATTTCACAAAAAACATCTTCACGCTTCATGAATAGTACTCGTGAATAGTAACTCGTGAATAGTAACTCGTAAATAGTAACTCATGAATAGTAACTCATGAATAGTAACCCCGACATGGAAAAGTTCCAAATTTGATAAAAAGTTTCAACCAATATTTCAGCATAATGATATTAAAGAAATAATATCATTTGAGAAGAAAATAACATCCCTTACCTCGAAAGATTAGTACTTCTATTTGGAATACCGGTATAGGTTGAAGGAACTTCAGACCGCTAGTCTAACAATACTCAAAGTATACTCAAAATACTCACAAGAATACGCTCGATAATATATAGAGAGAAAACTTCGATTTACGGTGTGATTTTCAATTCTAACCTAAGACACCTATTTATAGGAAAATGCTTAGAACACCAAAGCAAAAAAATTTAATAAAATATTAATATATATTAATTTTCCTACGCCTAACCTTCCAAGAACTGAATTCAGCTCATTCAACACACATGTTTAACACACCATAATGAAAAAACGTTTTTCTAATTTTAAATATTTTAAACTTCCAAAATCAATTATTTTGAGCTTTGAACTTCAATAATTCACAATAAATAGCCCTTTTATCGTAAAAATTCAATCTCGCGACTTTTTATAGGAAATTCAATTTTCTACAACTTTGCAGAAGAAAGTTTTCCAAATTCCAATCAAAAATTGACCGAAATCCATAAACGAAGCGATTTTACAAAGTTATAATCAAATTTCAGTCAATAAATGGGGTCCACCGACATGTTTAACATGTTTTAAACATTTATTGCAACAAAAATACTCTTCCTCCTCGTATACTCATATATCCCACATTCGTTGTAAAAATATCACCATTATTATATTATTAAAATATAATAATACATTTAAATGAATTATCTTATCGAAAAAGATAAAATTTCAATTTTCAACAATTGTCACATTAAAATTTTTCTCCATCTATATCCACATAAAATCAATATTTTTCTCATCATATGAATCAATAATTAATTATTCACAAATAATATTACAAAATCACAATATTGACAACCGCAGCTTCTGGTGAAAGAGGGGCTTTCAATAAGAATTTCTCTCATCTTGGCGCACAATTAGGTGACCAAACCTCTCCTTGATGTAACTTTCTAGACATTGCCAATAATGTTATCTAATAATATTATTCAGGATAATATGAATTATTTTCGATAATGAAAAATATCTTGTGTAATGACAATTATGAAACAACAAAGAATATAAAATATCAACGCAAAGAATCAATAAAATATCGAATAATAATTATCATGTAACCATTATTGAGTAGTGCCTTCTTACGTAAGAATCAATAATTGGTGCAATACCGTGTGCTACTGTGTTTTAACCACCGAGTATTTTAACAGTATTAAAGGTAACAACTACGCCGTTATTTTTAAACAACTTATATTTGTCATTTTCTTCATCCAATCGCTTTCCGTTATGGGGCCCACACACGGTCGCTACTGGTCGCATTTAATATTCCTGACAAAGATTTAATATTCCACGACCAAACGAATATTCCCCGACAACAATGAATATTTTATAACCACTTGCTTATTTTGAAATATTTGCGTATCTTACCCCTAACTATCCACATTAATCAAATCACCCAAACTATTTCAAAATAATAAATAGAGAAAATTAAATTTCATTAATAATAAGTTGGGGTCTTACAACCTCCGATCCTTATGAAATTTCGTCCTCTCGAAATCGACGACGCACTGGGTGTTTCAAAAGGTGAGGATACCTCGCTTTCATTTCGCTTTCCAATTCCCTGGTCATTTCCTCTATAGCATGATTCCTCCACGTAACTTTAACTTGTGGTATGACCTTTTTGGCGTAGGGGACATGCTCCTTCCTATCCAAGATATTGACAGGTACCTCCTCATACGTTAAGTCTTCGGCTATCTCGTCTGGTTCTAACTCAATAATGTGGTTCAGGTCTTTCACATATTTACAAAGTACAGATATGTGAAACACATTATGAACATGAGACATACTCGGAGGTAACGCGAGTCTATAGTCTACATTTCCTACTCGGTCAAGAATTTGAAATGGACCAATAAATCGTGGATTGAGTTTTCCTCTCTTCCCAAATCTTGTAACTCCCTTCCATGGAGAAACTCGCAACAATACATGATCCCCTATACTAAATTCCACGTCCTTTCGATGAAGATCCGCATAACTCTTTTGTCGATCTTGTGCCGTTTGTATACGTTGTCGAATCATTTGGATCTTTTCGGTAGTCATACGTACTAACTCGGGTCCCAACAATGTTACTTCACCCACCTCATCCCAACATATTAGAGAGTGACACTTTCGTCCATATAATGCTTCAAACGGAGCCACACCTATACTTGCCTGATAACTGTTGTTGTAGGAGAATTCCACCAATGGTAAATACTTATCCCAACCGCCTTGAAGTTCAGGACACGTAGTCTTAATAGATCTTCAAGAGTTTGAATAGTCCTCTCTGATTGTCCGTCCGTTTGGGGATGGTATGCCGAACTAAATCGCAAATCCGTGCCCATAGCTTTTTGCAAGCTAACCCAAAATCTTGAAGTGAATCTTGGGTCACGATCCGAAACTATGGATACTGGCATGCCATGCAACCTTAAAATCTCATTCACGTACATACTAGCAAGACGTTCAAGGGAATAAGTCTCCCGTATCGGCAAGAAATGAGCAGACTTGGTTAATCTATCAACAATAACCCAAATAGCATTGATGCCTTGAGAAACCGTTGGAAGACCCGTAGAGAAATCCATGTTAATGTGTTCCCACTTCCATTTCGGAATCTCAAGTGGTTGCAACGGACCCTTAGGTACTAGATGCTCCGCCTTTACACGTTGGCAAGTTAAACACATCGAGATAAACTTTGCAATCTCTCTCTTCATATTGTTCCACCAAAATGTATGTCGAAGATCACGATACATTTTAGTACTTCCAGGATGGATTGCAAATGGCGTATTGTGTGCCTCCATCATAATCTTGTACTTCAAATCAGAGTCGTTAGGAACACAAAGTCTAGAGTGGACTCGAAGTATTCCTTCTTCATCAATTCTCGCTTCCGGAATAGCTCCTTCTTGTATTTTCTTCTTCATACGCATCATCGACTCCTAGGTGGCTTGAGCAACCTTAACTTTTTCTATTAAAGTTGGCTCTATCGTGATACTTGACATCATCGCACTCATTCCGCGATATGATCTTCTACTCAATCGCCTACTACCACGCTCGCTTTACCGTGGTGGTATTGAATAGTGTGGTCGTAGTCTTTCAATAGCTCGAGCCAACGTCACGCCGCATGTTGAGTTCTTTTTGAGTGAAGAAATATTTAAGGCTTTTATGGTCCTGAATATATCTCCACTTTCTCCCCATATAGATAGTGCGTCCATATCTTTAAGCGCTGAAAACGATCGGCCGCTAACTCTAGATCATGAGTAGGATAATTCCTCTCATACTCTTTAAGTTGTCGCGAGGCATAGGCTATGACTTTCCCACGTTGCATGAGAACACATCCTAACCCTTTGCCTGAAGCATCACTGTAGATAACAAATCCATCCGAACCAGATGGTATTGTTAGAATAGGTCTTAGAAATAAGTCTCATCTTAAGCTCTTGGAAACTCTTCTCGCATTCTTCGCTCCAAACGAATTTTGTATCCTTTCCGAGTTAGGTCGAGTTAATGGAGTAGCGATTCGAGAAAACCCTTCCACGAATCTCCGATAATAACCAAATTAAGCCCAAAAGCTACGTACTTCTATTCACCGACTTGGTTGCTCCCAACTTTGTATTGCTTCAATCTTCGTCGGATCAACAGATACTTCATGTTTCGACACCACATGCCCAAGGAATGCTACTTCCTCAAGCCAGAACTCGCATTTCTTTAATTTGGCATATAGTTTGTTTTCACAAAGCCTTTGGAGTACCGACTTCAAATGGTGCTTATGATCTTCACGACTTTTGGAATATATGAGGATGTCATCAATAAAAAACAACGAATCGATCCAAATATTCCTTGAATACTCGGTTCATCATATCCATGAAAGCCGCAGGAGCATTAGTCAATCCGAAAGACATGATTAAGAATTCATAATGCCGTGCATCGAGTTCTAAAGGCGTCTTTGGAATATCCTCGGGTTCTAATCTTCAAATTGATGATATCCGTAATCGAAGATCGATTTTGAAAAGAATTGTGCCCTTCAGAATCTGGTCAAACAAGTAATCAATACGAGGTAGAGGATACCTATTCTTGATGGTGACATGGTTCAATTCCCGATAGTCAATCTTAAAGTCGCATACTCCCGTCTTTCTTCTTTACGAATAAAACAGGAGCACCCCAAGGAGATGTACTAGGACGAATGAAACCGATGTCCAACAATTCCTATAGTTGGACCTTTAACTCCTGAAGTTCAATAGGAGCCATTCGATATGGGGTTTTAGAAATGGGCTTTGTACGCAGTTCAAGATCAATAAAGAATTCAACTTCACATTCGGGGTAGACAAGGAAGTTCTTCAGGAAATACGTCAGGAAAGTCAATAACAACAAGAATATTATTCAAATTTGACGTGTCTTTATTCAAATCCATAACATGGGCTAAGAAAGCTTGACATCCATTTTTCAATAAACAAATAGCTTTATGATTAGATATGACGTTGATTGATTTTAATGGTTTAGTTGCTTGAATTGCATAACCTGACAGGTTGGTTAGGAATATGAAAACTAACAACCTTACGAAAACAATCAATTTTGGCATGATGAGTAGTTAACCAATCAATCCCTAAAATCACATCAAAAGCAAGTATCTTTAAAGAGATAAGGTCAATGCGGTAAGGTGATGGTGCCAACTTGAATCAAACAAGATTTATAAGCGGTGGATGTGATGAAAGTTTCTCCTAACGGAGTTTCCACAGATAGGTCAAAGTCTAATTTCTCCGAGTCAAGTTTAAGCGTTGAGCACACGCGGAGAGATAAATGAATGGGTAGCACCCAGATCAAGTAAGGTATAAACTTCGCAAGAATTTATAAATAGCTTACCGTGATCACCTCGTTTGGGTTCCTCGCATTTTGACCAATCACAACAAACGCTTCTTCCGGAATCGTTGACTTTGACTTTTCCGGGATAGTCTTTTGAGTCACCGTCTCATTGAACTAGGTTTCTCCATCGTACAATCTCGGCGATATGTCCTTCCTTTTCACAATTATAGCATACCTTGAACTGCTGGGCGGTTTGGTGATATGTCCCTCTTTCAAGATTTATAGCATATGACCGGTGGTCGTTCTCCTCCCTTAGACCCTGGGCTTCTTGCGGAATCGCTGCGTTTTCACATGGTCGTTGTTAAATCTCCTCTTTTAAAATCTCTCCCCGACTCGCTTCTTCTATTTTCATGGCCATGATTACCACCGAGTGGTTACCATTTTTGTCCGTCTGTTTCTTTCTCCGCCGGTTATCATTATTACATTGATCGTTATCTCCGGTACGATCCTGGTTATGGTCCTCGGTTGACCTAGTACTCGTTATCTTGCTCTAATAATTGAGCCCTGTTTACAACATCCGAATAGAGAAAGTTTATGAGAAATGAGATATCTTTGAAGTATGCCGGGTTTCAAACCTCTCGGAAACATCCGTGTTACACGTTCCTCATTCTCCACCAAATGAGGTGCAAACACGGATAACTCGCAAACTTTGCCTCGTCTTTGAGACACCGTCATGTTGTTTTGCTCTAATCGATGAACTCCACTTCCTTCATATGACGAACACTTTCGTGAAAGTATTTGTCATTAAATAGTTTTTAAACGCTTCCCGTGACATCTTTGAAAAGTAATTTGGATGGTACGCTTCATGCAGACCTCCCAAGATGATCCGCCTCACCACGGAACATAAAGGTGGCAAATGGAACCTTACGTTTCTCCTCCGTGCATCCCAAGACATCGAATATCTTGGTAATTTGCTTGACCCATGTTTCCGCCTATGATCGGATCTGGCTTTCCCTTAAATTCTGGTGGTCCCAACTCTTTGAATCTGCTTGGGTGTGACAACCCATGAATTGCTATCATTTCCTCCTCGTATTTTGAACACGAGTCTCCCTCGTCGCTTTTGCATGAGCTCGCAAAAAGCTTCTAAACATCCCCTCGTTCATCATCGCTTTCGGTGGTGTTGTTCATGGGAGGAACATTGCCACTGTTGCACGTTCTCCTCGTTGGTGAGTACAAAGCGTCTCCACGGTCTCATTTCATTTGTTAATATTCTCATTCGACATTCTCAAATACCGCCATAAAACAAGGGTTAATTAAGGAAATCAATATATCACATAAAATCCTATATATATCTTGACCAACTAACAAATAAGCTTAGGTAGGACACACTAGCGAAGGATTTACTCGTCTCTCCCTCCTAGTTCTATTCCCCGATCTCCGCCAGAGATCATATCCCTAAGCTCGATACCAACCGTGACGCCCCCAAAATAGGTATACATCACCCATTACGAGTTGTCAATACATGGTATGCGAAACAACTACAACTTTATTATTACAACAAGAAAGCGTGAGTTTGAATACAAATATTATCTTCTAGACAATATCTATACTCAAATAAATCCTCATCACATTTATTGATACATTATTTTACAAAAATGGTGAGGACTACTAAACAACTCTCTCTAGAACCTTCATTCCATACCCTGACTCGTACTCGCTATATTCTCGCCTCCTGAGAAGAAAAATGGAACAAAAAGGAAAAGGGTGAGCTCAACTAGCCCAGTAAAGAATATTATGACTAAGATAATATACAACAAATTATCATTAGTCTTCAACAGGGAAAAAATTTAATAGAATACAATAGACAACAAATTTTAAATCAATATTCGGAGCGGAAATAATAATTCATTAGAAGAGTTAAGTAGAGAATGCAAACTACTATCTTCTATGTATGAATTTAAAAGTTCATCGCTCATCTTTTATCCCGCAACATCAATCAACATACATCGGAATAAAATATTCATCTTTGCACTACTGTGCCAAAGATATTCATCGATTGGTCATGTTCATCTAAACACTGCTCATCTTTGCACTACGGGCCAAAGATATTCTTCAGAAATCATTCATCTTTGCACTACGTGCCAAAGATATTCCATAATATCATCATTTAAGATGAAGATGATGAAAATATTTTAAAAAGCGAATCCCGGTGAAACAAAATGACAAAGATTAAGGATTAAGGATTAGTACTTTGTTTTATCCATGTTCAAAATACCTCAAAAATAATCATAGTGGTGTAAAATTCAAGAATGATCAAAAAACATGGATACAATCAAAGCTAGTATCCACAATAGATATTTTGGACAAAAAGAAGAAATTTCATTTTTCTAATTGAATAGTGTCGTGATTCGTGAATAGTATCAAGATATCGTGAATAGTGCCGTATACATGAATAGTAACTCGACACCAAAAGATAGAAATTTCACAAAATATATCTTCACGCTTCATTAATAGTACTCGTGAATAGTAACTCATAAATAGTAACTCATGAATAGTAACTCATGAATAGTAACCCGACATGGAAAAGTTCCAAATTTGATAAAAAGTTTCAACCAATATTTCAAAGATAATGATATTAAAGAAATAATATCATTTGAGAAGAAAATAACATCCCTTACCTCGAAAGATTAGTACTTCTAATTTGGAATAACGTATAGTCTTCAAGGAACTGCAAAATCTAACAATACTCAAAGTATACTCAAAATACTCACAAGAATACGCCGATAATATAGAGAGAGAAAACTTGATTTCGGTGTGATTTTCAATTCTAACTTAAGCACCCTATTTATAGGAAAATCGCTAGAACACCAAAGCGTAAAATTTAATAAAATATTAATATATATTAAATTTTCTCACGCCTAACCTTCCAAGAACTGAATTCAGCTCATTCAACACACATGTTTAACACACCATAATGAAAAAAACGTTTTTCTAATTTTAAATATTTTAAACTTCCAAAAATCAATTATTTCGGAGCTTCGGAACTTCAATAATTCACAATAAATAGCCCTTTTATCAGAAAATTTGAATCTCATGACTATTTATAGGAAATTCAATTCTCTACAACTTTGCAGAAGAAAGTTTTTCCAAATTCCAATCAAAAGTTGACCGAAATCCATAAACGGGCGATTTTACAAGCTATAATCAAATTTCAGTCAATAAATGGGGTCCACCGACATGTTTAACATGTTTTAAACATTTATTGCAACAAAAATACTCTTCCTCCTCGTATACTCATATATCCCACATTCGTTGTAAAAATATCACCATTATTATATTATTAAAATATAATAATACATTTAAATGAATTATCTTATCAGAAAAAGATAAAATTTCAATTTTCAACAATTGTCACATTAAAATTTTTCTCCATCTATATCCACATAAAATCAATATTTTTCTCATCATATGAATCAATAATTAATTATTCACAAATAATATTACGTAATCACAATATTGACAACTGTGCAGGCCTCAGAAAGAGGGGCTTTCAATAAGAATTTTCTCCTTCATGCGGCGCAATTAGGTGATTCAAACCTCTCCTTGATGTAACTTTCTAGACATTGCCAATAATGTTATCTAATAATATTATTCGAGATAATATGAATTATTGCTTCGATAATGAAAAATATTGTGTAATGACAATTATTGAAACAACAAAGAATATAAAATATCAACGCAAAGAATCAATAAAATCTTGAATAGTAATTATCGTAACCATTATTGAGTAGTGCCTTCTTACGTAAGAATCAATAATTGGTGCAATACTGCAGTGTACCATCGTGTTTTAACCACCGAGTATTTTAACAAGATAATTCTGTAATAACTACGCCGTTATTTTTAAAGAACTTATATTTGTCGTTTTCTTCATCCAATCGCTTTTCAAGCATGGGGTCCACACATGGTCGCTACCGTCGCATTTAATATTCCCGACAAGCATTTAATATTCCACGACCAAACGAATATTCCAAAACAACAATGAATATTTTATAACCACTTGCTTATTTTGAAATATTTGCGTATCTTACCCTAACTATCCACATTAATCAAATCAACCCTTACTATTTCAAAATAATAAATAGAGAAAATTAAATTTCATTAATAATAAGTTGGGGTCTTACACTACGGCCCAAAGATATTCAGTTATATCATCATTTAGGACTGAGGATGATAAAAAATATTTTAAAGAAAACGAATCCAGTGAAACAAAAGAACAAGTATTAAGGATTCATACTTTAAATAACCCAAGTTCGAAAATACTTCATAAATAACCAGAGTAGAGTAAAATTCAAGAATGATCAAAATATAGATCCAATCAAAGATAGGAATCATAACAAACGATCTTGGACACATAAAAGAAAATTTAATTTTTCTGTGAATAGTGTCGTATTCGTGAATAGTGTCATATACGTGAATAGTGCCGTATACGTGAATAGTAACTCCGACACCAAAAGATAGAAATTTCACAAAAAACATCATCATGCTTCGTGAATAGTACTCGTGAATAGTAACTCATGAATAGTAACTCGTGAATAGTAACCCCGACATGATAAGTTCCAAATTTAAAAAAATTCAGACCAATATTTCGGCATAATGATATTGAAGAAATAATATCATTTACGAAGAAAATAACATCCCTTACCTCGAAAGAATAGTAGTTCTAGTTGAAACACCGGATATAAGCTATGACTTGAACTTGCACCGTATAGCAACACTCAAAGTATCAAAATACTCATACGAATACACTCAATATATCGAGAGAGAAAGAGAGAGAAGATTTCAGTTTCTGGTGTGATTTTCAATTCTAACCTAAGTACCCTATTTATAGGAAATTGCTTAGAACACCAAAGCATAAAATTTATTAAAATAATTTTATTTAATAAAAATTCAAGCCCACCACCCAAGAATCTGAATTTTAGCAATTCACACATGCTAACCTTCTAGAAAAAATAAGAAAAAACGTTTTTCATAAAATAAATAATTAAAACTTCCAAAAATCAATTATTTCGAAACTTCAGAACTTCAATAATTCATAATAAATAGTCTTTTTATTAGAAAATTCAAATCTCGCAACTTTTTATAGGAAATTCAATTCTCTACAACTTTGTAGAAGAAAGTTTTAACAAATTCCAAACAAAAATTGACCGAAATCCATATACGGACGATTTTTCAAGCTATAATCAAATTTCAGTCAAGAAATGAGGTCCACCGACACACAAAACATGTGTTAATCATTTAATGCAACAAACATACTCTTTCTCCTCATATACTCATATATCCCACATTCATTGTAAAAATATCATCATTATTCTATTATAATAATATAATAAAATATTATTTTATCAGAAAGGATAAAATATCAATTTTTAACAATTGTCACTTTAAAAAATTTCTCCATCTATATCCACATAAAATCAATATTTTCCTCATCATATAAATCAATAATTAATTATTCACAAATAATATTACGTAATCACAATATCGACAACCGTGCCGCTCCAAGGAAAGAGGGGCTTTCAATAAGAATTTCTCCATCTTGGCCGCAATTAGGTGACCAAACCTCTCATTAGATGTAACTTTCTAGACATTGCCAATAATGTTTTCTAATAATATTATTCAGATAATATGAATTATTGTTTCGATAATGGAAAATCTTGTGTAGTGATAATTATTGAAACAACAAAGAATATAAAAATCAACGCACAATTATTGAATCAATAATATAAAATCGAATAAATAATTAATGTAACAATTATTGAGTAGTGCCTTCACGTAAGAATCAATAATTGTGCAATACCGCAGTGCTCATCTTGTGCAATAACGCCAGACATCGTGTGTTTTAACCACCGGGTATTCCAACAGTATTAACGATAACAACTACGCCGTTATTTGTAAACAACTTATACTTGTCGTTTTCTTCATCCAAACGCTTTCCTTTATGGGGCCCACACAAGGCTGCACCATTGTACGAATATTCCCCAACAACAAGAATATTCCACGACCAAACGAATATTCTCCGACAACAATGAATATTTTATAACCACTTGCTTATTTGAAATATTTGCGCATTTTACCCATAACTAACCACATTAATCAAATCAACCCCTTACTATTTCAAAATAATAAATAGAGGAAATTTAATTTCATTAATAATAAGTTGGGGTCTTACAACCTCCTCTCCTTATGAAATTTCGTCCTCAAAATTGACGTACGTACCTGGTGTTTTGAAAAGGTGAGAATACCTCGCTTTCATTTCCGTTTCCAACTCCCAGGTCATTTCCTCAATAGCATGGTTCCTCCACACAACTTTGACTTGTGGTATGACCTTTGTGCGTAGGACATGCTCTTTTCTATCCAAGATCTTGACAGGTACCTCCTCGTACATTAAATCTTCGGCTATCTCATCTAGTTCTAACTCAATAATGTGGTTCGGGTCGTCCACATATTTACGTAACATCGAAATGCGAAAAACGTTATAAACACGCGACATACTTGGCAGTATAGCGAGTTTATAAGCCACAGTTCCTAATCGATCGAGGATTTCAAATGGACTAATAAATCAAAGGTTTGAACTTTCCTCACATCGCCAATTCTCGCTTTTGGAATAACAACTTCTTGTACCTCCTTCTTCATATTCATCAGCTCCGGTGTATAGCTTGAACGGTTTTAACTTTATCGATTAAAGTCAGTTCTACTCGTATATCATCATGTGAGTCCTTAGAGTCTTTAAATCTATATCTATCATTTGTAAGTTATATGAAATGGGTCTTTGAAAATATCGCACTCGTACTCGTATACGATTTTTTACTCAATACGTCAGCTACCACGTTCGTTTTTCCAGAATGGTATGGTTAGAACATGTGCTGAAATGAGTCTCCTCTTGAGTTCTTCGAAGCTCTTCCCACATTCCTTGCTCCATTCGAATTTTGTATCTCTACGAGTCAGCTGCGTTAATGGAATAGCGATTCGAGAATATCCTTCAACGAATCTCCGATAATAACCAAGTAAGCCTAAAAAGCTACGTATTTCGATTACTGACTTAGGTTGCTCTCAACTATGACCCATATCCCAATCTTGGATAGCACGTCACAATGGCACCTATCAGTTTACTATCGCACGAATATGGCATCCCCTACGGAGAGTCTGGCTTCGGTGCATTCCACAAAAGAAGTCACCAGATAGAGGCTCGGTTATCAACTTCTATAGTTGGGGTTTTAACTCTTAAAGTTCAATAGGAGCCATTCGATATGAGATTTTAGAAATGGGTTTTGTACCGGGTTCAAAGTCAATACAAAATTCAATATCACGCTCTGGGAGTAGGCCAGAAAACTTTTTCAGGATACATCAAGAAATTTACTAACAACAGAAATATTATTCAAATCTGACGTATTTTTGTTCAAGTCCATAACATGGCTAAGAAAGCTTGACATACATTTTTTAATAAACGAATGACTTTATGGCTTGATATGAAAGTGTTTGACTTTAATGGTTTGGTTGCTTGAATTTGAATAACAGGTTGCTTAGGAATATGAAAACTAACAACCTTACGAAAGCAATAAATTTTGGCATGATGAGTAGTTAATCAATCAATCAATCCCTAAAATCATATCAAAAGCAAGTATCTTTAAAGAGTTAAGGTCAACAGGTAAGATGATGGTTCCAACTTGAATCAAGCAAGATTTATAAACATTAGATGTAATGAAAGTTTCTCCTAACGGAGTCTCAACCGATAAGTCAAAGTCAAATCTCTCCGGAGTCAAATTTAAACGTTGAGCGCAAATAAGAGAGATAAAAGAATAGGTAGAACCGATATCGAGTAAGGTATAAACTTCGCAAAAAATTATAATTAACTAACCCGTGATAACTTCGTTCGGGTTACTCACTTTTTTGAGAAGTCACAAAAAATGCTCTTCCAAGAACCGATGACTTTGACTTGTCCGGGATTGCCTTTGGAGTCACCATCCCCGCTGGACTTGGTTTCGCTACATGACAATCTCGAGCTATATGACCGTCCTTCCCACAACTAGAACATACCTGTGAAACCCCAGATTTTATGATTAAATAAATTTATCGAAATATTTTTTTGAATATTATGGTGTGGATTTGATATAATGTTATAGTTGTGGGTAGTATTTATAAATTTTTCAAAGTATGCAAGTTGTTATAAAATATTTGATTGGTCGGGGAATATTCTTTTTATCGGGGAATATTCGTACGACGGCACAATCATTGGTGGACCCCACAACGGAAGTATTGTCGTAGTTTGAAAACGACATAATTATCTTTTATAAAAAACAACGACGAAAGTGTTACCGTTAAAACCGTTGAACTACTTGGTAGTAAAAGTATAGTAATACGTGTTGGTTGCATAAGAGTAACACCAGTATTGATTATTGATGCTTACGTAAGAAGTCACTCGCTTATACTCAATTATTACTATGAGAATTCACGCATCATATCTCTCATATTATTGATTCAATTATTGTCACAGTATCATCTGTATAAAATGTTATTTTATTAAATCAATAATTGAGACGATAAAGTTATTCATATTATTAAATTGCAATATTTATAATGTCTAGAAGTTCTGTCAAGGAGAGGTTTGGTCACCTAATTGCGCGCCAATAGGGATAAATCCTTATTGGAAAGCCCCCTCTTTCCTAGGAATGACCTGGTTGATAAATATTGTGAGTTATAATATTACCGATGTATGTTATTAAAATTGAAGTTGTATTCGGAGTTGAATTTAAAGACGCGGACGTGATATTTGAGTCCGGAACGATGAAATTAGTAAAAATAGTCTATAAACACAAAAATTTTCGGAATTCACTATTTGGTGAAAAATCAACAGTTGACTTTTTTGGGAAAAGTCAAACTTCAAAATTTCAAAATTTATATTTTTGATAAAAATGGTTTCATTGTGTTGGAATTATTTGTGTTAGTGTAAATCGACAATTATTTCGATAATAATTGATGTTTGGAGGTTATATTGACCAATTGGGTATTTAACCGGATAAATGAGCAATTGATTGCTATTATTTCACATGATTATAACTATTTGTTCACATATGTGTACTATTAAATCACATTATTTACTATTAGGGGAGTTGGTGCAAGATTGATAATACTTGCATGACTAAGTTAAAAATGGAGGTATAGATGGAGGTACTATACTGTAATTCGTATTTTTGACATGATTATACTATTGATGCACATAATTGAACTATTTATTCACATTATTTACTATTAGGGGAGTTGGTGCAAGATTGATAATACTTGCAGGACTAAATTAAAAATGAAAGAAAAGTTGGAGGTTTTGTACTGTAATTTTTGAGCCCCAAAACGTGCAATTATCAAAACTATATTTTTCTATAAATAGAAGCTCATTCTTCATTTCTCACCAATTCACAAAAGCTTTAGAGCGATTATTATAGAGAGAAAGAAGAAGAGAAGTCTGCTACCTTACTATTCCAGTATCTAGTTTTCCAAGGTAGGGAATATTATTTGTTGTACTCGTAGGGAGTATTATTTCTTTCTTATCTATGAAGAGAACTTCTGTTATTCCATTCTTTATTATTATGTTGGAATAACCTGTACACGCGGGCTACCTTATACTTGGTGAAATTCTTCTGTTGTTCCACTCTTTATCATTCTGTTGGAACATCCTGCTCATGCATTATACGCCGGACACTGGTTCCGTCTTTATTATTATTACGTTGAATATCCCATCATGCGTTTTATCTGGGACCGATTCCGCTCTTTATTATTACATTGGAATATCACATCACATGCGTTCTCACGCCGGACTGGTTCCGCCTCTTTATTATTCTCGTTGGAATATCACATGCATGCGTTTTATCTTGGGATTCGATTCCATCTTTATTATTCTCGTTGAATATCCTCGTCTCGTGCGTTTCACGCTGGGACCTAATTCTGTCTTTATTATTCTGTTGGAATAACCTGCCTGGTGATTTCTTTTGTTATTCCATTCCATATTATACTCAGTTGGTTAAAGTTTTGACTTCTATACTCCATGAAATTAGTGGAATATCCTTGATATTTGTGCTTCATCCAGTATCTTTTCATGGAAATATTCTTCTGAGCATTCTTGAATTTTACTCTACAAAGCAGTATCATGTTGACAATTTGGACGTTATTAGTTCCTCGATAAAATAATTCTTGAACTTGTTTTATTGAAGTCTTATATCATTGTCATCATCCTCATGTTTATATTTTGTTGAAAGTCATCTGTGGCCTATAGTGCATAGATGGACTTGGTATGATTATGACCATGGATTATTCGGTGTAATCATGACCGTAATGTTACAAATGATGTGGTAAAAGTCCTCATTGGCCCGTACTGCATTGATGGATAGTTGTTGGCATGATCATGACCATTATTGAATACACAAATATTCTTGGCCCGTAGTGCATGGATAATTGTGATCCTGATACTAAAGAATATCATTGGCCGTAGTGCAGGGATGATTCGATGATGTGGATTATTTATTAAGCTGAGTCCCAGCGATAAAAGTGATGAAAAACATTCTAAATCATAAAAGATAGTAGATTTTATTCTCTACTTGACTCTTTTAATGGATTGCTTGTTCCGCTGCAGTTAAACTTGATGGTTGTTATATTGTATCAATTTAACACTGTTGAAGGCTAACGATAATATATTCTGCATTATCTTAGTTATAATATTTCCTATTGGGCTAGTTGAGCTCACCCTTTTACTTTTATTGTTATCTTCAGGAAATGAGAACGTAGCAGGGACTAGTCGGGGAACGGAGCGACGGACCAGATGATAGCATTAGTAGTCCTCACTATTTAGTGAAATAGTGGAAAATAAATGTAATAATATTGAATTTGAGTTTGAATATTGTCTAGACGATAATATTTGTATTAAAACTCATAGCTTATGTTTTGTCGTACTTTACACGATAGTTGTATTATTAAGTTATATTTGAATTTATGTATTATGTAAGTGGCGACCCAAGATGGGTGACGTATACCTAATTTTGGGGGCGTCACAGTTGGTATCAAAGCTTAGGGATATGATCCCTGGCTAAGATGTGAGAATAGAACTAGGAGGGGAGAGACGGAGAATTCCTTCGCTAGTATGACCTACCTAAGTTTATCTGTTATTTAATTGGCCAGTCAGAGTGTAGGGATAATATGTTTCATGTCAACTAACCCTTGTTTTGTGACAGTATTTGAAAATGACATCCGAGAATGTTGAGAATAGCAATAGAGCACAGGAGACCGCTGAGTCTCCACAGATCAATAATTAGGATAATGTGCAACAGGATGGCGATAATCCTCCTATAAACAACAACACTGATCAATTGACGAACGACGGTACGTTTAAGAGCTTTTTAGAATTCATGCAACATCAGGCGAAGGCGGCTCCTACTCATAATGCAGGAGGAAACAATGGCAACCCACGGTTGGTCACTGCTAAGCAATTCAAGGAGCTGGGACAACCGGAGTTTTTGGGAAAGCCAAAACCACTTAAGGCGAAGACGTGGTTAAAGCAGATCACCAAGATATTTGAAGTCTTGGGATGCTCTGAGGAGCAAAAGGTTCCCTTTGCCACCTTTATGTTGCGTGAAGAGGCAGATCACTGGTGGGAATCTGTAAAACGTACCCAGCCTGACGCACTCAAGATGTCTTGGGAGAAGTTCCAAGAGATGTTCAATGACAAGTACTTTCCCGAAAGAATTCATCACATGAAGGAGGTGGAATTTATCAAGTTGGAGCAAAACCACATGACCGTGTCACAGTACGAAGCCAAGTTTGCTGAGTTGTCCTGATTTGCGTCCCATTTGGTTGATAATGAGGAGAGAATGACGCGAGTGTTTCTAAGAGGTTTGAAACCTAAGATACGTCAATATCTTATCTCTCATAAACTGTGTTTGTATTCAGATATTGTTAATAGGGCTCACTTATTGGAGCGCAATAATGAGTTAACCTAACCAAAAGAGAGTAGCCGGCCAAATGATAATACCGGTGATAACCGTCATCAAAGCGGTGATAATAAGCATGGAGGGAATCAACATGCCAGAAATGGTAACCACTTCGGTGGTAATCATGGTCAAAATAATAAGAATAGACATTTCAAGAAGAGGAGATTCAATAATGATGGAAAGACGTCAGCACCAGCACCCATTGTTAAGGAAAGGAGAACGACCACCTATCATATGCTTCAAATGCGGAGGGGAGGGACACATCAGTCCAAACTGCGCGATGTCGTCCAAAGCATGTTATAATTATGGAAGAGAAGGTCACTTAGCCCGATTTTGTCGTTCACCGAAGACAAGTTCAGCTAGGATGGAGGCACCAAAGGCCGTCCCAGAAAAGTCAAAGCCGGTAGTTTAAGAGAGAACTTTTTTTTTTCGTGACAAGGAACCTGAATAAAATTATCACGGGTATGTTAGTTATAAACTCTTGTGAAGTCTATACCGTCTTAGATACCAGTTCTACTCACTCTTTTATTTCACCTAGTTGTGTTCAATGTTTGAAGTTAACTCCGGAGAAGTTAGACTTTGATATATCTGTTTAAACTCAATTGGGAGAAACCTTCGTTACCTCCACTATTTATAAATCTTGTTCAAATCAACACTTTCACGTTACGTGTCGATCTTGTCTCTTTGAAAATACTTACCTTTGATGCGATTTTAGGAATCGATTGGTTAACTACTCATCATGCTTTTCGTAAGGTTGTTATCTTTTATATTCCTAACCAATCTGTTATGCGAATTCAAGCAACCAAACCACTAAAGTCAATCATTGTCATATTAAGCCATAGGTAAAGAGCTCCAGTCCTTTCGTAGTTGACTTCCTTGTGTGAAATGCACCGAAGGCAGACTTTCTGTAGGCGACGTCGTAAATGACGATGGCAAGTTGATAGGTATCAATGTGACGTATTATCCAAGTCATGGATGAGGGTCACAATTTTGAATGATATTTCTATTGTTAATAAATTTCCTGACGTATTCTTGAAGACTTCTTAGCCTACCCCTAGAGCGTGAAATCGAATTTTGTATTGACCCTAGTACAAAACCCATTTCTGAAACCCTCAAATATTTCTTTACTTAAAACAAACGTAACATGCGCCAAAGACGTTGGCTCGAGCTGTTGAAGATTACGATCATACCATTCAATACCATCGTGGAAAAGCGAACGTGGTAGCTGACGCGTTGAGTAGAAGATCGTATGGGTTTACGAGTGCGATGTTGTTAACACAAAGACCCATTTCGTATGACTTACAAATGATGAAGATAGAGTTAAAGAATCTAGGAACCCACGTGAAGATAACGAATATACGATTAGAATCGACTTTAATCGATAAAGTTAAAGCCGCTCAAGCTACATACTCAGAGCTGATGAATGAAGAAGGTTCAAGAGGGCGTTATTCTAGAAGCAAGAATCGACGAAGAGAGGAAATCTCAACCCTCGATTTAATTGGCCCATTTGAAATCCTCGATCGAGTAGGAACTGTGGCCTATAGACTCGTTTTACCGCCAAGTATGTCGCGTGTTCATAACGTTTTTCATGTATCGATGTTACGTAAATATGTGGACAACCTGAACCATATTATTAAATTAGAACTAGACGATATAGCAGAAGATTTAACATATGAGGAGATACGTGTTAAAATCTTGGATAAGAAGGATCGTATTCAACACTCAAAGGTTATACCTCAAGAGTTAGAATCTGAAATGAAGTCAAAGTATCCTCACCTCTTTGGCATATCAGTATGCGACGTAAATTTCGAGGGCTTAAATTTCATAAGGAGGGGAGATTGTGAAACCCCAAATTTTATGAATAAAGATTTAAATTTATCGAAATATTTTTTTGAATATTATGGTGTGGATTTGATATAATGTTATAGTTGTGGGTAGTATTTATAAATTTTTCAAAGTATGCAAGTTGTTATAAAATATTCGATTGGTGGGGAATATTCTTTTGTTGGGAATATTCGATGACGGCAACACAATCATTAAGTGGACCCCACAACGGAAGTATTGTCGTAGTTAGAAAATGACGTAATTATCTTTTTATAAAAATAACTCTGGAAGTGTTACCGTTAAAACTATTAAACTACTCGGTAGTAAAAAAATGCGAATGTCTGGCGTGGTTGCATAGTAATACACCGGTATTGATTATTGATGCTTACGTAAAAAGTCACTCGGTTATACTCAATTATTGCTATAGTAATTCACGCATCATATCTCTCATATTATTGATTCAATTATTGTCACAAAGTATCATCCGCATAAAATGTTATTTTATTAAATCAATAATTGAGACGCATAAAGTTATTCATATTATAAATTGCAATATTTACAATGTCTAGAAGTTCATCAAGGAGAGTTTTGGTCACCTAATTGCGGCTACCAATAGGAGAAATCCTTATTGGAAAGCCCCTCTTTCCAGGAACGACCATTCGGTTGATAAATATTGTGAGTTATAATATTAATGATGAATGTTATTAAAATTGAAGTTGTGTTCGGAGTTGAATTTGGAAATGCGGACGTGATATTTGAGTCCGGACCGATAAAATTAGTAAAAATAGTCTATAAACACAAAATTTTCTGGAATTCACTATTTAGTCAAAAAGTCAGCAGTTGACTTTTTCAGGAAAAGTCAAACTTCAAAATTTCAAAATTTATATTTTTGATAAAAATGGTTTCATTGTGTTGGAATTATTTGTGTTAGTAAAAATTGACAATTATTTCGATAATAATTGATGTCTGGATGTTATATTGACCAATCGGGTATTTAACCGGATAAATGAGCAATTGATTGCTATTATTTCACATGATTATAACTATTTGTTCACATATGTGTACTATTGAATCACATTATTTACTATTAGGGGAGTTGGTGCAAGATTGATAATACTTGCATGACTAAGTTAAAAATGGAGGTATAGATGGAGGTATTTTACTGTAATTCGTATTTTTCACATGATTATACTATTGATTCACATAATTGAACTATTGATTCACATTATTTACTATTAGGGGAGTTGGTGCAAGATTGATAATACTTGCAGGACTAAATTAAAAATAAAAGAAAAGTTGGAGGTATTGTAATGTAATTTTCGAGCCCCAAAACGTGCAATTATTGAAACTATATTTTTCTATAAATAGAAGCTCATTCTTCCTTCATTTCTCACCAATTCACAAAAGCTTAAGAGCGATTATTATAGAGAGAAATTATAGAGAGAAAGAAGAAGAGAAGTCTGCTACCTCACTATTCCAGTATCCAGTTTTTCCAAGGTAGGGAATATTATTTTTTGTACTCGTAGGGAGTATTATTTCTTTCTTATCTATGAAGAGAACTTACATTATTCCATTCTTTATTATTACATTGGAATAACTCAGTATCTGCTGAGCTACCCTATACTTGGTGAAATTCTTTTGTTGTTTCATTCTTTATCATTCATTTTGAACATCCACGTCATGCATTCTACGCCAGATCCGGTTACATCTTTATTATTATCATTGGAATATCACGTGCATGTGCGTTTATGCCTAACTCGATTACATCTTTTATTATTCTCGTTAGAATATCCACGCTCATGCGTTTCTACGGACCGGGTTCCGCGCTCTTTATTATTACATTTGAATATCATGTTGCATGCTTTTTCTGGGGACCGATTAAAATCTTTATTATTACGTTGGAATATCCATGCATGCGTTCTATATGGACCCGATTACATCTTTATTATTCTGTTGGAATATCCTGTCTGTGCATTTTTCGTCGGACCTGATTCCGTTATTTATTATTCTGTTGGAATAACCTACCTGTGCGATCTATCGCATGCCTAGTGATTTCTTTTGTTATTCCATTCCTTATTATACTTAGTTGGTTAAAGTTTTGACATCTATACTCCATGAAATTAGTGTAATATCCTTGATATTTGTGCTTTATCCAGTATCTTTTCATGGAAATATTTTTCTGAGCATTCTTGAATTTTACTCTACAAAGCAGTATCATGTTGACAATTTGGACGTTATTAGTTCCTCGATAAAATATTTCTTGAACTTGTTTTATTGAAGTCTTATATCATTGTCATCATCCTCATGTTTATATTTTGTTGAAAGTCATCTATGGCCTATAGTGCATAGATGGACTTGGTATGATTATGACCAGGGATTATTCGGTGTAATCATGACCATAATGTTACAAATGATGTGATAAAAGTCCTCATTGGCCCGTAGTGGATTGATGGACAGTTGTTGGCATGATCATGACCATTATTGAATACACAAATATTCTTGGCCCGTAGTGCATGGATAATTGTGGTCGTGATACTAAAGAATATCCTTGGCCGTAGTGCAGGGGTGATTCGATGATGTGGATTATTTATTAAGCTAAGTCCCAGTGATAAAAGTGATGAAAAACCTCCTAAATCATAAAAGATAGTAGATTTTATTCTTTACTTGACTCTTTTAATGGATTGCTTGTTCCGCAATAGTTAAACTTGATGGTTGTTATATTGTATCAGTTTAACACTGTTGAAGGCTAACGATAATATATTCTACATTATCTTAGTCATAATATTTCCTACTGGGCTAGTTGAGCTCACCCTTTTACTTTTATTGTTCTCTTCAGGAAATGAGAACGTAGCAGGGACTAGTCGGGGAATGGAGTGACGGACCAGATGATAGCATTAGTAGTCCTCACTATTCAGTGAAATAGTGGAAAATAAATGTAATAATATTGAATTTGAGTTTGAATATTGTCTAGACGACAATATTTGTATTAAAACTCACATCTTATGTTTTGTCGTACTTTACACGACAATTGTATTATTAAGTTGTATTTGAATTTATGTGCCATGTAAGTGGCGACCCAAGATGGGTGACGTATACCTAATTTTGGGGGTGTCACAATACCATCGTTTGTCATCTGCTCAGTGGTGTTGTTCACAAGAGGAACATTGCCAGCCTGTTGCACATTCTCCTCTTTGGTGAGCAAAGGTGTCTGCACGGTCTCATTTACTCCACTGTTAACCTTCTCAGTCGACATTCTCAAATACTGCCATAAAACAAGGGTTAATTTAACAAATTAACAAATCACATAATACCCTTATATTATGACCGACCAACAAATAAGCTTAGGTAGGACACACTAGCGAAGGATTTACTCGTCTCTCCCCTCCATGTTCTATTCCCCGATCTCCGCTAGAGACCATATCACTAAGCTCTGATACCAACTGTGACGCCCCCAAAACAGGTCCATTCCATCCAACCCATTCTGAGTCGCCAAATACATGGTACAGAAACAACTTCATTAATACAATTGTTGTGCAAAATACGACAACACATAAACTGTGAGTTTAAATACAAATATTGTCTTCTAGACAATATTCATACTCAAATAAGTCCTCATTACAATTATTGATACACTATTTTATAAAATAGTGAGGACTACTAAAACAACCTGTCTTGAACCATTACTCCACACCCCGACTAGTTCCCCGCTTATATTCTCGCTCTCACGAGAAGAAAAATAGAACAAAAGGAAAAGAGTGAGCTCAACTAGCCTAGTAAAGAATATTATGACTAAGATAATGTACAACAAATTATCCTTAGTCTTCAACAGGGAAAAATCTGATAGAATACAATAGACAACAAGTTTTAGATCAACAACTGCAGCAGAAACAACAATTCATTAGAAGAGTTAAGTAGAGAATGAAATCTACTATCATCTATGAATTTAAAAGTTCATCATCGATATTTTATCCCTGTAACATCAATAAATATACATCATAAATCAAATATTCATCTTTGCACTACAGGCCAAAGATATTCACTAGTTGGTCATGTTCATCTAAACACCTGTTCATCTTTGCACTACGGGTCGAAGATATTCATCATAAAATCATTCATCTTTACACTACGGGCCAAAGATATTCAGTTATATCATCATTTAGGACTGAGGATGATGAAAAATATTTTAAAGAAAACGAATCCAGTGAAACAAAAGAACAAGTATTAAGGATTCATACTTTAAATAACCCAAGTTCGAAAATACTTCATAAATAACCAGAGTGGAGTAAAATTCAAGAATGATCAAAACATAGATCCAATCAAAGATAGGAATCATAACAGACGATCTTGGACACATAAAAGAAAATTTAATTTTTCTGTGAATAGTGTCGTATTCGTGAATAGTGACGTATACGTGAATAGTGCCGTATATATGAATAGTAACTCTGACACCAAAAGATAGAAATTTCACAAAAAACATCATCATGCTTCGTGAATAGTACTCATAAATAGTAACTCATGAATAGTAATTCATGAATAGTAACCCCGACATGAAAAGTTCTAAATTTGATAAAAATTCAGACCAATATTTTGGCATAATGATATTGAAGAAATAATATCATTTACGAAGAAAATAACATCCCTTACCTCGAAAGAATAGTACTTCTAGTTGAAACACCGGATATAAGCTATGACATGAACTTGCACCGTATAGCAACACTCAAAGTATCAAAATACTCACAATAATACACTCAATATATCGAGAGAGAAAGAGAGAGAAGATTTCAGTTTCTTGTGTAATTTTCAATTCTAACCTAATCACCCTATTTATAGGAAATTGCTTAGAACACCAAAGCAGAAAATTTATTAAAATAATTTTATTTAATAAAAATTCAAGCCCACCACCCAAGAATTTGAATTTCAGCAATTCACACATCCTAACCTTCTAAAAAAAATAAGAAAAAACGTTTTTCATAAAATAAATAATTAAAACTTCCAAAAATCAATTATTTTGGAACTTCGGAAATTCGGAACTTCAATAATTCATAATAAATAACCCTTTTATCAGAAAATTCAAATCTCGCAACTTTTTATATGAAATTCAATTCTCTACAACTTTGTAGAAGAAAGATTTTCCAAATTCCAAACAGAAATTGACCGAAATCCATATACGGACGATTTTTCATGCTATAATCAAATTTCAGTCAAGAAATGAGGTCCACCGACACACAAAACATGTGTTAATCATTTAATGCAACAAAAATACTCTTTCTCCTCATATACCCATATATCCCACATTCATTGTAAAAATATCATCATTATTCTATTATAATAATATAATAAAATATTATTTTATCAGAAAGGATAAAATATCAATTTTTAACAATTGTCACTTTAAAAATTTTCTCCATCTATATCCACATAAAATTAATATTTTCCTCATCATATAAATCAATAATTAATTATTCACAAATAATATTACAGAATCACATCAATCGACAACGGTAGTTTCGGTGAAAGAGGGCTTTCAATAAGAATTTCTCCTTCATGGCGCCTTATTGATTAGGTGACCAAACCTCTCTTGACGCGAACTTTCTAGACATTGCCAATAATGTTTTCTAATAATATTAATCGGATAATATGAATTATTGCTTCGATAATGGAAAAATCTTGTGTAGTGACAATTATTGAAACAACAAGAATATAAAAATCAACGCAGACAATTATTGAATCAATAAAATAAAATCGAATGAAGATTAATTTGTAACAATTATTGAGTAGTGCCTTCTTACATAAGAATCAATAATTGGTGCAATACTGGTAATATCGCAGGCAACAACGCCAGACATTATTGTTGTAAGACCCCAACTTATTATTAATGAAATTTAATTTTCTCTATTTATTATTTTGAAATAGTAAGGGTTGATGTGATTAATGTGGATAGTTAGGGGTAAAAAATCATAAATATTTCAAAATAAGCAAGTGGTTATAAAATATTCATTGTTGTGGGGAATATTCGTTTGGTCGTGGAATATTAAATGATCGTTTGGGAATATTAAATTTATTTGCCAAGCAGCGACCATGTGTGGGCCCCATAACTAAAAGCGATTGGATGAAGAAAACGACAAATATAAGTTGGTTAAAAATAATTGGCAGAAAGTTACATACAATTAATCTTGTTAAAATACTCGGTGGTTAAAACACAAGTAGCACTTTGCGGTATTGCACCAATTATTGATTCTTACGTGAAGAAGGCACTACTCAATAATGGTTTACGAATTATCGCTCGAAGATTTTATTGAGTTAATAATTCTTCTGCGTTGATATTTTATATTCTTTGTTGTTTCAATAATTGTCATTACACAATATTTTTCATTATCGAAGCAATAATTCATATTATCTAAATAATATTATTAGATAACATTATTGGCAATGTCTAGAAAGTTCATCTAACGAGAGGTTTGGTCACCTAATTTGGCGCCAAGAAGGAGAAATTCTTATCGAAAGCCCCCTTTCCAAGAGGCTGCACGGTTGTCAATATTGTGATTACGTAATATTATTTGTGAATAATTAATTATTGATTCATATGATGAGAAAATATTAATTTTATGTGGATATAGATGGAGAAAATTTTAATGTGACAATTGTTGAAAATTGAAATTTTATCTTTTACGATAAAATAATTCATTTAAATATATTATTATATTTTAATAATATAATAATGGTGATATTTTTACAACGAATGTGGGATATATGAGTATACGAGGAGGAAGAGTATTTTGTTGCAATAAATATTTAAAACATGTTAAACATGTCGATGGACCCCATTTATTGATTGAAATTTGATTATAATTTGTAAAATTGCCCGTTTGTGGATTTCGGTCAATTTCTGCTTTGGAATCGGAAAAACTTTCTTCCGTAAAGTTGTAGAGAATTGAATTTTCTATAAAAAAATTCGAGATTCGAATTTTCCGATAAAAGGGCTATTTATTGTGAATTATTGAAGTTTCAAGTCTCAAATAATTGATTTTTGGAAGTTTTAATTATTATTTTAAAGAAAAACGTTTTTTGCATTTAAGTGGGCTAACATGTGATATTAATTGCTGAAATCAGATCTTCAAAGATGGGCTAAGGAAATTTATAATATATATTAATATTTTATTAAATTTTCTGCTTTGGTGTTCTAAGCATTTTTCCTATAAATAGGGTGCTTAGGTTAGAATTGAAAATAACACCAGAAACTGAAGTTTTCTCTCTCTATATTATCGAGCGTATTCTTGTGAGTATTTTGAGTATACTTTGAGTATTGTTAGATGGTGCAAGTTCCCTTCAACACTATACCCGGTATTCCAGCTAGAAGTACTAATCTTTCGAGGTAAGGGATGTTATTTTCTTCTCAAATGATATTATTTCTTCAATATCATTATGCTGAAATATTGGTTGGAACTTTTTATCAAATTTGGAACTTTTTCATGTTGGGGTTACTATTCACGAGTTACTATTCACGAGTACTATTCATGAAGCGTGAAGATGTTTTTTGTGGAATTTCTATCTTTTGGTGTCGGAGTTACTATTCACGTATACGGCACTATTCACGTATACAGCACTATTCACCGAAAAATAAAATTTCTTCTTTTTGTCCAAAATATCTATTTTGGATACTAGCTTTGATTGTATCCATGTTTTGATCATTCTTGAATTTTACACCACTATGATTATTTTTGAGGTATTTTTGAACATGGATAAAACAAAGTACGAATCCTTAATCCTTAATCCTTGTCATTTTGTTTCACTGGATTCGTTTCTTTAAAAAAATATTTTTCATCATCCTCAGTCTTAAATGATGATATTATTGAATATCTTTGGCCTGTAGTGCAAAGATGAATGATTTCTGAAGAATATCTTTGGGTCGTAGTGCAAAGATGAGCAGTGTTTAGATGAACATGACCAATCGATGAATATCTTCGCCTCAGTAGTGCAAAAGATGAATATTTGATTCGGATGTATATTGATTGATGTTACGAGGATAAAAGATAGATGATGAACTTTTAAATTCATACATAGAAGATAGTAGTTTGCATTCTCTACTTAACTCTTCTAATGAATTATTATTTTCGCTGCGAATATTGATTTAAAATTTGTTGTCTAATTTGTCGACTGAGAATATTAACAATGGAAATGAGACCGTGGAGACGGCTGTACTCACCAACGAGGAGAACGTGCAACAGGCTGGCAATGTTCCTCTTGTGAACAACACCACCGAAAGCGAGATGATGAATGAGGGATGTTTAGAAGCTTTTGCGATTCATGCAAAATCGCATTGAGGAGACTCGTGTTCAAAATCTGAGGAGGAAATGATAGCAATTCACGGGTTGTCACAATGCAAGCGAGCTTCAAAGAGTTGGGACCACTAGAATTTAGGGAAAGCCGGATCCGATCATGGCGGAAACATGGGTCAAACAAATTACCAAGATATTCGATGTCTTGGGATGCACGGAGGAACAGAAGGTTCCATTCGCCACCTTTATGTTAAAGTGGCGAGGCGGACTCATCGTGGGGAGAATGCGGAAGCGTACTCCATCCAATACGCACTCAAAGCATGTCTTGGGAAACGTTTCAGAAACTATTTAATGACAAATACTTTCACGAAAGTGTTCGCTATATGAAGGAAGTGGAGTTCATCGATTAGAGCAAAACAACATGGCGATTGTCTCGAAGACGAGGCAAAGTTTACTGAGAGTTATCCGTGTTTGCACCTCATTTGGTGGAGAATGAGGAACGATGACGCGGATGTTTCTTAGAGGTTTGAAACCCAAAGATACGTCAAGATCTCATTTCTCATAAACTTTCTCTATTCAGGATGTTGTAAAGCAGGCTCAATTATTAGAGCGAGATAACGAGTACGGTGTCGAGGGACCACAACCGAGGATCGTACCGGAGATAGCGATCAATGTAATAATGATAACCACGGAGAAGGAAAGCAGATGGACAAAATGGTAACCACTATGGTGGTAATCATGGCCATGAAAATGTAAGAAGCGAGTCGGGAGGAGATTTTAAAAAGAGGACATTTAACAACGACCATATGAAGACGGCGGTCTCACCGTGACAAAGAATCGGGTTCTAAGGGAGGAGAACGACCACCGGCCATATGCTATAAATGCGGGAAAGAGGGACATATCGGTCAAACTGTCCACAACGATTCAAGGTATGCTATAATTGTGGAAAGGAAGGACATATCGCTCGAGATTGTATGCAGAAAGCGAAACCTAGTTCGGCCGGGGACGGTGACTCAAAAGATCATCCCGAAAAAGTCAAAGTCAACGATTCCGGAAGAGCGTTTGTTGTGGATTGGTCAAAATGCGAGGAACCCAAACGAGGTGATCACGGGTAAGCTATTTATAAATTCTTGCGAAGTTTATACCTTACTTGATACCGGTCTTTACCCATTCATTTATCTCTCCGCTTGTGCTCAACGTTTAAACTTGACTCGGAGAAATTAAACTTTGACCTATCTGTGGAAACTCAGTTAGGAGAAACTTTCATCACATCCATTGTTTATAAATCTTGTTTGATTCAAGTTGGCACCATTACCTTACACATTGACCTTATCTCTTTAAAGATACTTGCTTTTGATGTGATTTTAGGGATTGATTGGTTAACTACTCATCATGCCAAAATTGATTGTTTTCGTAAGGTTGTTTGTTTTCATATTCTAACCAACCTGTTATGCTAATTCAAGCAACTAAACCATTAAAATCAATCATCGTCATATCTAATCATAAAGCTATTCGTTTATTGAAAAGCGGATGTCAAGCTTTCTTAGCCCATGTTATGGATTTGAATAAAGACACGTCAAATTTGAATAATATTCTGTTGTTATTGACTTTCCGACGTATTTCAGAAGAACTTCCTTACTACCCCGTAGCGTGAAGTTGAATTCTTTATTGATCTTGAACCGGTACAAAGCCCATTTCTAAAACCCCATATCGAATGGCTCCTATTGAACTTCAGAGTTAAAGGTCCAACAATGGGAATTGTTGGACATCGGTTTCATTCGTCTTAGTACATCTCCTTGGGGTACTCTGTTTTATTTATAAAGAAGAAAGGCGGGAGTATGCGACTTTGTATTGACTATCGGGGAATTGAACCATGTCACCATCAAGAATAGGTATCCTCACCTCGTATTGATGACTTGTTTGACCGATTGCAAAAGGCACAATTCTTTTCAAAAATCGATCTTCATTCCGGATATCATCGGTGAAGATTAGAGGCGAGGATATTCCAAAGACGCGCTTCGAGAACTTCGGTATGGGCATTATGAATTTTTAGTCATGTCTTTCGGACTAACTAATGCTCCTGCGACTTTCATGGATATGATGAACCGAGTATTCAAGGAATATTTGGATCGATTCGTTGTTGTCTTTATTGATGACATCCTTATATATTCCAAAAGTCGTGAAGATCATGAGAACCATTTGAAGTGGTACTCCAAAGGCTTCGTGAAAACAAACTATATGCCAAATTGAAGAAATGTGAGTTCGGCGAGGAAGTAGCATTCCTTGGGCACGTGGTGTCGAAACATGGAGTATCTGTTGATCCGTGCCAAGATTGAAGCAATACAAAGTTAGAGCAACCAAGAAGTCGGATCAAGCACGTAGCTTTTTGGGCTTATTTGGTTATTATCGGAGATTCGTGGAAGGGTTTTCTCGAATCGCTACTCCATTAACTCAGCTAACTCGGAAGGATACAAAATCGTTTGGAGTGAAGAATGCGAGAAGAGTTTCCAAGAGCTTAAGAGGAGACTTATTTCTAAGACTGTTCTAACAATACCATCCGGTTCGGATGGATTTGTTATCTGAGTGATGCTTCGTGCAAAGGGTTAGGATGTGTTCTCATGCAACGGGAAAGTCATAGCCTATGCCTCATGACAACTTAAAGAGTATGAGAGGAATTATCCTACTCATGATCTAGAGTTAGCTAAATCGTTTCAGCGCTAAAAATATGGAGGCACTATCTATATGGGGAGAAAGTGGAGATATATTCGGACTATAAAAGCCTTAAATATTTCTTCACTCAAAAAGAACTCAACATGCTGCAGAGCGACGTTGGCTCGAGCTATTGAAAGACTACGACCACACTATTCAATACCATTACGGAAAGCTTAACGTGGTAGGTGACGCGTTGAGTAGAAGATCATATGCGGAACGAAAAGCGATGATGTCAAGTATACACATAGAGCCAACTTTAATAGAAAAAGTTAAGGTTGCTCAAGCCAGCGATCCGGAGTGACGCGCGTATGAAGAAGAAAGTACAAGAAAGAGCTATTCCTAGGGCGAGAATTGATGAAGAAGGAATACTTGAGTCCACTCTAGACTTTGTGTTCCTAACGACTACGATTTGAAGTACAAGATTATGATGGAGGCACACAATACACCATTTGCAATCCATCACGGAAGTACTAAAATGTATCGTGATCTTCGACATACATTTTGGTGGAACAATATGAAGAGAGGGATTGCAAAGTTTATCTCAATGTGTTTAACTTGTCAACGTGTAAAAGGCGAGCATCCGGTACCTAAGGGTCCATTGCAACCACTTGAGATTCCGAAATGGAAGTGGGAACACATTACCATGGATTTCATTACGGGTCTTCCTACGGTTTCTCAAGGCATCAATGCTATTTGGGTTATTGTTGATAGATTAACCAAGTCCGCTTCATTTCTTACCGACACACGGAGACTTATTCCCTTGAACGTCTTGCTAGTATATACGTGAATGAGATTGTGAGGTTGCATGGCATGCCAGTATCCATAGTTTCGGATCGTGACCCAAGATTCACTTCAAGATTTTGGGTTAGCTTACAAAAAACTATGGGCACGGATTTACGATTTAGTTCGGCATACCATCCCCAAACGAACGGACAATCAGAGAGGACTATTCAAACTCTTGAAGATCTATTAAGACTCGTGTCCTAGACTTCAAGGGGTTGGGATAAGTATTTACCATTGGTGGAATTCTCCTACAACAATGGTTATCGTGCAAGTATAGGTGTGGCTCCATTGAAGCATTATATGGACCGAAAATGTTGTTCTCCAATATGTTGGGATGAGGTGGGTGAAGCAACATTGTTGGGACCCGAGTTAATACGATATGACTCACCGAAAAGATTCAAATGATTCGACAACGTATACAAACGGCACAAGATCGACATAAAAGAGTTATGCGGATCTTCTTGAAAGGATGTGGAATTTAGTGTAGGGATCATGTATTGTTGCGAGTTGCTCCATGGAAGGGAGTTACAAGATTTGGGAAGAGAGGAAAGCTCAATCCACGATTTATTGGTCCATTTCAAATTCTTGACCGAAGTAGGAAATGTAGCCTATAGACTTACGTTACCTCCAAGTATGTCTCGTGTTCATAATGTGTTTCACATATCGCGTACTTCAGTAAATATGTGAAAGACCCGAACCACGTTATAGAATTAGAACCGGACGAAATAGCCAAGACTTAACGTCACGAGGAGGTACTGTCAAGATCTTGGATAGGAAGGAGCATGTCCTACGCTAGAAAAGGTCATACCACAAGTTAAAGTTTTGTGGAGGAATCATGCTATAGAGGAACCGACACGGGAATTGGAAAGCGGAAATGAAAGCGAGGTATCCTCACCTTTTGAAACACCGTCAGTACGTCACGTCAATTTCGAGGACGAAATTTCATAAGGAGGGAGGTTGTAAGACCCCAACTTATTATTAATGAAATTTATTTTTTCTATTTATTATTTTGAAATAGTAAGGGTTGATGTGATTAATGTGGATAGTTAGGGTAAAATATAAATATTTCAAAATAAGCAAGTGGTTATAAAATATTCATTGTTGTTTGGGGAATATTCGTTTGGTCGTGGAATATTAAATGCATCGTTGGGAATATTCATTTACGGTGTTACCATGTGTGGGCCCCATAACGAGAAAAGCGATTGGATGAAGAAAAGCGACAAATATAAGTTGGTTAAAAATAATTGGCAGAATTTACATCACAGATTATCTTGTTAAAATACTAAATTGGTTAAAACACGTGATTACGGTATTGCACCAATTATTGATTCTTACGTGAAGAAGGCACTACTCAATAATGGTTACGATAATTCTTTATTCGATATTTTATTGAGTTAATAATTCTTTGCGTTGATATTTTATATTCTGTTGTTGTTTCAATAATTGTCATTACACAATATTTTTCATTATCGGGCTAATAATTCATATTATCCGAATAATATTATTAGATAACATTATTGGCAATGTCTAGAAAGTTACATACTAAGGAGAGGTTTGGTCACCTAATTGCGCGCGCCAAGAAGGAGAAATTCTTATTGGAAAGCCCCTCTTTCTTGGGAGCGCACTGGTTGTCAATATTGTGATTTCGTAATATTATTTGTGAATAATTAATTATTGATTCATATGATGAGGAAAATATTAATTTTATGTGGATATAGATGGAGAAAATTTTTAATGTGACAATTGTTGAAAATTGAAATTTTATCTTTTTTACGATAAAATAATTCATTTAAATATATTATTATATTTTAATAATATAATAATGGTGATATTTTTACAACGAATGTGGGATATATGAGTATACGAGGAGGAAGAGTATTTTTGTTGCAATAAATATTTAAAACATGTTAAACATGTCGGTGGACCCCATTTATTGGTGAAATTTGATTATAGCACGTAAAATTGCCCGTTTGTGGATTTTGGTCAATTTGCATTTGGAATTCGGAAAAACTTTCTTACGTAAAGTTGTAGAGAATTGAATTTTCTATAAAAACCCGAGATTGAATTTTACGATAAAAGGGCTATTTATTGTGAATTATTGAAGTTCAAGTCTCAAATAATTGATTTTTGGAAGTTTTAATTATTATTTTAAAGAAAAAGCGTTTTTTGCATTTAAGTGGGCTAACATGTGATATTAATTGCTAAAATCAGATCTTCAAAGATGGGCTAAGGAAATTTATAATATATATTAATATTTTATTAAATTTTACGCTTTGGTGTTCTAAGCATTTTTCTATAAATAGGTGCTTAGGTTAGAATTGAAAATAACATTTAAATCGAAGTTTTTTCTCTCTATATTATCGAGCGTATTCTTGTGAGTATTTTGAGTATACTTTGAGTATTGTTAAGCGGTGCGAAGTTCCTTGAGACTATATACATTATTCCAAATTTAAGTACTAATCTTTCGAGGTAAGGGATGTTATTTTCTTCTCAAATGATATTATTTCTTCAATATCATTATCTTTGAAATATTGGTTGGAACTTTTTATCAAATTTGGAACTTTTTCATGTCGGGGTTACTATTCATGAGTTACTATTCACGAGTACTATTCATGAAGCGTGAAGATGTTTTTTATGGAATTTCTATCTTTTGGTGTCGGAGTTACTATTCACGTATAAAGCACTATTCACGTATACGGCACTATTCACCGAAAAATAAAATTTCTTCTTTTTGTCCAAAATATCTATTCTGGATACTAGCTTTGATTGTATCCATGTTTTGATTATTCTTGAATTTTACACCACTATGATTATTTTTGAGGTATTTTTGAACATGGATAAAACAAAGTACGAATCCTTAATCCTTAATCCTTGTCATTTTGTTTTCTTTGGATTCGTTTCTTTAAAAAATATGTTTCATCATCCTCGGTCTTAAATGATGATATTATTGAATATCTTTGGCACAGAGTGCAAAGATGAATGATTTTGAAGAATATCTTTGGTCAGTAGTGCAAAGATGAGCAGTGTTTAGATGAACATGACCAATCGATGAATATCTTTGGCTGTAGTGCAAAGATGAATATTTGATTCAAGATGTATATTGATTGATGTTACGAGGATAAAAGATGAGCGATGAACTTTTAAATTCATACATAGAAGATAGTAATTTGCATTCTCTACTTAACTCTTCTAATGAATTATTATTTCGCTGCGAATATTGATTTAAAATTTGTTGTCTATTGTATTCTATTAGATTTTTCCTGTTGAAGACTAACGGTAATTTGTTGTATATTATCTTAGTCATAATATTCTTTTCTTGGGCTAGTTGAGCTCACCCTTTTCCTTTTTGTTCCATTTTTCTTCTCAAGAGACAAGAATATAAAGCGAGTACTTAGAGTGGGGTATGGAATGAAGGTTTTAGAAAGGATTGTTTAGTAGTCCTCACCATTTTGTAAAATAATGTATCACTAAATGTGATGAGGATTTATTTGAGTATAGATATTGCTAGAAGATAATATTTGTATTCAAACTCACGCTTTTTCTTGTTGTAATAATAAAGTTGTAGTTGTTTCTGTACCATGTATTGACAACTCAGAATAGGTGATGTATACCTATTTTGGGGGCGTCACAACTGTTTTTTAACCAATGGGTATTCCAACAGTATTAACGGTAACAACTACGCCGTTATTTATAAACAACTTATACTTGTCATTTTCTTCATCCAATCGCTTTTCGTTATGGGGCCCCACAACAATTTCGAAATAAATCGAATATTCTCACGTGCAAAGAATATTCCACGACCAAACGAATATTCTCCGACAACAATGAATATTTTATAACCACTTGCTTATTTGAAATATTTGCGCATTTTACCCATAACTAACCACATTAATCAAATCAACCCCTTACTATTTCAAAATAATAAATAGAGGAAATTTAATTTCATTAATAATAAGTTGGGGTCTTACACTCCTCCCCTAGAATTTGTTGTTGGTGCTGTGCTGCTGCTGATGTCTTCCCGTCATTGTTGAATATCCTCTTTATGAAATTTCCACTTGACTCACCTCTCCTATTATCATGGCCACGATGACCACCCGAGTGGTTACCGCCTTTGTTCATATTTTTCCCTCCTCGCTGGTTATCATCACTCTGATGACTGCTGTCACCGGTATGACCCTGGTTGTGGTCCCTCAGTTGAACATACTCACTATCTCATTCTAATAATTGAGCCCTGTTGACAACATCTGAATATAGAGAAAATTTATGAGAGATAAGGTATTGACGAATCTCGGGTTTTAGACCTCTCAGAAATATCCTTGTCATTCGTTCCTCATTCTCTACCAAATGAGGTGCAAACCTGGATAACTCAGCGAACTTCGCTTCATACTGGGACACCGTCATGTTGTTTTGTTCCAGTTTGATAAACTCTACCTCCTTCATATGACTAATACTTTCAGGAAAGTACTTGTCATTGAAAAGTTTTTGAAACGTTTCCCAAGACATGTTGAGTGCAGCAGGCTGGGTACGCTTCACAGACTCCCACCAGTAGTCTGCCTCACCGCGGAATATAAAGGTGGAGAATGGAATCTTTTGTTCCTCCGTGCATCCCAAGACATCGAATATCTTGGTAATTTGCTTGACCCATGTTTCCGCCTTGATCGGATCCGGCTTTCCAATAAATTTTGGTGGTCCCAACTCCATGTTTGGCTATCACTTCCACCCGTATTTTGTACACGAGTCTCCCTCGTCTGATTTTGCATTAACTGCAAAAAGCTCCTAAACATTCCATCATGCATCGTTTGCTCGGTAGTATTGTTTACAGGAGGAATATTACCTTCCTGTTGTACGTTCTCCTGGTTTGTGACTAAAGGTTGTTCCACAGTCTCATACACTCCATTGTTAACGTTCTCAGCAACCAATTTTAAATACTGCCATAAAATAAGGGTTAATTAAACAAATTAACATATCACATAATATCCCTATATTGTAACTGACCAACAAATAAGATTAGATAGGACACACTAGTGAAGGATTTATTCATCTCTCCCCTCCTAGTTCTATTCTCCAATCTCCGCCAGAGACCATATCCCTAAGCTCTGATACCAACTGTGACGCCCCCAAAATTGGTATACAACACCCATTCTGAGTCGCCAAATACATGGTACATAAAGCAAACTACAACTTCAATAATACAATTGTCGTGCAAAATACGACAACACATACTGTGAGTTTAAATACAAATATTGTCTTCTAGACAATATCCACACTCAAATAAGTCCTCATTACAATTATTCAAACACTATTTTATAGAAATAGTGAGGACTGCTAAAACATCTTTCTAGAACCATCACTCCATTTTGCCCCGACTAGATCCTGCTTATGTTCTCACCTCCTGAGAAGAAAAATGGAACAAAAAGGAAAAGGGTGAGCTCAACTAGCCCAATAAAGAATATTATGACTAAGATAATATACAACAAATTATCATTAGTTTTCAACAGAAAAAATCGATAAAATATATAATAAACAACAAGTTTTAGATCAACAAACCGCAGCCGAAAACAACAATCCATTAGAAGAGTCAAGTAGAGAATGAGTTCTACTATATTCTAAGATTTAAAAGTCCATCATCAATATTTTATCCCTGTAACAACAATCAATATACATCTTTAATCAATATTCATCTTTGCATTACAGGCCAAAGATATTCATTTGTATCACCAGTTGGTTATGTTCATCTCCACACCTGTTCATCTTTGCACTACGATCCAAAGATATTCATCAGTTAATCATTCATCTTTGCACTACAGGCCAAAGATATTCAGTAATATCATCATTTAGGACTGAGGATGATGAACAATATTTTAAAGAAAACGAATCCAGTGAGACAGAAGGACAAATATTAAGGATTAGTATAACAGTTTATCCAAGATCAATAATACTCCATAATAACCAATTTTGAAGCTGAATTCAAAAATAAAGACCAAAACATGGATACAATCAACGATAGTAACCATAATAGATATCTTGGACAAAAAGAAAAAAAAATTATTTTTCGGTGAATAGTGACGTATTTGTGAATAGTGCCGTATACGTGAATAGTGATAGTGATGTATACGTGAATAGTAACCCCGACATAAAAAGTTCCAAATTGGATAAAAAGTTCAAACCAATATTTTGGCATAATGATATCGAAAGAAATAATATCATTTACGAAAAAAATAACATCCCTTACCACAAAATAACCGTACTTCTGATTGAATTTGGATATAGTGCGGACAGAAACTTGCACTGAATAGCAACTCTCAAAATATCAAAATACTCACAAAAATACTCTCAATAATCTAGAGAGAAAGAAAACTTGTTTCTGGTATAATTTTCAATTCTAACCTAAGCGTCTATTTATAGGAAAATGCTAGAACGCCATAAGAGACTAAATAATAAATTAATAATATTTCATTTCTTATTTTCTACGCATGCTTCTTGACCAAGCTCAGCCACCAACCATCTTTGAAAAAAATTTGACAGCCCATACGTGTTAAACAAAAGTGGGTCCCACCCATAATTTAATAAAAATCATTTTATTTTCTGAAACTTCAGTAATTCATAGAAAATAGTCCGTTTATCAGAAAAATATGAATTTTATGTCCATTCCACACTTAAATCAATTCTCTACAACTTTGTAGCTTTGAGTTTTCCAAATTCCAAGCAGAAAATATTCAAATCCATAAGCGGATGATTTTAATACCTCCACAATCGTCAAAATCTCGATAAAACACCTCAAAGATTAATTCCTTCATTTTTATCCACATAAAAATAAATATATCCATCATTTATATCAATATAAAATAAATATTACCTTATCATAAAAATCAATAATTAATTATTCACAAATAATATTACAGAATCACAATTATGACAACCCGGCCGTTCCCAGGAAAGAGGGGGCTTTCTAATAAGAATTTCTCCCTACTGGCGCGCAATTAGGTGACCAAACCTCTCCTTGAGAGAACTTTCTAGATATTGCCAATAATGCTATCTAATAATATTATTCAAATGATATGAATTATTGATCTGATAATGGGAAATACTGTGCAGTGATAATTATTGAAACAACAATAATATAAAATATCAATACAGCAATTATTGAATCAATAAAATAAAATATTGAACAGTAATTATTGTAACAATTATTGAGTAGTGCATTCTTACGTAAAAATCAATAATTCAAAAATACTGTGCATCCACGCGTATTACTGTATTTTAACCACCGGGTATTCCAACAGTGTTAACGGTAACAACTACGTCGTTATTTATAAAAACTCAAACTTGTCATTTTCTTCATCTGATAGTTATTTTGTTATGGGGCCCACAAATGATTGTGCCGTCGTACGAATATTCCCCGACAACAAGAATATTCCACGACCAAACGAATATATTCCCCGACAACAATGATTATTTTATAACCACTTGCTTATTTTGCAAAATTTGCACATTTCACCCATAACCAGAGAATTATATGAAATTAATACCTTATTATTCACAATAATAATTAGAGGAAATTCGATTTTATTCATAATAAGTTGGGGTCTTACATAAGGGGTATTCTTTCTTTGTTATTCATGAAGAGAACTTCTGTTATTCCATTATTTATTATTCTGTTGGAATAACCTGTATACGCGGGCTACCCTATACTTGGTGAAATTCTTCTGTTATTCCATTTTTATTATTCTGTTGGAACATCGTGTCTGTGCTTTACGCATGACCTGGTTCCATTATTTATCATTCTGTTGGAATATCCTGTTTATGCATTTATGCATGACCTGGTTCTGTTATTTATTATTCTATTGGAATAACCTGTCTGTGCGGTCTATCGCATGCCTGGTGATTTCTTTTGTTATTCCATTCTTTATTATACTCAGTTGGTTAAAGTTTTGACTTCTATACTCCATGAAATTAGTGGAATATCCTTGATATTTGCGCATCATCTAGTATCTTTTTATGGAAATATTCTTCTGAGAATTCTTGAGTGTTACTCTACAAAGAAGTATCATGTTGACAATTTTGACATTATTAGTTCCTGGATAAATTAATTCTTGAACTTGTTTTATTGAATTCTTATATCCTTGTCATCATCCTCATATTTATATTATGTTGAAAGTCATCTGTGGCCTGTAGTGCATAGATGGACTTGGTATGATTATGACCAGGGACTATTCGGTGTAATCATGACCGTAATATTACAAATGATGTGGAAAAAGTCCTCATTGTCCCGTAATGCATTGATGGACGGTTGTTGGGATGATAATAACCATTGATGAATACACGAATATCCTTGGCCTGTAGTGCATGGATAATTTATGGTCGTGATACTATTGAATATCCTTGGCCGTAGTGCAGGGATGATGTGAATTATTTATTAAGCTGAGTCTCAGCGATAAAAAGAAATGAAAAACCTTTTAAATCATAGAAGATAATAGATTTTATTCTCTACTTGACTCTTCTAATGGATTGCTTGTTCCGCTGCAGTTAAACTTGATGTTTGTTATATTTTATCAGTTTAACACTGTTGAAGGATAATGATAATTTATTCTGCATTATTTTAGTCATAATATTTCTTACTAGGCTAGTTGAGCTCATCCTTTTACTTTCATTATTCTCTTCAGAAAATGAGAACGTAGCAGGGACTAGTCGGGGAACAAAGTGATGGTTCTAGATGGTGCATTAGTAGTCCTCACTATTCTGTGAAATAGTGTGATAATAAATGTAATGAGGACCCAATTGAGTTTGTATATTGTCTAGATGACAATATTTGTATTAAAACTCACAGCATATGTTTAGTCATATTTTACACGATTGTTGTATAATTAAGTTTGTATTTGAATTCTGTATCATGTATTTGGCGACTCAAGATGGGTGATGTATACCTATTTTGGGGGTCTGACACATAAGGCTTTGTTTGGGAAAACCCTTTAATTTTTAAAGAATTTATATAATAAGCCTTGTTTGGCAAAAACTAAATTAAACTACTTTAATTTATTTTATTAACTCTTTATAATATAGTTATTTGTCACACTATATTTAATCAAGCTTTCATATTTATTTTAAATAATGCAAATTACAATTAATAAAATAAATCCTTTAATCACATAACACAATACAAATAATTAATCATTTAAATTGAAATATCAATATCATAATCATTTCTTTAATTCATCAATTATTTATTTAATAAATAGTTAACTAAATAAAATTAAATCAATTGAACAAATATTTATTCAACGATAATCACATCCATTAAATATATATCTAAATCAATAAATATTTATTCAACGATAATCACATCCATTAAATATTTATATAAATCAATAAATATTTAATATTACATTTAAAATTCTGGAATTTTACATCATTCCCTCCTTAAAAGGATTCTGTCCTCAGAATCACAATTCAAACAATCAAATCATCATATTCTTCCATACTTATAAAGATTCTGTCCCCAGAATCGAAGACATAGATTAAACAAATAACTCAGGGTAACTTTTCATCATTTCAGCTTCGAGTTCCCACGTTGCCTCTTCAACATTATGGTTTCTCCATATCACTTTCACAGAAGGTATCACTTTATTTCTGAGCACTTGTTCTTTTCTGTCGACTATCTGGATAGGAACTTCTTCATAAGACAAATCTTTATCAAATTGCAATGGTTCATACTCGATCATGTGCTTGTAATCGGGTTTGTAACACCGAAATGTGAAAAACATTATGAATGTTTTCCAACTCTGGAGGTAGAGCTACCTCATAAGCCACTTCCCCCACTCTTCGTAGTATTTTAAACGGTCCAATAAATCTTGGGCTGAGCTTTCCTTTCTTGCCAAAACGAATCTTCCCCTTCCAAGGAGAAACTTTTAGGAAAACAAAATTTCCTACTTCAAATTCGCGATTCTGCCTATGTTGATCGGCATACATTTTATGTTTGTCTAGGGCTGCTACCAATCTTGTCCTGATGAGTTTGACAACTTCAGTAGTTTGTTGTACCAATTCTGGTCCTAACAGTTGGCGTTCACCAACTTCATCCCAGCACAGTGGAGTTCTGCACTTTCTGTCGTACAATGCCTCGTAAGGTGGCATGTCGATGCTCGCATGGTAACTGTTGTTGTAGGCAAATTCTACCAACGGTAAATGTTTATCTCAGCTTCCTTCGAAATCTATGATGCATGCTCTCAGCATATCTTCCAACGTTTGGATAGTTCGTTCGCTTTGCTCGTCGGTTTACGGATGGTATGTTGTACTCATTCACAACTGTGTTCCCATACATTCTTGTAGTCTTTTCCAGAAGTTCGATGTGAACCTTGGATCTCTATCTGACACAATTGACACTAGAACTCCATGTCTTGACACGATCTCTTTAACGTACAGTTTCGCTAGCTGATCAAGATTAAATCTAATCTTTATTGGCAAAACGTGTGCAGATTTTGTTAGTCTGTCCACTATTACCCATATCGCATTGTATCATTTCTAAGTTATTGGAAGTTGTACCACAAAATCCATTGTAATATGCTCCCATTTCCATTCTGGTATTTCCAACAGTTGAAGTAAACCGCTTGGTCGTTGATGTTCAGCTTTCACCTTCTGACACGTCAAACATTTTGCAACGTATTCTGCAACGTCTCTTTTCATATTCAGCCACCAAAAATGTCACCGCAGATCTTGATACATCTTTGTACTTCCTGGATGAATTGAATATCTTGTGTTGTGTGCTTCGGTTAAGATTTCATCTTTAAGCTCTGGCACTGCTGGAACCCAAATTCTATCCTCGAATCGCAGTAGTCCTTCGGTATCGATCTTGTATTTTACATCACTACCCTCAACCACTTTCTCTTCGATTGTTTCGCATTCTTTATCTTGTAGTTGAGCATTCTTCACTTTGTCCACCAAAGTTGGACTGACATCTATCTGAAATAGTCGTTCATCGAATTCCTTTGGAAATTTGATTTCCAACTCTATCTTTGTCATTGCTGAAATAAGCTCCTCCTGAGTAGTTATCAGCATCAACTTCTCCCGACCTTTCCTGCTCAAAGCATTTGCAACCACATTCGCTTTGCCCAGATGATAAAACATCTCACAATCGTAATCCTTTTTCAATTCCATCCACCTTCTTTGTCGCATATTCAGGTCTTTCTGTGTGAAAATATACTTCAGACTTTTATGAATTGTGTAGATTTCATATTTCTCTCCATAGAGATAGTGACTCCATATCTTGAGAGCATATACTACTGTAGCCAATTCCAAATCATGAGTCGGATAACCTTTCTCATAATCCTTCAGTTGTCTTGATGCATACATAATTACTTTGCCGTTCTACATAAGAACACATCCCAACCCTTTATGTGAGGTATCACTATACACCAAAAAATTACCTGTGCTATCTGGTAATGACAACACAGGTGCCATGCTTAATTTCTTCTTCAAATCCTGGAAGCTTTCTTCACATTTCTCTGTCCAAACAAATTTCACAGCTTTCCTTGTCAAATTTGTTAATGGAGTGGTTATCTTAGAAAAATCTTGAATAAATAAATGCGTCTGTAATACTTAAATTGGGTCCCAAGAAACTCCTTACTTACAGCCGATTGTTCTTGGTTGTTCCCAATTGATTACAGCTTCCACTTTTGATGGATCCACGGAAATCCCATCCTCGTCAATCACGTGCCCAAGAAATTGCACACGATCTAGCCAAAATTCGCACTTAGAGAATTTCGCTTACAACTTTTTCTTTCTTAGTGTCTCCATTGTTAAACGTAAGTGTTCCACATGTTCTTCTTGAGTTTTGGAATACACCAGAATATCATCGATGAATATCACTACAAACTTGTCTAAGAATGGTTTAAACACCCTATTCATCAAATCCATGAATGCAGCAGGTGTATTGGTTAAACCAAAAGACATCACCAGAAACTCGTAATGTCCATACCGAGTTCTGAATATCGTTCGTGGTATATCCTCCTTCCTCACTTTCAATTGGTGATACCCACTTCTCAAATCTATCTTCGAGAAGTATTTAGCACCCTTCAACTGATCAAACAAGTCATCTATTCTTGGCAATGGGTATTTATTCTTAATAGTGACTTTGTTTAATTCTCTATAATCAATGCAGAGACGCATTGTTCCATCATTCTTCTTCACGAATAAAACTGGCGCTCCCCACGGTGATACGCTTGGTTGAATATACTTCTTGTCTAACAATTCTTGCCATTGTACCATCAGTTCCTTCATTTCTACTGGAGCCATTCTGTACGAGGCCTTCGATATCGGTGATGTCCCCTGCACTAAGTCGATCATGAACTCAATCTCCCTGTCAGGCGAAAGTCCTGGCAAATCCTCTGGAAACACATCCTCAAATTCCCTCACCACTGGCATCTCTTCCAGTTTCACAATCTTTTTCTGAGTATCGACTATGTAAGCTAAATAGCCCACACAGCCTTGACTCAACAATTTCTTGGCCTGCATAATTGTCAGACATTTCATTTGTCTAGGCGACTTGCTACCATAAAATACTACCTTTGACGGGGTTATAAGGTTTACACACTTCTTTTGGCAATCAATTACCGCTCCATATTTGAACAGCCAATCCATTCCCAAAATAACATCAAATTTTCCCAATCTAATCGGAATCAAATCTACCATTAAGATATTCTCCTTAATGTTCACCCTACAATTCTTGTATACGAATCTAATAGGGATTATCTCTTTATTCGCAATTTCTACGTTCAAAGGGAAATTCAGTTCTTCTCTAGGCAATTCTAACCTCTTAGCAAATTCATCAGAGATAAACGAGCAAGTAGCACCCGAATCAAATAATACATACACATCAATATCATTGATTGGGATAATACCTGACACCACATCTTTTGATTTCACAGCATCTTGCACAGTCATGTTGAAGGTTCTAGTTGTGGGTTTGTTTGATGTTGTACCCCCATTGTTACCTCCATTACTTCTGGTTGTCACTCCATCCTTCTTCTTAAGGCATTCACGAGTAAAGTGATCCTTGGATCCGCACGTGAAGCACAAGTTCTTCTTAGGTTGAGTGCAATTTGGGGCGATGTGACCCTCCTGGCCACAATTGAAGCATACGCGTTTCTCCATCAAGCATGCACCCTTGTGAAACTTCCCGGATGTAGCACATGCTTCAAACTTCTTATTTTGCTGGTTACCCTGCTGATTTCCAGCACCCACGTTTCCATTCCACTTCCTCTTCAAGTTGTTGTTGTTATTGTTGTTGTTGTTTCCACCACTACCACCTCCATTCTTAATTTCCAGCTCGTTCTTCTTCTTCTTCTTCTTCTTCTTCTTCTTCTTCTTCTTCTTCTTCTTCTGTTCCTGATTGAACTTTGTCAATGCCTGTAACAACCTGATATTTTCTATATAATTAAATCAGAAATTTTGCGTATAAAATTTTATTTATTTATTTTAAAGATGAGGATTTGTACAAGATTAAGCGTATGTAATTATGTAATAAATAAAAATATATTTATTACATGAATATGTATAAATAATTTTATTTTAGAATAATTGATTATTATAAAGTATATTCTTATAATAATTAAGTTATAGTAAAAATGTTTTTATTAAATATTTTCTATGAAAATATAGTTATATATTATTTAAATAATATATGAAAGGATTATAAATTATTATAATAATTATTTTATTTTATTATATGAATTTATTTGATTAATTAAGTTATTTATTTTAACTTAATTATTAATGTTATATATGATGAGTTAAAATCAAATATAGAATCCAAAACCCTAATTTTGGATTTTGATCAAGGAATGAGAATAATAATATTATATTATTATTTGTTAGTGTTATAATTAGGTATGCTATGCGTGTAAGGTTAATGTGAGGATCAGTTTTGATGGAACAATTTTAATGTTACTGATAAACCCTAGTTTGAAGTCAAATGAGACTTTAAAATCTGTCTAGTAATTATGTTATGTGATTAATGATATTTATTATAATATTATTTTATTTCAGTACCGTAAATATGTATTGTATGTGTGTGGACTGATGATGTCGGTCAAATTATGTGTATAATGACAAAACCCTAGTTTTAAGATGTTAAACCCTATTTTTAATTCAATTGGGAATTTAAGACTGTGTGGTAATTGTGTCAGTTGAATTTTGTTGAGTATGGCATAATTTAAGGTTAATTTGGAAATCCTAATTATTTAAGAAACCCTAATTTCAAATTGAGTACCCTAATTGTATAAATTAGGAATATTAAATGCTAAAAATTTAAAACCCTAATTTTCTAATTGTAACCCTAATTGCTAATTGGGTAATCCTAATTGCTAAATTGGAAAGATAAATACTATTTAGAAAAACTTAACCCTAATTAGGGAGAATCTTAATTATTCAAAACCCTAATTAATATTTAAAAATATTAATTTCTAGGAACCCTAATATTTATATTATAAACGCTAATTTATATATTGCAAACCCTAATTGCTAAATTTGAAAGTTTAATGCTAATCAGTGTTATCTTAAACCTAATTAGTAAGGTACTAAGTAATTAAAAAAAACCTAATTTAGTAAACCCTAATTACAATTTTAGAAACTAAAAAATCAAATTTGTGTTAACCTTAGGGTTAAACCCTAAGGGTCAAACCCTAAGGGTTTGCAAAGTTTACAATTGTGCCCTTAAAATTGGAATCAAATTAACCATACTACCCTTTTTAAATTATTTAGTAGGAAACTTGTATATCTTGCCAAACCTTTAGTGGTTGAACCACCCTTGACTTGCCAATATATTAAAAATCTATTCAAATCAGCCAATTATTGACAGCAAACTCAGATTCATGCATTGTATTCACATTATATATAGGTTGGAGAGAGAAAGTGCATTATTTTTGCCTCATTTATTCCCCATGCTCATCCTAGACCCACTCTCTCTAAAATCCACAAAATTTAGTAGTGTATCAATCCCAAATCACAGCCCCACTAACACCAATAACAAATCAGTAGCCAAGATTCAAGGATTTGATCAAGAAAGGTATAACTTAAAAACCAAAATCTGACTTTTAATCTTGTGTTAGATGTTAAGTTTTTTGTGTTATATATGTATTATGGAGTCTAAATAAGTGATCTGGATTGATAGATGTTAGATCCATAACATCTATAGGCTCGGATTTGAAGATTTCATGAATCTGGAAATTTTTGTTTTTATGTCTGACAGTCAAATGTCAGTCCTCATAGATCTTTGGTTGTTATCCGTTTTTGTTGTTTCAATGTTTTATCATGTTGTATGCTATGAGATCTGTGTTCTGCAACTTTTAGTAGGACCAGATCATGCATAGGTTGTTAGATAATCGTGGTCAAAGTCAGTTGACCGACCATGAAAACTGAAAATCTGGGCAGCCTAGATTTTTCAAGTGGCTCTGACAAGCTTTTCAAAGCTTCTGATCTCGCTGATTTTTGATGTTTTGGCCCAGTTGTTGTTTTGTTTTTGTAGCTTGTTATGAAGACTACATATTAGAATCTTCAGACAACCTAGATACGTAATGGGATCCAAGTTATGCAAGGTCAAACATGAGTTGACCGTCTGTTTATGAACATTTCTGGGTTTTCCATAAATGTTTAAGAACAGTTTCTAGAGACCACTTTGACCGGCTTTGATTTCGTTACTGTGTTGATGTTAGATCTATATTATGTTATGTATTGGGACTTTGAAATGTATTCTACACGATGGAAGCTTCATATTACACAAACTAAGCACACAATGTTAGATTCAGAGCCTGCAAAATAGGTACCTTGGCTGTTCTTTATTTCTGGGTAACCTAGAAAATGAAGAACATGCCTGACAACGTTTTTAAAGCCCCAGATCTCACTTGTTTAATGTTGTTTGGTCATGTTTCTTGTTAGAACATGTAGTATGGACCTAGAACTACACGATCAGTTGATAAGCTGTTCCAGAAACATCATGAGTTATGAATTACTGATAGTCAAACTAGTGCTCTTCGTGACTGACATGAAGTTCTAGGTTTGGCCCAAGAACACTCATGAACACATTCAGCGATAGTTTTGTCGCCTAAAGCACCTATATTGACACTTTATTTATAAAATCAATTATTTTGATTAAATAATTAGAAAACTTAGTTTTTAATTATGAAAAATAAAAAGTAAATTCTTAAAAATTATTTTAAAATCCAAAAATTAGTTTTTAATTATTTTGAATATATTTCATAAATATTTAATATTTTTGGAATATTAAAAGTATTTACTTATAATATTAAATAAATTATTTAAAAATGATTTTAATACATGAAAAATCATTTAAAATTATATTATGGTATAAAAAAATAATTTAAGTTATTTTTGATAACTTTTAATATTTTGTGATTTAATTTCATTAATTAATTAATATTAATGATAATTAAGTTATTTATTGAATATATTAAATAAATTATAGAAAAATGATTTAAAGGTTATAAATATATTTTAAGTTATAAAATATAACTTTTGTTATTTTATCATGAAAAATATTAATTATTTAATATTAACGATATTAGAATTATTTAATAATTAAATTAAATAAATTAATTAAAAATGTTTTGAATATTATAAAAATCATTTTAAATAAAAATAAATAGTTTAAAAATATTTGAAGTTATAAAATATAACTTTTAATATTTAAGGGTAAATTTTATTAATTAATTATTATTAATGATATTAAGTTTATTTAATAACTATATTAAATAAATTAGTTTAAAAATGATTTTGTTATTATAAAAATTATTTAAAATGATAATAAATTGTTTAAAGGTATTTTAAGTTATAAAATATAACTTTTAATATTTAAAGGTAAATTACATTAATTAATTATTATTAATGATATTAAGTTTATTTAATAATTATATTAAATAAATTAGTTTTAAAATGATTTTTTATTATAAAAATCATTTAAAATGATAATAAATTATTTAAAGGTATTTTAAGTTATAAAATATAACTTTTAATATTTAAAGGATAATTCCATTACTAATTTAATATTAATGATATTAATTTAATATTAATTTTATTTAATAATAATATTAAATAAATAGTTTAAAAATGGTTTTATCTATTTAAAAATCATTTAAAAGGATATTAATGAATTAAAAATATTTTAAGTTATAATTAATGACTTTTAATATTTTGATAGATAATGTAGTAATATTTTGATAAGTAATACATTAATACTTTAATATTAATGATAATTATTTAAAAATAATTTTAATTAATATTAATACTTTAAAAGTATTTTGAGTTATTATAAATAACTTTAACCTTTTTGGCAATGGTTTCATTAATAGTTTAATATTAATTAAATATTAATGATAATAGAATTATTTAATATTTAAATCATTTAATAATGATTCCGATGTTTGAAAATTCATGATAAATTATAATAAATAATTTAAAAATTATTATAAGTCATTTAAAAATAATATGATTGATACTTGTAGATATTGAGGTACAGGATAGAGTCTTAGACTCGATAATTACCCGATAAAGCCGTTGATACACCGACATATTTTAGAAATTGATCTGGACTTGTATAATTTGTCTATATATGTGTTTATTTGTGATTCAATGACTGTTGAATATGTGTGACAATGTGATTAGGTTATGTGCTGACTGTAATAAGCAGTGCTATGTGTTATAGTATGTTATTCTAATCGATCAAATGATCTTATTAATGATAGGTTTCGGTTCTGAACCGTAAGCAGTAAGCGATCGTGCAAGATATCTTACCTTTGCATTTCCTTTATCTGATGGACATGAGTAAGAAGTTTGTAATTATATTATTATTATACTATATTATTAACCCTATTGTGATATATTCTATATTCGATCATTGTTTATCAACATGTTAGTATATGGTAATTCAGATATATATTTTGTTCATTAATTTCTGTATATGGTTATACAAGTGTCCCCACTTGGATAATCATTATATTTAATCATATGTTGATATATATATATATATATATATATATAAGCCGTCTAAGCTATTTGATCAGCAAGACATAAATTTCGAAATGTCGTTTAATAAGTTAAAATCTTTTTGTATCCAATCAAATTATTTTGGTTCGGATTCCAGTCTAAGTATGAATATAAGACCCCAAATTTTATGAAATAAAAGTATTCAATTTTCTATTTAGTAAATAGTTAAATTGATAAAAAGTTAAAGTTAAGGTGATATGTGAAATTTTTTCAAAATAAACAAGTGGCTATAAAATACTTATTATTGTCTGGAAATATTCGTTTGGTCGTGGAATATTCGTACGACGGCGAAGCCATTTGTGGGCCCCATTATAGAATAACTGTCGGATGAAGAAAACGATGAATTTGACTTCTTTTATATAATGGCGTAATCGTTTCTGATTAACTAATCTTTGTTGGAATACCGTTGGGTAAAGTAAAGTGTCTACGCGTTATTCGCGACAAGAGAAGACACGGTATTGCGCATGTATTTTGAATTATTGATTCTTACGTAAAAAGGCACTACTCAATAATTGTTATAGTAGTTACTGTTCAATATTTTATTTTATTGATTCAATAATTATTGCGTTGATAGTTTATATTATTGTAATTTCAATAATTGTCACTACACAATATTTTCCATTATCAGATCAATAATTCATATTATTTGAATAATATTATTAGATAGCATTATTGGCAATGTCTAGAAAGTTCTATCAAGGAGAGGTTTGGTCACCTAATTGCGCCAGTAAGGAGAAATCCTTATCGGAAAGCCCCATCTTTCCTGGGAACGGCCTGGTTGTCATAATTGTGATTATGTAATATTATTTGTGAATAATTAATTATTGACTTATATGATAAGAAAATAGTTTTTTGATGTGGATATAAATGATGGATTTATTTATGTGGTTATAAATGAAGGAATTAATGTTGAGGTGTTTTATCAGTATTTTGTCGGATTAGAGGTATTAAAAGATCAAATCGGTGTTTCTAAAGCTCTAATGCGTGAGTTATAATTTTAATCTGACCGTTGGATCGTTGTGATTTTTGGATATGTTATACATATATAATTTGAGTATATGTCCACAAATTTTGAACCATTAAAAATAAACGGTTGATTTGTTATGAATTTTAAAAGGTGTTGAAAATCGTTCGTTTATGGATTTCGGATATTTATTTTCTAAAATTTGGAAAAACTTAAAGCTACAAAGTTGTAGAGAATTTGATTTCGTGTGGAATGGACATAAAATTTGTATTTTTCTGATAAATGGGCTATTTTCTATGAATTTCTGAAGTTTCAGAAAATAAAATAATTTTTATTAAAATTGGGTGGGACCCACTTTTTGTTTTTGGTGGAAAATATGTGCTAGAAAATTTTTCAAGTGTGATGGTTGGTCACTGAATGGTTGGTGGCGTAAAAGATGAGAAAAAAGAAAATAAAATATTTTTTTATTAGTTTAGTCTCCTTTGGCGTTATAACATTTTCCTATAAATAGGCGCTTAAGTTTGAATTGAAAATCACACCAGAAACATAAATTTTCTCTCTCGATATTATCGAGCGTATTTTTGTGAGTATTTAGACACTTTGAAAGTTGCTATCCAGTGCAAGGTTTCTTCGACTTTACATCCGATATTCCAGTCAGAAATACTGCTCTTTTGAGGTAGGGGATTTTAAGGGTTATTATGTTTTTCAGTTTCGTAATTTTTCTGACTTTCAAAAATTCTGGAAAAATTTGAAATGATAATTTGATGAGTTTTCTAGTTTGTGTCCAAAAATGACGATTTTTGGATGTATAGATTAAGAGTTTTGAATTTTATGGGAAAAGACTATTTTAAAATTAAACCCTTATAACTCCTTGTGGTTAACTCCAAAATTGGTGAAATTTTTATTAGGAGTACATGTATATAACAGAAATATACTCTGTAAATTTTAGAATTTTTGGATAAAAGTACAGTTTATGATAAATGTCTAAATATTCGGCTGTTTTGGCCATATAAAAAATAGTAAATGAATTTTAAAAATTCTGAGAAAAATATATGTTCAATATGGAACTATATTCTTCTAAATCCCAGAAAAGAAAATTTGTTTGTACTGATTTGGTATTTTTCATGAAAATGGACTAGTTATGAGTAAATGAATTAAATATGTTATATGAAGTAAGAAAATTAGAAAATAGGATTTTATGGCTTGAGAATCCTATATGAGGTATATGCAGATTTTGGATGAGGGTTTTGGTTATTGGTGTTGAAATCTTATGAGTTTGGCATTTTAGGATGATTAAATGCATTATTTAGTAAAGTTTAAACAATTAAAATAAATTGTTTATAAGTTTAAGAAATGTTATTCTTTCAATATCATTATACCGAAATATTGGTATAGAATCTATTGTGGAATTTTTACCTTTTTCATGTCGCGATTACTATTCATGAGTTACTATTCATGAATTACTATTCATGAAAGTTACTATTTACGAGTTATTATTCACGAGTTACTATTCACTAAGTTGTAAGACCTTTAAATTTTTTTAAATAAAAGGAATTTCCTTTATTTATTATTTTGAAATAGTAAGGGTTGATTTGATTAATGTGGATAGTTAGGGTTAAATACATAAATATTTCAAAATAAGCAAGTGGTTATAAAATATTCATTTACGTTGGGAATATTAGTTTGGTCGTGGAATATTAAAGATCGTCGGGGAATATTAAATGCGATGACAGCGAAAATGTGTGGGCCCCATGCTTGAAAGCGATTGGATGAGGAAAACTACAAAGTTTGGGTGGTTATAAATAACTGGCGTAGTTATTACCAAGTTAAGATCATTGAATACCCTATTGGTTAAAATACGATGAATACGCGTGGTTTAAAGAGTAGCTGCAGTATTGACAAAGATTGTTGAATTATTGATTCGCACGTAAGATGGCACTACTTTCGATAATTTTTCCACAGTAATTACCGCTCAATATTTTATTTTATTGATTCAATAATTCTTTGCGTTGATATTTTATATTATTGTTGTTCAATAATTGTCACCGCATGATATTTCCCATTATCGGATCAATAATTCATATTATTTGAATAATATTATTAGATAACATTATTGGCAATGTCTAGAAAGTTACATCTAAGGAGAGGTTTGGTCACCTAATTTGCGGCGATGAGGAGAGATCCTTATTGAAAGCCCCTCTTTCTGAGGAACGACTGGTTGTCATAAATGTGATTCGTAATATTATTTGTGAATAATTAATTATTGATTCATACGATAAGAAAATATTTATTTTATATGAATATAAATGATGGATTTATTTATGTGGTTATTAATGAAGGAATTAATGTTGAGGTGTTTTATCAGTATTTTATCGGATTGGAGGTATTAAAAATTAAATCGGGGGTTTTGAGATATATTGCGGGGTTATAATTTTTAATCCGACCGAGTTGGATTGTGGTAATTTTTGGGTATGTTATACATACATAAGTTGAGTATATGTCCACAAATTTTGAACCGTTAAAAATTCACGAATGATTTGTTATGAATTTTAAGAGGTGTCTGATTCGAAAATTAGGGTTATAATTGATTTTGGTGGAAAATTCTAGAATTAAGTGGGCCCCACTTGTGGTTGGTGAAGAAATGTGCTGAATTTTATTTCAAATGTGGTGGGTGGCAATAGTAGCAGGTAAAGCCATCGGTAGCGGTCAAGTCTGCTTGGTGGGCTAACATTTTCCTATAAATAGAGGGCTAAGTTAGAATTGAAAATCACACCGTAAACAAAGTTTTTCTCTTTCTCTCTATATTATTGAGCGTATTTTGTGAGTATTTAGATACTTTGAGAGTTCTTTATTCAAGATAAGTTTCATTCAAGATCACTTGAGCCTTTCCTTAGAAATAATCGATTCTTTGAGGTAAGGGATGTTATTTTCTTCTCAAATGATATTAATTCTTCAATATCATTATGCTGAAATATTGGTTGGTACTTTTTATCAAATTTGGAACTTTTTTATGTCGGGGTTACTATTCATGAGTTACTATTCACGAGTTACTATTCATGAATTACTATTCACGAGTTACTATTCACGAGTACTATTCATGAGGCGTGAAGATGTTTTTTTTGTGGAATTTCTATCTTTTGGTGTCGGAGTTACTATTCACGATACTCAAGACTATTCACGATATCTGACATTATTCACGAATACGGCACTATTCACCAAAAAATGAAAATTTTTCTTTTCGTCCAAAATATCTATTTTGGATACTAGCTTTGATTGTATCCATGTTTTGATCATTCTTGAATTTTACACCACTATGATTATTTTTGAGGTATTGTTGGACATGGATAAAACAAAGTACGAATCCTTAATCCTTAATCCTTGTCATTTTGTTTCAATTGGATTCGTTCTTTAAAAATATTTTCATCATCCTCGGTCTTAAATGATGATATTATTGAATATCTTTTGGCCTGTAGTGCAAAAGATGAATGATTTTTGAAGAATATCTTTGGCACGTAGTGCAAAGATGAGCGGTGTTTAAATGAACATGATGGTGATGAATATCTTTGGCTGTAGTGCAAAGATGAAGCAGTGTTTAAATGAACATGACCGATCGATGAATATCTTTGGCCTTTAGTGCAAAGATGAGCAGTGTTGAGATGAACATGACCGATTGATGAATATCTTTGGCACAGTAGTGCAAAGATGAATATTTGATTTGAGATGAATATTGATTGATGTTACGGGGATAAAATATTGATGATGGATCGTTAAATTCATAGATTATAGTAGATTTCATCTCTACGTAACTCTTCTATGAATTATTATTTTTACCGCGAATATTGATCCGAAACTTGTTGTCTATTGTATTCTATCGATTTTTCCTGTTGGAGACTAACGATAATTTGTTGTATATTATCTTAGTCATAACATTCTTTTCTTGGGCTAGTTGAGCTCACCCTTTTCCTTGTTGTTCCATTTTTCTTCTCGGGGAGGCGAGAATGTAGCGAGTACTAAGTGGGGTATGGAATGAAGGTTCTAGAGAGAGTTGTTTAGTAGTCCTCACCATTATTGTAAAATAATGTATCAATAAGTGTGATGAGGATTTATTTGAGTATAGATATTGTCTAGAAGATAATATTTGTATTCAAACTCACAGTTTTACTGTTGTAATAATAAAGTTGTAGTTATTTCTGTACCATGTATTTGGCGACTCAGAATGGGTTGGATGGAATGGACCGGATCTATTTTGGGGTCGTCACACGGGTGCTATTCACAACAAAATTGGTTTCTTTTTCTGACCAAATTATCGTTGATTTATGTATCTTACTCTTGAGATTAAATCTCTATATTGATTATTTTGTTTTCATTATCATATATAACATTTTTATAACCCTAATGATGATATTTCTCTTTGACTTAAGTGTAAAGATGGGTAGATTATTGGTATGATCATGCCTATGGGTTCTCTTTGGTCAGTAGTGCAAAGTTGAATTGTTGACTAGTATGATCATGACCATTGAATTTACAATTGAATATTTTTAGCTTAAGTGCAAAGGTGAATTGATCAACATGGTTATAACTATGGTTTATATAAATTCTAAAATGATTATGTATTTCATTGAGATATTAATATCTTTGGCCTGTAGTGCAAAGATGAATTATTGATGAATATCTTTGGCCTGTAGTGTAAAGATGAATTATTGTTGAATATCTTTGGCCGTAGTGCAAAGATGACCTGTTATTGAATATCTTTGGCCAGTAGTGCAAAGATGAACTGTTGACGAATATCTTTGGCCCGTAGTGCAAAGATGAACTTATCAGTATGATTATGAACAGGAACTGTGATTTGGTATAACCATGATCTTTGATGTTTCAGGTAAAGACATGTGATGTAAATTATCGTCGTCTTGGATGAGAAGAGGAATTTAGAACCACAATTATGATTATGAGTTATTCACATGATTGTGGACATGAACTGTTGATTGATGTTACAGGGATAAAATATTGTTGGTGAACTTTTAACATGTAGAAGATAATAGACTTCATGGTCTATTTGACTCTTCTAATGGATTGTTCGTTCCGCTGCAACTATGGTTGAAAATTTTTATCATCTATCATATATTCTAAATCTTTGATTTATTACTGTTGAAGGCTATTGATACTTTATTTATCTTTAGTCATGATATTCTTTACTGGGCTAGTTGAGCTCATCCTTCTGCTTCACAATTCCTTTCAGGTAATAAGAGTGTAGCTGGGTCGAGCGGGGGTCACAAGGGAATAGAACGGTAGTCTCTAGCTGTGGAAGTTCTCCCTAAACAGTATAGAAAAGTGTGTTGTATTTTATACATCATTTAATAGTTATATTTGGTGAATCAAATAGGGTGAGGCGAACCCAACGTTGTAAGAGTGTTTTGCCACTATCATACAAGATGTCTAATGACATACAACCTCACGTTATCATAAGACAGGGTTGTGCACATCTACTTGCTAAGTATATCTACGAGCACTACCTATATGATCTTGGACTTTTGTTGAAGTATAGTTCTCAATTAGAGACAGTGGAGATAGTCATATGTCAAGAGAAGACTCACCATTGGAAAGAATATGATAGTAATCTTCTCTTTATTCTTTGGGGTCTATTGGATCAACCAAGGATAATTCTGTGGACATATGATATCTATAATAACCTAGACGCATGGCCTCCCATGTACGAAGGTTTCCTTGAGCATTTCCCAAAAGTTTTAATTTCTAAAACAGTTTTTAACTGTACCTTTATGTAAGGTGCCATTGTGACGTGCTATCCAAGGTTAGGATGAGAGTCACAGTTGGTATATATTTGTATCAAAATTAACAACATATGTGTTGTTGTATTTTGCACAACAATTGTTGTAATAAAGTTGTAGTTATTTTCTGTACCATGTATTTAGCGACTCAGAATAGGTTGGATGGATTGGACCTATTTTGGGGGCGTTACAATGAACATCCCGATCACGGGAAAACTTTTATGTGTCCAAGGTGGACAGAGTGAACGATCCTATCGTTCTTGTAATGTAGTATTGATCAATACAGGGTCCATGGGATGTACACCCTCGTGCCCGTAAGTTATGACGGTTTGCAGATGAAGTTTTGTCTAACCTTATCAAAAATTTAAAACAATATTCATAGTATGTCGACTACCCTATATATATAGTCAATACGTAGTTTCAAAAATTTGAGATAGAATTGTTATGTTATTATTATCGGTTCAGTTTACTTCACAACTATAAATTCGTTGTAGAAGTGTTGTACAAAGAAAACATTTATTTCTTTCGGCTAATTATATTTCTAATTGTTATTACTTGGTGGGCACCCAAATGCTCATTCTTGCTTTAAATTAAATGTTTTCAGCCAGGCATGATCAACTCGAAGGTTCAGACAAGAACAAGTGAAAAGGAAAGAAAATAGAAAATGTTTAATGGTATCTTTTGTAATAGTTAGACAATATATAGAAAATGATATGTATTATATATCATGGAAAGAATTGTAGTAAAGGTTGCGTAATTGGGATTAGACTCTGATAAATGTAAGATAAGTTTGGTATTCATATTATTGTTATTATTATTAGTATTATTCCGCTCATAGAAATGGTATCGTGAAGCACCGAGTTTGGGTTTCAAGTACCCGGATTTGGGGGCGTCACAATGCCTCGCCTCCACCTTTAGCGAGTATTGCTTTCTCCATCACTGCTACGAAAGTCTTCAATTGAAATAGGGAAACCCTACTGTACAACCAGGGCTTCACACCTTGTTCTAATCTCTTCGCCATGCGTTCGTCCGTGCTGACTTGATAAGGCTCAAACCTCGCCAACTCATTGAATTTAGCGGCATACTCGGATACCGTCATCGTTCCCTGCTTCAATTCCAGAAATTTCACTTCTAGCTGACCCTTCGAACTCTCAGGAAAATAGGTCTCAAAGAATATCTCCTTAAACCTATCCCAGGTCATCATCTCTGGTCCTTCTCGAAGTTTTATTGGCTTGCCACCAATAACTAGCTTCTGCTTTCAACATGAATGTTGCGAAAGAAGTTTTCTGGTCATCTCCTACCCTAGCAACATCGAACACCTTTTCTATCTCCATAATCCAAGTCTGTGCCTCGACTGGATTCACTAACCCACGAAATTCAGGTGGTCCAACCGCCTTGAACTCGTTAAATGTTGTTCCTTGGTTTTGTGGTTGATTCTGCAACGCTCCTGTTAGTAACGTCACTAATTGTTAAACTAGGTTAGCATCAACATTGTCGTTATTGTTGGTTCCTTCGTTGGTTATCTGTCATGGTGGTTGACGTCTGGGAGGCATTTTCTGTTTAAAAATACACTCATTAGGTTATTATTCAACTCTTTTAAGTAATTTCTATTTAACTTACCTCCACAAAAGAAATAACCACAATCACATAACACTTTGAATAAAATAACAACTTTTATTTAATCATAACCTCTTTAAAAACATAAAACAATAGCACCACTGATATTTACATTACTTTCCTGAACTACAAAAGTTTCAGGACATCATCATCGTCATATCCCATAGGTTACATAACACTTGGGATTTATAATTTATTTAACATTTGTTAATCGCATAGAAACTATGATGTTCTACTAAGATACTGCTTAGCCTTACTACGTTCTTCCTCCATAATCTGAAACATTGTTCTGTGATCTAATACGTACGATGGCAGTGTCTCGAACTAAATCGGATAACCCATGACCCGATCTTGAGCTCAATTAACCACGGTGTTGAATACTCTATTCATATCTTCCATCTTCATTCTCTTTGCATGTGCGTCTTTCACTGCTATCCCGGCTCGTTGAAACAACTCCTCATATGCGTCCTCGGCTCTTGCCCTCTTCGTAGCTTCTTCCCTTAGCTTATTCTTCAATTCAGCGACCTCCTCTGTAAGACCCAATTTTTTTTTAATAAAGATGATTTTTCTATAAATATCATTTTTGAATATTATGGAATGAATTTGATATAATTTTATAGTTGTGGGTAATATTTATAAATTTTGCAAAGTACGCAAATTGTTATATAATATTCGATTGGTCGGGGAATATTCATTTTAACAGGGAATATTCGTACAACGACACAATCATTGGTGGACCCACAACGAAATTATTGTCGAATTGAGAAAAACGACAAAAATATTTTAGGAAAATAACGACGGAAGTTTTACCGTTAACTGTTGAAACACCCGGTGTTAGTACAGTAATCGCGTGGTTGCATAGTAGCACAAGGTGTTGATTATTGATGCTTACGTGAGAAGTCGCTCAGTTGTATTCAATTATTGTCGATATTTTATATATTGAGATTACAAAGTTATTAATATTATTATTTGAAATATTAACGATGTCTAGAAGTTCTGCCAAGGAGAGATTTGGTCACCTAATCGCGGCGCCTGATAGGAGAAATCCTTATTGAAAGCCCCTCTTTCACAGTAACGACACGGTCGATTAATAGTGTGAATTATAATAATGATGATGAGTTTTGTTTTATTAGTATTATTAATGTAATAAAACTGAAAAGCTTTTTTTATAAAAGCAGGATACTTTTATAAAGTTATTCATTTTATTAGACTATAAATATAATATATAATATTATATTATGCATAGTGTTTTGCATAGTAAAATCTTTTATATAAAATGTAATACTTTTATAAAGTTATTTATTTTATTAGACAATAATTAGAATATATTATATTTTATTATGCATAGTATTGTATAGTGTATACTGATAGTGTTTTACATAGTAAAATCTTTTTATATAAAACAGAATAATTTTATAAAGTTATTTGTTTTATTAGATTTTAAATAATATATATATATATAAAATATATTACATTTTATTGCATAGTTCAGCATAGTATCCTTTTTATTTTTCTATAAATAGGATGCTTAGTAATTAGAATTGAAAACCACTCCAGAAATTCAGAGAATTCTTCTATAATCTTGAGCGTATTTTTTTAGAGTTTTAAGAAGTTTTGAGCGTAGTGCAAGTTTTCTTCAAGAATATCCTCGCTCTATCAGTCGGAATACTCTTCCTTTACGGTAAGGGATATTATTTGTTGTACTCGTAAGGGGTATTATTTCTTTCTTATTCACGAAGAGAACTTCTGTTATTCCATTCTTTATTATTTTGTTGGAATAACCTGTATACGCGGGCTACCCTATACTTGGTGAAATTCTTCTGTTATTCCATTCTTTATTATTATGTTAGAATAACTGCATCATGCAAAGTAACGCATACATTGTGAAATTCTTCTATTATTCCATTCTTTATTATTCTGTTGGAACATCCTGTCTGTGCATTTACGCATGACCTGGTTCCGTTGTTTATTATTCTGTTGGAATATCCTGTCTGTGCGTTTATGCATAACTTGGCTCCATTATTTATTATTCTGTTGGAATATCCTATCTGTGCGTTTAGGCAAGACCTGGTTCCGTTATTTATTATTCTATTGGAATAACCTGTCTGTGCGGTCTATCGCATGCCTGATGATTTCTTTTGTTATTCCATTCTTTATTATACTCAGTTGGTTAAAGTTTTAACTTCTATACTCCATGAAATTAGTGGAATATCCTTGATATTTGCGCTTCATCCAGTATCGTTTCATGGAAATATTCTTCTGAGCATTCTTGAGTGTTACTCTACAAAGAAGTATCATGTTGACAATTTGGACGTTATTAGTTCCTGGATAAATTAATTCTTGAATTTGTTTTTATTGAATTCTTATATCATTGTCATCATCCTCATGTTTATATTATGTTGAAAGTCATCTATGGCCTGGAGTGCATAGATGGACTTAGTATGATTATGACCAGGGATTATTCGGTGTAATCATGACCGTAATAGTAAAAATGATGTGGAAAAAGTCCTCATTAGCCCGTAGTGCATTGATGGACAGTTGTTGGCATGATCACGACCATTGATGAATACACGAATATCCTTGGCCCGTAGTGCATGGATAATTTATGGTCATGATACTAATGAATATCCTTGGGCGTAGTGCAGGGATGATGTGGATTATTTATTAAGATGAGTCTCAGCGATAAAAGTAATGAAAAATCTTTTGAATCATATAAGGTAGTAGATTTTATTCTCTACTTGACTCCTCTAATGGATTGCTTATTCCGCTGCAGTTAAACTTGATGTTTGTTATATTTTATCAGTTTAACACTGTTGAAGGCTAATGATAATTTATTTTGCATTATCTTAGTCATAATATTTCTTACTGGGCTAGTTGAGCTCACCCTTTTCTTTCATTGTTCTCTTCAGGAAATGAGAACGTAGCAGGGACTAGTCGGGGAACGGAGTGACGGTCCAGATGATAGCATTAGTAATCAACACTATTCTGTGAAATAGTGTGATAATAAATGTATTGATGACTTATTTTGAGTTTGAATACTGTCTAGAAGATAATATTTGTATTAAAACTCACAGCTCATGTTGTATATTTAAGGTTGTATTTGTATTTTGTACCATATATTTGGCGACTCAGAATAGGTGATGTATACTGTAATGCCCGAGAAAATCGGATTTTTATGACAATTAAATTTTTATTTGATTATATGAATTAAATGAATTTAATTGATTTCTTTATGAGTAAGCTATGTGAAGGTCGTTCTATGACCTAGAATGTGCCAACGTGGTTAGTATTCTGACTACGTGTTAGAAATAATATTTTGGACTTTCCAAGACGAAAATAATTGTTTTCTGAGAAATTTCCGTAAAAACACTATTCATCCGTTTCTGTTTGGGGAATTATTTTGGAATTCCGAGAAATGCGTAATGATAGAATATCATGATAAGATGGAATATCTGATAATATTTCATTTATGGCAAACGCAGTTTTCGCCTGCGGACTTAAAACCTAAGGGTTGAGTATATTGATTTCCGAGAAGAAAATAATATGCGTAGAAGGAATGGCGTTAGGGTTAATACGAGTGTTATACATTTGGTGATACTATTTAGTATCTATGTATACTACGTTGAGCAAATGTGAAGTACAATATGATTATTGTACGAGTAATATACGGAGATAATACGTGAATTGTACATATGTGTTACGATTCGTATTATAGAATTAAGTTAAGACTTAATGACTAATTCATTTGAGTTGGATTATTAATTAATCCAATCATTTGAATGACCAAGGCCCAATTTTAATTTAGTTAAGCCCAATTCATTAAAACCGAACCGTGGGTCGAACCGGTGGGTCACCGAATGGGTAAAACCCATGGGGAAACACATGGGATGTCACATGGGGCAACACATGGGATGTCACCGAATGGGTAAAACCCTTGGTGTGGAAGTCAAGCATAAGGCTTGGTCACCAAGTGTTTTACTTGGTGACCACACATGAATAGTAAGGAGGTGGTGGTTTAAAGTCCAAATTGCCCTCCATTCTAGTTTTCTATAAATAAAAAGCTAGGTTGATTCATTTGAGAGTTTTTCCAAGACTCAACCTTAGATTATTGAGAGAGAAAGAGAGCTATACTTACAAAATATACACTTTGGAAGCTTGATCTTAGATTTTTCCAAGAAAGAAAACAAGAGTTCTTAAGGTATAATCCTTACCTTTCATCTCCATCTCTTTTAGATTTTCTTTCATCTTAGAGGATCATAGAATGGGTGGCATATGTCTTGTGTGAGGATTTAAAGATGACTTATCATAGATTCAATCTCCTTAAGTCATGAGATTATAAGAATCATAAGTTTTGAACCATGGAAATATTGATAGTTGAGATCGATTGTTGATAAACAATTGAACTCCATCAATACGTTAGTATATGCATCTTGTTTGGCTAGGATGTAGATATGAAATCCATGGAGTATTCCATGTGATTTGTCTTAGAGAACATTAGTAACGAAGTTATGGCGAATTTTACGGAAATAGACGTTAAACATCGAAAACATAGAAATTCCGGAATGGTGGTCGAAAGTTGTCGTGAGACTTGAAAACGTTGGTTTTCAATGTCAACACGTGAGATAAGGTGATTAAGAGTTGTGGGTTCGAGAATCGTCGGATTCTGACTTAAAACGAAGAAAACAAGCATTGAACGCTCATTAACATTTCTGAACGTATATAAAATGAACTTAATAGTGAATTTTGTGTTAACGGATTAGAAAGTGTTAAATTCTTATACGAACGCGTAGGGTATGTCATTTATGAAGTGTAGGCTTTTGAACGGACCAAATCGGGCTTATAACGAAGAAGTTACGGTCCCAAGAATTTCACACAGATTTTCAAAACTGATGAGAATCTGGTATTGAGGTTCAGCGCTGGCATGCTGAGATGTAGTGTAAAAAGCCACACTACTGGCGCTGATTATGGCGAGAGAGAAAATAAAAGGTCCGGAGACTTTGCGTGAAAGACGAGATTTTGTTCATTTACTCGCGCTTAACGCCAATCACGGCAAAACTTCTCGGAGAGTGGCGTATAACGCCACTAGAAGGCTTAGGATGTCGTGCCACTAAATATGCAAGGTTTAGGCTTTGATAATAACTTAGATTTTGAACTTCAGTTGTTTCGAGACCTACCTGAGTTGAGTTTATATACTCAATGAATGTACTAAGACTAATCCTATATTACCTATACTAAGGTATATGGTATGAAACTTAGGAATGTAATGCATGTTAACAAGATATGTTCGATAAACAAAGTTGGTAACTTATCAACGATGTCTGAGTCCGGTTAATAAACGTCAGTTAAATGATAAACCGGGATGAAGGGTAATAAGTCATGTTGACTTTAATAAAAATATTAAGTTAACAAAGACATAGAAGAGAAAGAAGCTTGTAGGAACAATGTGAATAGTTGTTTGATAGCTAATTACGATTGTCTTATGTGAATATATCATGTAGATTCTGTAAAGGCTGTGGTCAGTCGAGTAAGTTGTTTGAAGACGCTGAAAGGAAAGTTTTCTTAACGCTTGTCTAACTTCCATGTTAGCCAAGTTTTATGTGATTCGTTGAACTGAATTGCAAGACTTGTTTTAAAGAAAGGGTCGATGCCAGATTTTAACTCGGCTAGACTATTCGTAAGATATAGATTGATTATTATTCATATCATTCTATATAGAAATGTTAACGCTATCCTATGCCAAGTAATTGGTACGGACATGAAGGTAAGGTTTGTCTATGAACAAACAAAAGTATTTTTCATCGGTTATTCGATGGGTACGCGAGTTTGCCAAAAATATTAAACGTAAATAAGTTTAATGATTGTGTGTTGATCAACATAGAGTACTATACGCTGATCACCTAGAAGTGCTCGTAAGTTATACGAATGAACGACCTTAGTGTTGTGGACTACTTTTCAAGTATAAAAATTAGGTATACGTCACCCATCTTAGGTCGCCACTTACATGGTACATAAATTCAAATACAACTTAATAATACAACTGTCGTGTACAATACGACAAAACATAAACTGTGAGTTTGAATACAAATATTTTCTACTAGAGATTATACAAACTCAAAAGGAGTCCTCATTACAATTATTATCACACTATTTCATAGAATAGTGAGGACTACTAATGCAACATCTAGGACCATCACTCTGTTCCTCGACTAGTCCCAAACTATTTTCTCATTTCAAGAGAACGGTGAAAGAAAGGGTGAGCTCAACTAGCCCAGTAAGAAATATTATGACTAAGATAATGCAAAATAATTTATCGTTAGCCTTCAACAGTGTTAAACTGATAAAATATAATAACTATCAAGTTTAACTGCAGCGGAACAAGCAATCCATTAGAAGAGTTAAGTAGGGAATAAAATCTACTATCTTCTATGATTTAAAAGGTTTTTCATCACTTTTATCGCTGGGACTCAGCTTAATAAATAATCCACATCATCGAATCTCCCATGCACTACGACCAAGGATATTCTTTAGTATCACGACCACGAATTATCCATGCACTACGGCTTAAGATAATCATGTTTTCATCAACGGTCCTGATCATGCCATAAAACAATTCATCTTTACACTACGGCCAAAGAGAATCAATAGCCATAATCATACCAAAAATTGTCCATCAATGCACTACGGGCCAATAATGACTTTTTCCACATCATTTGTAACATTACGGTTATGATTATACCGAATAATCCCTGGTCATAATCATACCAAGTCCATCTATGCACTACAGGCCACATATGACTTTTAACATAATATAAACATGAGGATGATGACAATGATATAAGAATTCAATAAAACAAGTTCAAGAATTAATTTATCCAGGAACTGATAACTTTCAAATTTTCAACATGATACTGCTTTGTAGAGTAAAATTCAAGAATGCTCAGAAGAATATTTCCATGAAAAGATACTAGATGAAGCAAAAATATCAAAGATATTCCACTAATTTCATGGGTATAGAAGTCAAAGTTTTAACCAACTGAGTATAATAAAGAATGGAATAACAAAAAAAATCACCATGCATGCGATAGACCGCACAGGCAGGTTATTCCAATAGAATAATAAAGGATGGAACCAGGTCCGACGTAATCGTACAGACAGGATATTCCGACAGAATACTAAATAATGAAACCAGGTCCGGCGTAAACGTACAGACAAGATATTTCGATAGAATAATAAAGAACGGAATATTAGAAGAATGTCACCATGTATAGGGTAGCCCACGTATACAGGTTATTCCAACAAAATAATAAATAATGGAATAACAGAAGTTCTCTTCATGAATACAAAAGAAATAATACCCCTTACGAGTACAAAAAATAATATCCCTTACCGTAAAAGAAACTGAATATAAGAGTAGGGAAGTAGCAGAATATTTTTCTATAGTTTCTCTATAACTTTTCTCTCTAGAGTTTCAGTGAATTCGTAAGAAAATAATGAAGGAATGAGCTTCTGTTTATAGGAAAATGGAATGAATAATAACTAATTCATGAACGGTTCAGATTGATTTACTATTAAACGGACGGTCCATATTAGTTTACTATTAAAACTTAAAACAACGGTCCATACTGATTTACTATTAAAACTTTAAACCAGCGATCCATATTGATTTACTATTATAACTCCACCAGCGGTCCATATTGACTTACTATTATATATTCAACCAACGGTCTGAAAAATTAGCACATCTCCTCATGGAATAATATTGTACCCAAATACACGAATGAACAATACTAGAGTGAATAGTAACTGGGTGAATAGTAACTCGTGAATAGTAACTCATAAATAGTAACTGGGTGAATAGTAACTCATGAATAGTAACTCGTGAATAGTAACTCATGAATAGTAACTTGTGAATAGTACTTTGACATGAAAAGTGTCATGAATACCCGATTGAACAATATATCATATTATGCAGATGATACTGTAACAATAATTGAATCAATAATATGAGAGATATGATGCATCAATTACTGTAGTAATAATTGAGTATAACTGAGTGACTTCTCACATAAGCATCAATAATCAATACCGTGTGCTACTATGCAACCACGCCAGACATCGCATACTTTTAACACGTGTGTTTCAACAGTTAACGGTAAAACTTCCGCCATTATTTTCATAAAGTATTTTTGTCGTTTTCTCTATTCGACAATAATTCTGTTGTGGGGTCCACCAATGATTGTACCGTCGTACGGATATTCCCCGACAAAAAGAATATTTCCCGACCAATCGAATATTATACAACCACTTGCTTACTTTGCAAAATTTATAAATATTACCCACAACTATAACATTACATCAAATCAACACCATAATATAAAAAAAAATTATTTGGAGAAAATTAAATCTTTATTCATAAAATCTAGGGTCTCACATTAACGCTATCCTATGCCAAGTAATTGGTACGGACGTGAAGGTAAGGTTTGTCTATGAACAAACAAAAGTATTTTTCATCGGTTATTCGATGGACATGCGAGTTTGCCAAAAATATTAAACGTAAATAGGTTTAATGAATGAGTGTTGATCAACATAAAGTACTATAGGCTGATAGCCTAGAAGTGCTCGCAAGTTATACGGATGAATGACCTTAGTGCTGTGGACTCCTTTTCAAGTATGAAAACTGAAATTACTGTTCATGGTCTATTGACCGGTTCAGAATTCCTAATCTATTTTATACTTTGGGAATTGAAGTTATGAACTGTTAGAGTATTATTGATTCATAATACTTCATAACTATTGTTCAGTTATGTTGAAATTGTTATATAATTCATGAATGTGGTATTCCTGTTATCCTTGATTAAACTTGTTGAGTTGTCATGCTCACTTCTTGCGTGAATTATATAACTGCAGTTAAAGATGAACGTACTGTGAATGCCAAGAGAGATAAGGGCAAAGCTAAGATGGATGCTTAGGCATTGTGTAATAGTTTAGTAAGTTTGTATGTATTATACATTATGAACAATGAATGATGTAACCGATTTATGAACCTGGGAAGGATTATACTTTGATTGTAATAAGAAGATAGTAATTACCTTCATTTTGTTGTATTTTCAATGGAATGATTGTATGGATGTTAGTACAGTGGAGCACCATCTGTCGGGTTGGAAGACACCCGAATTTGGGGGCGTCACTGGTTGGTATCAAAGCCTTAGGTTATAAAACTTAAGAGGCGAAAACCTTAGGCTAATAACCTCGTAAGGAAGATAAAGTCCGAGGAATGAAATTCAAGTGCTTTGACTTAAAAAGATATTTAGATAACTCAGTATCAAAATGATTAAAAGATGAAAATTAATCTTAAAGATATTAAATGTGATTTGTGCTTATACTATTGTGTATTTGTACTAATCAACGTGTTATGTGTTTGTCAACCGATAGCTTGATATTTAGAAACGTGGAAATGATAAGTGAGGACTCAGTTTACAAAGTTGAGGTTGTATCAATGCCAGTGGCGGAGCTACCGATAGTTATACTAGAAGACTCAGACATTGAGGAGTACATCTCTGAGAAGGAATACTCTGAGGAGACCATGGGATTAGCATCATACCTTAACGAGATGCTAGATGTGGAGGAGGAGATGGAGGTGACATCGATTAACACGATGTTACCTACTCAGGAGCCAACATCTCCGGATGCAACTAGAGTAGTGTATCTAGCAGTGTTGGATAGGAATGTGCATTTGCGCATTGTGGTAGAGGCACAGATTGTGGAAATAACTGCCTTATATGAGGCAAAAGAATCTGCAGAGGCAGAATTTGAGTCAGAGCACGATGAGAAAGTGCTTATGACTGATAAGGCTCGTAACTATAAGGATGATGTCCTTGAGCTACAAAAGAAACTGGTTGAGAAAGACCAGAAAATAACTAGGATGTCATACATCCATGAATGCGCTCATGAGGATTTTAAGCTGAAAATTGCTTGTTATTCTAGACTCGACATACCATAAGTCGAGATATAGAGTCGATTCTAGCTAATCAGAAATATGAGAATGTCGTTCGATAGTGTTAGTAGATCGCTAGATCTTTTTTGTATATAAGTAGTGACGTAAAACCCTCTTTTGTATAACTAAGGGTAGTCTTGTTGTGAATCCCAATTTTTGTAGAAGGCAATCGCGGGATAGTATGTAATAGCTTTTGGCTAAGGGAACATGATGTAAATAGTTTTGACTATGAAAGTATATATATATATATATAATGAAGTTTTTATTTAATATGCTTGTTGTGGTATGAATGGTTGTTGTTGATTTAGAATGATAACCGAGTAGTTAAATAGATAATAACGAAGTTTTATTTATTTAATCAGAATTATGTCGCCGAGAAGAAGACAACGGAACCAAGAGGCCGAGTCTCATAATGAAAATCAGGGGGGTCCTAACAACCTCATGCAAGAGTTCGTTAATTTATTAATGGCTGCATTTAACCAAGTGGGGGGTGGGATTCCTGTAGCTCCTGGGGTAACAAGAACAACTACCTTTAAGGACTTTAAAAGTGTGGGTCCTCCCGAGTTCCGAGGAACGACGGATCCACTAGAAGCCCTAACATGGGTTAGAGAGATCAAAAAGGCGTTTGTGATAACAATTGTAGGTGAGGCACAAAAGACTTCTTTTGCGACTTATATGATGAAGGGGGAAGCCAACTACTGGTGGGAAGCTCACCAGGGTGGGGCTAGGACAGAGAGGTCATTGCGTGGGAAGCGACTTAAGAAGGTTTTCTTCGAGAACTATTTCCCTACTAGCATTCAGGGTAGGATGGAAATTATGTTCTTAGAATTTAAGCAGGGGGATATGACAGTTCCCCAGTATGCCGCCAAGTTTAACGAATTGGCAAGATTTGCTCCACATTAGGTGGATACAGAGGAAAGAAAGGCGCGCAGATTTGAGCAGGGCTTAAAACCTTGGCTCTATAGTAGGATATCAGTTTTCCAGAGTGCTTCCTACGGGACCACTCTGGAGAAGGCGATAATAGCTGAAGGTGGCGGTGAGGCTTTTTCTCAGTACCACAAAGAGCGAAAGATTAAGAGTAAGTTAGAAGGAGGTAATAAATTTGAAGTTGCGGTGAGCTGCTACTTGCCAAAAAGGAAGAGCTTTAACCCTGGGAATACCGGGGTAAAGCAGGGAGATCCCAAACGGAGGACGGAAGCATGTAAAACATGCAGTATATCTCACATGGGAGTCTGTTTAAAGGGGAAAGTAGTATGCTACAACTGTGGGCAGGAGGGACATTTGTCACCCAATTGTCCTAACCCTAAGAAGAACCAGGGGTGTTTTGTCTGTGGGTCAATGGACCACATGGCAAGAAATTGCCCGAAGAAGGGTTTAGAGGGGAATAAGAGTTCTGGTAGTGGTAAATTAGCCATTACTGGACCAACACCATCAGTGGGTAGACCCTCAGCTCGTACGTTTAATATGACTGTTCAAGATGCGGTTGGATCAACAGATGTGGTAGCAGGTATCATTCCGGTCAATGAGATAAATGCTTATGTGCTATTTGACTCGGGTGCTACTTGTTCTTTTTTAGCATGTGAATTTGCTAAGCGATTAGGTTTAATCCCTGAAAAGTCACCTATACCTTTAGACGTTAAGGTAGCAAACGAAGAGATAATCCCCATTGTATATATTCATAAGGATTGTTGCGTAGAAATTAGAGGGAATAAGTTATCAGTAGATTTGGTACCGATAAAACTAAAAGAATTCGACGTAATTCTTGGTATGGATTGGTTGATTAACCATAAAGCGATTATAGATTGTCATAGGAAAAGTGTAAACCTTCGGCTTTCTAAGAAAACCAAGGTAGTGTTCTTCGGTAGTAAATCACCGAGACGCTCTTATTGTCTGTCGATGACACATGAAAGTAGTATGCACACAAGCCAATCATGTTTGATGATAAAGCATATACTTTGTAACAATCTTATTCATTTATTAATAAAAAGTATTAATTTATTAAAGGCTTTTAATTATCTATATGATGTTGTTTTATAATATGTGATAAACCCATAGTTTTAAGCAATGCTTTTAGAATAATGATGATGATCATTCTAATGAGATCTAAATTCTTAGAAAGCTTAAAACTAAAATAGTTCCCAATCATTGGATTACTAAATTGGGGATTAGTGAATCCGGATAGATTGGTATATACGTTGCTTGCTCATTGGATGAGGATGATTGATTTCATGATCATTTGTGTGGAGACACTAAAGCAAGTATGTAGGTGCTTATTTGAGAATAAGTTCTTTGAGCATTGGCTCGCTAAGGAATACCTAATGGAGTTTTACTTACCTGTCAATAGGAATTCCTATAGTGATAGTAGTACAAGTGATCCTTGGACTTGAGATCATCATAGTATCTTGTGTATGATGAGTTATACTTTGACTTATTCCTTAAGACCCTTAGGGTATATCAAAGGGTATGCTTGGGTATAATAAGTTGTACATGGAGATAATGTATGATCAATAAAGAATCTACCACTTCTAATAAAAGAAGAGAAATGTCCTATGTGATTCGATAAATGACAACCCAGTAGTCCTTGGCCAAGGCAGAATGAAATTAGAAAGGAGTTTCTAATTTGCATTATTTGGAGTTGTGCATTTAAGGATCGAAATACATATAATTAAATAAAATAAGACTTGACAAAGAATTCCATGTCTTATATTTAATTGGGACATTGTATGGTGGAAGGATTGAATTGTCACGGTAACTATTTACTCAAAGGTTCTTTTATGATTAATGTTGAAATCTATATTATCCGAAAAGTCGTTGATCATTAGGGAGGTTTATCCTATTGTAGAATAAATATTATTTATTTAAAAAATTAATTGTTTAATTTATTTATTTAAATAAGATTAGAATTGTTCTAATTGATTTATTCACAACCGGTTTAATATGGAGAACCTAAAGGGTCACACCATAAAAGGAAGAATAATTATTTAAGAAGTTAATGGCATAATCGTAATAATATGTTATGTATATTTAATTTAATCTATGGTGATAGAATAAATTAAATAGCTTAATATTTATTATTTAATATTTTAGAAATATTAAATATAAATTAATAAGAGGAGTCTTATTAATATTATTACAATTATTATTATTTTAATTTCTAAAAGAGTTTAGGAATTAATTTAATATAAGTACTCTCATTTATTCCTAATAGATTAGGAGGAAAATTAATTAAAGGAGTTTAATTAATTATCCCTAATAAGATTAGGGAGCCCATTTAATTAAAAGGGTTTGATTAAATAATACCTTATTTTAATAGGGTTACTTGAAATCTTTATAAGAGTAGTCTTATATCAGATATTAAGGGGACGTAATAATTCCAATAGTTGGGAGAGTACGCTCTTTTCTATAGAGATAGAAAAACTAGGGTTTAGCCAAACACCCATCTTCTTGAATTCTTATTCTTCCTTGGTGGATCACCTCTAGAGGCCAAACACTTGGGTGGCTAACGTTGATCAAAGGAAAGAACTAAACCCGGTGAATTCAAGTTGAACGCGAAAAAGGATTGGAGGTGAACTTGTACCTGAGGAAGCTCGGATCTTCAAGGGTATGTTTGTTCTTCATATCTTTTCGTTTAATTAATAATTATGCATAAAGGGTGATCCGGGTATATGGTTTGTAAATTTTTTAAACTCTGATTTTACACGTTTCCGCACTTTTTATGCAATTTGATCGCGTTCATGAATATTACAAACCTAACAGTGGTATCAGAGCCAAACCTTTATACGAATTATTAATTGTTTTAATTTGATATGTATATTGATATGTGTTTAGAACAATTTAATTTGGCATAGTTTTATTGTATAAAATTTATAAAAAAAAAAAAAGCAGATGCTTTTTTTTTATTACATCAATTTTTTTTTTGAAAGCTGATTCACGGATTCAAGGGTCATGCGAATTTGAAAAAAGGCAGGTCATGCGAATTTTAAAGTTGCAGGAGATCATGGAATTTTGGATTTCAAGGGCTCACGTGGGTTATTTTTTTTATCCTGATTCAGATGCTTGTTATTATTTATAGTTTTTGTAGGATTTCTTTTAAAAAAAAAAAAAAAACAAAGTTTCTATATATAGAATTAAGCATGATTATTATATATATATATATAATAAATTTTGGTTTAATTATTATATATATATAATATTCTTAATAATTTTATTATTAAAATAAAATTTTATTTTAATATTAAAATAAAATGTTTATTTTATATTAAAATAAAATGTTTATTTTTATATTAAAATATAAAGTTTATTTTAATTTTAAAATTAAATTTCATGCTAACTAATTAGAGTTGGAATTGGATTCCATGATAACTAATTGGAGTTGAAATTGGATTCAATTTTCCTTAAATAAAGGAGTTTATTTTGATATGAAATTAGATTTCATATTATTTAAAATAAAAGAGTTTATTTGTGAATAGGAAAGAGAATCCTAATTTCCTTAAATAAAGGAGTTTATTTAGATATGAAATAAGATTTCATATTATTCAAAATAAAGGAGTTTATTTGTGAATAGGAAAGAGAATCCGTGTTTCCTTTAATAAAGGAGTTTATTTTTTTTTACATGGAATTGGATTCCATAATTAATTAAAATAAAGGAGTTTATTTTGATTAAAGATTTTGATTAAAATAAAATAGTTTATTTTATTCAAAATTGGATAAATTAAAATAAAATAGTTTTATTTTGATTTAAATTTGGATTAAAATTAAGGAGTTTATTTTGATTCAAAAATAGATTTTATACTAACTAAATTTGCCCATTAAATGATATCATATATATATATATATATATATATATATATATATATATATATATTAAATGTTTATTATTCATAAGATGAATGTAATTTATTGATGCATATGATGATGTGTATGATAATAAATGGGATTGATTATGGACTATTGACCAATGTGATTGGATTTTATTTTAGTTGGATGCATGAATGTATGGGTTTTATTAAATGGGGTCTCACGTAGACTCGTCTTCTCTAATTTTTCTTAATGTAAATTCTATCTCCTCCTATGTACTTCCCTTCGATCACGATCAAGGTTTCTATCTATTTTAAATAGTTTTGTAATAGGAATAGTTAGAATTAATTTTGAAAAATTGGATATCAAGGAGCAAGGAGCACTTGAAGACCCGTTTGTAATGGAGCTCGGGTTTAAATGTAATAGTTATATTTAAATATTATTTCTTGCACCCCTAGGGTTTGACCTTTTGGTTCACTTGGTGGCTCTAGTGAACCAAACTAGAATAAAAGTCCATAATCAATCCGAGTAGAATATAGTATTCTATATGTGCATGCTTATACTATATATATTATATATTATGCAAACATGCTTCGCATGTTCATTAATATGACGCGTATTTTATATATATATGTGCATATGCGCTAAACAAGATGAGACAAATTAATAACAAACCCCTCAATTTTTATATTAAGTCCTAAGCGTTCAAAGATATTTGGAATATCGAACGTCGCCTTCTAGCATGATAAAATTAATAGAGTATTAAATATTTAATATGAGTTTGTTGTGTCACCACAAGGCAAGTATTAAGTATTTAAGATGTTAATTTATCACATTTGATTCTTATAAAGAAAATTGAACAATATTGTTTTGTTATGTCACCACAAGGATGATATTTTTCTTTTTTGAATATATGGAGTGCTAGGTTGGACTTAACTTGGATAATTTTGATTCGGATGTGCCACCACTTGATCAAAATAATCTAAGAGGCAAAATAAAAGGAGTTGCATAGTTGATATAATTGACAAAAGTTGTCTACCTATTTATTTATATATAGTTTGTTGTGTCACCACAAGGCTATATACATTTGAAATGGGATCCTTATTCTCACTAGCAAATCTTTAATTAGATTTTGTCGAACTATATAAGTGAGGGTAATATAGTTTGAAGAAAATAGTGGGAGATACCAATTTAAAACAAGACCTAATTTATTTTGGTAATTAATAAAATAATGTATGTTAAAATGTTGTTAATTACAAATTCATTTACAGAATTTTACAATGTCTAAAATTACTATCACTGCGAAGTATATTAGATGCTAAATTAACCAGACCGAATTAAATGCATTGGTTAAGGAATTTGAGAATAGTTCTCATAGCTGAAAAGCTATCTTATGTCCTTAATATCGCCTATCCTCGCAATGGTTGCGCATAATGCCTCCGAGGAAGAGATTGCTACTTTTAGAAAGTGGCAAGATGATGCACAGTTGGCTCAATGCATCATGCTCGCATCTATGAGTAACGAGCTTCAGCGTCAGCATGAAACTATGGATTCTTCTACTATATTCCTGCACATCAAGTAGTTGATGGCGAGGAAAGTAGGACTGATAGATATCAGATATCTAACGAGCTCTTCCGATCTAGAATGGGCAATGGCACTATAGTACAGACAAAAAAATTCTTAACATAATCAATTTGATTGATCAATTAAGACAACTGGTTTTGTCATGGATGGAGAGTTGAGCCAAGATTTGATCTTGCACTCACTCCCGGACTCCTTTCACAATTATTGTGAATTTTTCATATAAACAAGCTAGATATCATCTTCGTTGATTTGCTTAACATGTTGAAAAATGATGAGAGTCACTTTCCAACCAAGAAAGACTAAGTCTTACTGGTAGGGGCCAAAGGATCTTCTGAAAAGAAGAACGATTCAAAGAAGGTATATAGAAAGGCAAAAACAAAGGATAAGAAGAACAAAAGCGTCACGGATAGCAAAGGAGTTTGCTTCCTTCGCTATAAGCCCTGGACACTCGGAAAGAAACTGCAAGAAGCATCTTGTAGAGGCTAACCAAAAAAGCTTAGTGAAGTTTTGGTTACAAATACAAATTTGTTCATGATTTAAAATAAATTTTTCTTTAAGTCAAGGTTCTACTTGGGTATTGGATACCGACTTTGGTTATCATAAATATAGATTTATGAAGGGACCAAGCGAAGTGGAAATTTGAACATAGATAAGTAATCTATGTGTGGGAAATGAAGCAAAGGTTGCCACATTAGCCATAGAAACTTATAGTTTAGCAATGCCTATAGGAAAATCTATTAAGTCGATAAGTTGTTATTGTATTTCAGATTCTAGTTAGAAATATTATTTCTATTTGGTTGTTGGACAATAAAATTTTTGGTATTATAATTAAGAACAATTGTTGTTCTATTTATAATAATAATGTTTTGTATAGAATCGAATATTACTTAATGGATTTTGTATACTTGACTTACGTGAAAAATATATTTTGCAAATTGAACAAACTAGTATAAGAAAAGGAGATGATCATTCATTCAAGAGAATGAATGTGTATTTGTTGAATACAAGTGTGAATTATTTGAAAGGTTCAAAGAATTCAGAAATGAAACAAATTGACAAAGTATTAAGATTCTTTGATTAGATTAAGGAATAAATACTTGTGCAATAAGTTTCTAGATCATCTCAAATGGTTTTCTCATAATGGACACCTCCTGATACATAATAATTGATTGATGTATCCGAAAGGAAAAATCGTACCTTGTTGGACATGGTTTTGTCCATAATGATTTTATCGACATTCCGGTATCCCTCAGGTAATGTCCTAGAAATGGTCATGACATATCTACGAAAATGGTAACCTCAAAATCCGGCCCCAAGACTCCATAAAAGTTATGGACAGGGAGGATTCCTAATCTTAAGTATGTTAAGATAAGGGGTTGTCCAACTTATGTGAAAAGGTTTCAAAGGATAAGCTTGGGACAAGATTTTATAAGTGTCGATTTGTGGGACATCCCAAAGTAAGTTTAGTGTAAATGTTCTATAATTCTACTTAGCAAAAGGTGTTTGTTACGAAGCACGCTGCCTTCTAAGATAAAGGTGTTTATCATTAAAAGGGGTAAGTGGGAGGATAATAGATCTTGAAGAGTTCAAGAACCACAAAACACTATAAGTCAAATAAGTGGAACCTGTAGATAGACTTATTGTACCACAACCGAATCGTAAATCTGAAATAATACCAAAGATACCTAGGAGGTATGGATTCATCACGGATGATGATGATGAGGTACACATCATAGAAGATGATGATCCAGAGTTACATTCGATGAGGTAAGACTTCTAGTGTATACAAAAGGGTCAGTGGGAGCGTCGTGAAATTTCTAGTATTATATGTTGATATACTACGGATGAGGAATAACATACCAATGCTACAATCAGTAAAGATAAAGTTGTCTAAACATTCCTCCATGAATGGTTTGGGAAGAGTATCTTAATTGGGGATAAAATCTATATAGATAGATACAAGAGGATGCTCGACTTAACCCAAGGAACGTATATTCATTTGATGCTAAAGTCGTTTAGCATGGCAAACTCCACGAGATGTCTCATGTCGATGAGCTATGGAGTGTATCTCTCTTAATAGTCCCCGGACTCGAAAAGAGAGGTCGCATGAGTGACAATCATGTATGCAATGAAATGTACGAGACCTGATGTTGATCAGTCATATTATGGAGAAGTTCACTATGAGTCAGTGAAAAACATCTTAAAGTGCTTAACCGGCACTAAGGATGTGATCATATTCATGGTTGGTCTAAATTAAAACTAGAGGGCTTAATGGACTCAAGTTTTCGAGACGGCACCAAGACGACGAAAAAATCCACTTTAAGGTAAAGGGTTACCTTGAGCAAGTGGTGCGAAGAATTGAAAGGTTCCAAACAAAGAAAGAGTTCTTGGTTTAGTGATAAAGACAAAGTATATAGCTATAAATAAAGTCGCAAGTTGATTGTTTGGATTGAAAGTTCATTACAGAACTAGGAATAGTTCCTAAGTCTCATCTTGGATCTAAACATGTGTTGTGGCACTTTCATTTGATTATTAGAATCATTGAAAGATGGGAAATCACTATAGAGATAGTGGACTCTCATGAACAACATTACATATCCATTAACTAAAGCTTATCCAACAGCAGGATAATCGTCACTTAGAGAAGAAGAGTATGAGATACCATGACGATTGGCTTTAGTGCAATTGGGAGATTGAAAGTAGTATGCACACAAGCCAATCATGTTTGATGATAAAGCATATACTTTGTAACAATCTTATTCATTTATTAATAAAAGTATTAATTTATTAAAGGCTTTTAATTATCTATATGATCATTGTTTTATAATATGTGATAAACCCATAGTTTTAAGCAATGCTTTTAGAATAATGATGATGATCATTCTAATGAGATCTAAATTCTTAGAAAGCTTAAAACTAAAATAGTTCCCAATCATTGGATTACTAAATTGGGGATTAGTGAATCGAGGATAGATTGGTACATACGTTGCTTGCTCATTGGATGAGGATGATTGATCTCATGATCATTTGTGTGGAGACACTAAAGCAAGTATGTAGGTGTTTATTTGAGAATAAGTTCACTGAACGTGGCTCGCTAAGGAATACCTAATGGAGTTTTACTTGCCTGTCAATAGGAATTCCTATAGTGATAGTAGTACAAGTGATTCTTGGATTTGAGATCATCATAGTATCTTGTGTATGATGAGTTATACTTTGACTTATTCCTTAAGACCCTTAGGGTATATCAAAGGGTATGCTTGGGTATAATAAGTTGTACATGGAGATAATGTATGATCAATAAAGAATCTACCACTTCTAATAAAAGAAGAGAAATGTCCTATGTGATTCGATAAATGACAACCCAAAGAGTCCTTGGGGTTAAAGCGAGAATGAAATTAGAAAGGAGTTTCTAATTTGCATTATTTGGAGTTGTGCATTTAAGGATCGAAATACATATAATTAAATAAAATAAGACTTGACAAGTAATTCCATGTCTTATATTTAATTGGGACATTCATGCAGTGGAAGGATTGAATTGTAAGGTAACTATTTACTCAAAGGTTCTTTTATGATTAATGTTGAAATCTATATTATCCGGAAAGTCGTTGATGATCGCTTAGGAGGCTTATCCTATTGTAGAATAAATATTATTTATTTAAATAAATTAATTGTTTAATTTATTTATTTAAATAAGATTAGAATTGTTCTAATTGATTTATTCACAACCAGTTTAATATGAAGAACCTAAAGGGTCACACCATAAAAGGAAGAATAATTATTTAAGAAGTTAATGGCATAATCGTAATAATATGTTATGTATATTTAATTTAATCTATGGTGATAGAATAAATTAAATAGCTTAATATTTATTATTTAATATTTTAGAAATATTAAATATAAATTAATAAGAGGAGACTTATTAATATTATTACAATTATTATTATTTTAATTTCTAAAAAGAGTTTAGGAATTAATTTAATATAAGTACTCTCATTTATTCCTAATAGGATTAGGAGGGAAAATTAATTAAAGGAGTTTAATTAATTATCCCTAATAAGATTAGGGAGCCCATTTAATTAAAAGGGTTTGATTAAATAATACCTTATTTTAATAGGGTTACTTGATATCTTTATAAGAGTAATCTTATATCAGATATTAAGGGGACGTAATAATTCCAATAGTTGGGAGAGTACGCTCTTTTCTATAGAGATAGAAAAACTAGGGTTTAGCCAAACACCCATCTTCTTGAATTCTTCTTCTTCCTTGGTGGATCACCTCTAGAGGCCAAACACTTGGGTGGCTAACGTTGATCAAAAGAAGGAACCAAACCCGGTGGATTCAAGTTGAACACGAAAAGTATGCACACAAGCCAATCATGTTTGATGATAAAGCATATACTTTGTAACAATCTTATTCATTTATTAATAAAAAGTATTAATTTATTAAAGGCTTTTAATTATCTACATGATGTTGTTTTTATAATATGTGATAAACCCATAGTTTTAAGCAATGCTTTTAGAATAATGATGATGATCATTCTAATGAGATCTAAATTCTTTGAAAGCTTAAAACTAAAATAGTTCCCAATCATTGGATTACTAAATTGGGGATTAGTGAATCCGGATAGATTGGTACATACGCTGCTTGCTCATTGGATGAGGATGATTGATCTCATGATCATTTGTGTGGAGACACTAAAGCAAGTATGTAGGTGCTTATTAGAGAATAAGTTCATCGAACGCGTGGCTCGCTAAGGAATACCTAATGGAGTTTTATTTGCTCTCGTCAATAGGAATTCTGTAGTGATAGTAGACAAGTGATCCTTGGACTTGAGATCATCATAGTATCTTGTGTATGATGAGTTATACTTTGACTTATTCCTTAAGACCCTTAGGGTATATCAAAGGGTATGCTTGGGTATAATAAGTTGTACATGGAGATAATGTATGATCAATAAAGAATCTACCACTTCTAATAAAAGAAGAGAAATGTCCTATGTGATTCGATAAATGACAACCCAAAGAGTCTCTTGGTTAAGGCGTAATGAAATTAGAAAGGAGTTTCTAATTTGCATTATTTGGAGTTGTGCATTTAAGATCGAAATACATATAATTAAATAAAATAAGACTTGACAAAGAATTCCATGTCTTATATTTAATTGGGACATTCAGATATGGTGGAAGGATTGAATTTGCACAGTAACTATTTACTCAAAGGTTCTTTAATGATTAATGTTGAAATCTATATTATCCGGAAAGTCGTTGATCGCTAGGGAGGCTTATCCCTATTGTAGAATAAATATTATTTATTTAAATAAATTAATTGTTTAATTTATTTATTTAAATAAGATTAGAATTGTTCTAATTGATTTATTCACAACCGGTTTAATATGGAGAACCTAAAGGGTCACACCATAAAAGGAAGAATAATTATTTAAGAAGTTAATGGCATAATCGTAATAATATGTTAAGTATATTTAATTTAATCTATGGTGATAGAATAAATTAAATAGCTTAATATTTATTATTTAATATTTTAGAAATATTAAATATAAATTAATAAGAGGAGTCTTATTAATATTATTACAATTATTATTATTTTAATTTCTAAAAGAGTTTAGGAATTAATTTAATATAAGTATTCTCATTTATTCCTAATTGGATTAGAAGGAAAATTAGTTAAAGGAGTTTAATTAATTATCCCTAATAAGATTAGGGAGCTTAATTAATTAAAAGAATTTAATTAATTAAAAAACCCAATTCCTTAATTGTTAAGGTGGGTTGCCCACATCTATAAATAAGAGGAGTCTTATTATGGGGGTGGTATGGGTTGTTGATTTTTAACAACATACGTAATAATTCCAAGTTGTTGGAGAGTACACCTTTTCTATAGAGATAGAAAACTAGGTTAGCCAGCCAACACCCATCTTCTTGAATTTTCTTCTTCCTTGGTGGATCACCCCCAGAGGCCAAACATTTGGGTGGCTAACGTTGATCAAAGGAAGGAACCAAACCCGGTGGATTCAAGATTGAACGCGAAAGGATTTGGAGGTGAACTTGTACCTGAGGAAGCTCGATCTTCAAGGGTATGATTTATTCTTTATCTTTTCGTTTAATTAATAATTATGCATAAAGGGTGATCCGGGTATATGGTTTGTAAAATTTTTAAACTCGATTTTTACACGCTTCGCACTTTTTATGCAATTTGATTGCGCTTCATGAATATTATTAAACCTAATGGTGGCATCAGAGCCAAACCTTTATGCTAATTATTAATTGTTTTAATTTGATATGTATATTGATATGTGTTTAGAACAATTTAATTGGGAATAATTTTATTGTATAAAATTTAAAAAAAAAAAAAAAAAAAAAAAAAAAAAAAAAAATTTTGAAATTTAAAAGCAGGAATTTTTGAAATGCATTTGATAATTTAATAAATAATTAAATTTGATTCATTTATGCAAATTAAAAAAAAAAAAAAAAAAAAAAATATAATGATTTAATAGATAATAAAAAAAAAAAAAAAAAATATTAATATAAAAAAGTTAAAAAATTAAAATGAAATAAAGCATTATATTTTTTTGCATTTTTTATTTTTTTTTTTTATTTTTTTTTATAATCAATGCAAAAAAAATTATAAGCATTTATTTAAAAAAATTATAATAAAAAATAAATAAAAATATATATATATATATATATATATATATATATATATATATATATATATATATATATATATATATATATATATATATATATATATATATATATATATATATTATATATTATTTTATAATTAAAATAAAAGTTTATTTTAATTTTAAAATAAAAGTTTATTTTAATATTAAAATAAAAAGTTTATTTTAATTTTAAAATTGAATATTATATATATATATAATTATTTTAATTTAAAATAAAAGTTTATTTTAATTTTAAAATAAAAGGTTTATTTTAATCTTAAAATAAAAGGGTTTATTTTAATTTTAAAATTAGAATTTCATGCTAACTAATTAGAGTTGGAATTGGATTCCATGATAACTAATTGGAGTTGAAATTGGATTTTTTTTTTTTTTAAATAAAGGAGTTTATTTAAATAAAGGAATAATTTAGATATGAAATATTTTTCAAAAAAAAAGAGTTTATTTGGAATAGGAAAGAGAATCCTAATTTCCTTAAATAAAGGAGTTTATTTAAATATGAAATAAGATTTCATATTATTCAAAATAAAGGAGTTTATTTGTGAATAGGAAAAAGAATATCCGTGTTTCCTTTAATAAAAGATTTTTTTTTTTTTTTACATGGAATTGGATTCCATAATTAATTAAAATAAAAGAGTTTATTTTAATTAAAGATTTTTTTTTTTATATATATGGAATTGGATTCCATAATTAATTAAAATAAAGGAGTTTATTTTGATTAAAATTTTGATTAAAATAAAATAGTTTATTTTATTCAAAATTGGATAAATTAAAATAAAATAGTTTTATTTTGATTTAAATTTGGATTAAAATAAAGGAGTTTATTTTGATTCAAAAATAGATTTTATACTAACTAAATTTGCCCATTAAATGATATCAATATATATATTAAATGTTTATTATTCATGAGATGAATGTTATTTATTGATGCATATGATGATGTGTATGATAATAAATGGGATTGATTATGACTATCTATTGACCAATGCGATTGGATTTTATTTTAGTTGGATGCATGAATGTATGGGTTTTATTAAATGGGGTCTCACAGACTCGCCTTCTCTAATTTTTCTTAATGTAAATTCTATCTCCTCCTATGTACTTCCCTCGATCACGATCAAGGTTTCTATTTATTTTAAAATAGTTTTGTAATAGGAATAGTTAGAATTAAATTTTGAAAATTGGAGATCAAGGACAAGGAGCGCTTGAAGACCCGTTTGTAATGGAGCCGGGTTTAAATGTAATAGTTATATTTAAATATTATTTATTTGCACACCTAGGGTTTGACCTTTTGGTTCACTTGGTGGCTCTAGTGAACCAAACTAGAATAAAAGTCCATAATCATCCGTAGTAGAATATAGTATTCTATATATGTGCATGCTATACTATATATATATATATATATATTATAAACATGCTTCGCATGTTCATTAATACGACGCGTATTTATATATATATATGTGCATGCGCGCTAAACAAGATGAGACAAATTAATAACAAACCCCTCAATTTTTATATTAAGTCCTAAGCGCTCAAAGATATTTGGAATATCGAACGTCGCTTTCTAGCATGATAAAATTAATAGAGTATTAAATATTTAATATGAGTTTGTTGTGTCACCACAAGGCAAGTATTAAGTATTTAAGATGTTAATTTATCACATTTGATGCTTATAAAGAAAATTGAACAATATTGTTTTGTTGTGTCACCACAAGGATGATATTTTTCTTTTTGAATATATGGAGTGCTAGGTTGGACTTAACTTGGATAATTTTGATTCGGATGTGCCACCACTTGATCAAAATAATCTAAGAGGCAAAATACAAGGAGTTGCATAGTTGATGTAATTGACAAAAGTTGTCTACCTATTTATTTATATATAGTTTGTTGTGTCACCACAAGGCTATATACATTTGAAATGGGATCCTTATTCTCACTAGCAAATCTTTAATTAGATTTGCCGAAACTATATAAGTGAGGGTAATATAGTTTGAAGAAAATAGTGGGAGATACCAATTTAAAACAAGACCTAAATTTATTTTGGTAATTAATAAAAGAATGTATGTTAAAATGTTGTTAATTACAAATTCATTTACTGTAATTTTACAATGTCTAAAATTACTATCATGCGAAGCATATTAGATGCTAAATTAATCGTAATCAATTAACGGATTGGTTAAGGAATTTGAGAATAGTTCTCATAGTTGAAAAGCTATCTTATGTCCTTAATACGCCTATCCTCGCAATGGTTGCGCATAATGCCTCCGAGGAAGAGATTGCTACTTTTAGAAAGTGGCAAGATGATGATGCACAGATTGGCTCAATGCATCATGCTCAGATCCATGAGTAACGAGCTTCAAACACAAGATGAAACTATGGATGCTCTTACTATATTCCCGCACACACATCAAGTAGTTGATGGTGAGGAAAGTAGGACCGATAGATATCGATATCTAAGGAGCTCTTCCGATCTAGAATGGCCAATGGCACTATAGTATGCAGATAAAAAGTTCTTAACATAATCAATTTGATTGATCAATTAGGACAACTGGTTTTTTGTCATGGATGGAGAGTTGAGCCAAGATTTGATCTTGCACTCACCCCGGACTCCTTTCATTAATTGTTGAAATTTTCATATGAACAAGCTAGATATCACCTATTTGATTTGCTTAACATATTGAAAAATGTTGAGAGTCACTTTCCAACCAAGAAAGATCAAGTCTCATCGGTAGGGGCCAAAGGATCTTCAAAAGAAGAACGATTCAAAGAAGGTAAATAGAAAGGCATAAACAAAGGATAATAAGAACAAAACCGATATGGATAGCAAAGGAGTTTGCTTCCACCGCAATAAGCCCGACATCGGAAAGAGCTGCGAGAAGCATCTTGCAGAGGCTAACCAAAGAAGCTTAGTGAAGTTTCTACATAATACGCTTTTTGTTCATGATTGAAATAAATTTTTCTTTAAGTCAAGGTTCTACTTGGGTATTGGATACCGACTTTGGTTATCATAAATATAGATTTATGAAAGGACCAAAGTAAGTAGAAAGCTAAACAAATATAAGTAATCCTATGTGTGGAAAATGAAGCAAAGGTCACTTTGCATTAGCTATAGAAACTTATAGTTTAGCAATGCCTATGGGCAAATCTATTAAGTCAATAAGTTTATTGTATTCCAATTCTTGTTAGAAATATTATTTCCATTTTATTGTTGGACAATAAAATTTTTGGTATTATAATTAAGAACAATTGTTGTTCTATTTATAATAATAATGTTTTGTATAGAATCGAATATTACTTAATAAATTTTGTATACTTGACTTACATGAAAATAATTTTGCATATTGAACAAATTAGTATAAGAAAAGGAGATGATCATTCAAAGAGTTGAATGTATGTATTTGTTGAAATACAAGTGTGAATTATTTAAAAGGTTCAAAGAATTCGAAGTGAAACAAATTGACAAAGTATTAAGATTCTTTGATTAGATCAAGGAATAAATACTTGTGCAATAAGTTTCTAGATCATCTCAAATGGTTTTCTCATAATGGACACATCTCGATACATAATAATTGATTGATGTATCCGAAAGGAAAAATCGTACTTGTTGGACATGGTGCGGTCCATAATGATTTTACCGACATTCCAAAGATCCTTCAGGATCATGTCCTAGAAATGGTCAGATATCTACTTAAAATGGTAACCTCAAAATCCGCCCCAAGACTCCATAAAAGTTATGGATGTGGAGGATTCCTAATCTTAAGTATGTTAAGATAAGGGGTTGTCCAACTTATGTGAAAAGGTTTCAAAGGATAAGCTTGGGACAAGATTTGACAAGTGTATGATTTGTGGGACATCCTAAAGTAAGTTTAGGGTATATGTTCTATAATCCTACTTAGCAAAAGGTGTTTGTTGAAACACACGCCTTCTAAGATAAAGGTGTTTATCATTGAAGGGCTAGTGGGGAGGATAATAGATCTTGAAGAGTTCAAGAACCACAAAAACACTATAAGTCAAATAAGAGGAACCTATAGATAGACCTATTGTACCACAACCGAATCGTAAATCTGGAATAGTACCGAAGATACCTAGGAGGTATGGGTTCATCATGGATGATGATGATGAGGTACACATCATAGAAGATGATGATGATGATGAGATGAGAGTTATGAAATCAAAGAATATGGAACATGATGATGATGAGGCAATCAAAAGAGTTTGATTTTATCAAAAATAAGAATGAACCTAGTGTGTACAAAAGGGTCAGTGGGAGCGTCGTGACATTCCTAGTATTATATGTTGATATACTACGGATAAGGAATGACATACCAATGCTACAATCAGTAAAGATAAAGTTGTCTAAACATTCCTCCATGAATGATTTGGAAGAGTATCTTAATTGGGGATATAAATCTATATAGATAGATTTAAGAGGATGCTCGACTTAACCCAAGGAACGTATATTCATTTGATGCTAAAGTCGTTTAGCATGGCAAACTCCAAGAGATGTCTCATGTTGATGAGCTATGGAGTGTATCTCTCTTAATAGTCCCCATAGACTCCAAAAAGAGAGATCGCATGAGTGACAATCATGTATGCAATGAAATGTACGAGACCTGATGTTGATCGGTCATATTCTGGAGAAGATCACTGTAAGACAGTGAAAAACATCTTAAAGTTCTTAACCGGCACTAAGGATGTGATCATATTCATGGTGGGTCTAAATTAAAACTAGAGGGCTTAACAGACTCAAGTTTTTTCAGACAGACCAAGATGACAGAAAATCCACTTTAAGGTAAAGCGTTATCTTGAACAGTGGTGCAGTGAATTGGAAAGGTTCCAAACAGCAAAGAGTTGCTGGTTTAGTGATAAAGACAAAGTATATAGCTATAAATGAAGCTGCAAGTTGATTGTTTGGATTAAAAGTTCATTACAGAACTAGGAATAGTTCCTAAGTCTCATCTTGGATCTAAACATGTGTTGTGGCACTTTCATTTGATTATTAGAATCATTGAAAGATGGGAAATCACTATAGAGATAGTGGACTCTCAAGAACAACATTACATATCCATTAACTAAAGCTTATCCAACAAAACAGGATAATCGTCACTTAGAGAAGAAGAAGTATGAGATACCATGACGATTGGCTTTAGTGCAAGTGGGAGATTGAAAGTAGTATGCACACAAGCCAATCATGTTTGATGATAAAGCATATACTTTGTAACAATCTTATTCATTTATTAATAAAAAGTATTAATTTATTAAAGGCTTTTAATTATCTACATGATGTTGTTTTATAATATGTGATAAACCCATAGTTTTAAGCAATGCTTTTAGAATAATGATGATGATCATTCTAATGAGATCTAAATTCTTAGAAAGCTTAAAACTAAAATAGTTCCCAATCGTTGGATTACTAAATTGGGGATTAGTGAATCCGGATAGATTGGGTACATACGTTGTTTTTGCTCATTGGATGAGGATGATTGATCTCATGATCATTTGTGTGGAGACACTAAAGCAAGTATGTAGGTGCTTATTAGAGAATAAGTTCATCGAACGTGGCTCGCTAAGGAATACCTAATGGAGTTTTATTTGCTGTCAATAGGAATTTGTGTAGATGATAGTAGTACAAGTGATCCTTGGACTTGAGATCATCATAGTATCTTGTGTATGATGAGTTATACTTTGACTTATTCCTTAAGACCCTTAGGGTATATCAAAGGGTATGCTTGGGTATAATAAGTTGTACATGGAGATAATGTATGATCAATAAAGAATCTACCACTTCTAATAAAAGAAGAGAAATGTCCTATGTGATTCGATAAATGACAACCCAAAGAGTCCTTGGTTAAAGAGAATGAAATTAGAAAGGAGTTTCTAATTTGCATTATTTGGAGTTGTGCATTTAAGAGTCGAAATACATATAATTAAATAAAATAAGACTTGACAAAGAATTCCATGTCTTATATTTAATTGGGACATTGTATGGTGGAAGGATTGAATTGTACGGTAACTATTTACTCAAAGGTTCTTTAATGATTAATGTTGAAATCTATATTATCCGGAAAGTCGTTGATCGCTAGGGAGGCTTATCCCTATGTAGAATAATATTATTTATTTAAATAAATTAATTGTTTAATTTATTTATTTAAATAAGATTAGAATTGTTCTAATTGATTTATTCACAACCGGTTTAATATGGAGAACCTAAAGGGTCACACCATAAAAGGAAGAATAATTATTTAAGAAGTTAATGGCATAATCGTAATAATATAGTTAAGTATATTTAATTTAATCTATGGTGATAGAATAAATTAAATAGCTTAATATTTATTATTTAATATTTTAGAAATATTAAATATAAATTAATAAGAGGAGTCTTATTAATATTATTACAATTATTATTATTTTAATTTCTAAAAGAGTTTAGGAATTAATTTAATATAAGTACTCTCATTTATTCCTAATTGGATTAGGAAGGAAAATTAGTTAAAGGAGTTTAATTAATTATCCCTAATAAGATTAGGGAGCTTAATTAATTAAAAGAATTAATTAATTAAAACCCAATTCCTTAATTGTTAAGGTGGGTTGCCCACATCTATAAATAAGAAGAGTCTTATTTATGGGTGGTATGGGTTGTTGATTTTAACAACATACGTAATAATTCCAAGTTGTTGGAGAGTATGCCTTTTCTATATAGAGATAGAAAACTAGGGTTAGCCATAACACCCATCTTCTTGAATTTTCTTCTTCCTTGGTGGATCACCTCTAGAGGCCAAACATTTGGGTGGCTAACGTTGATCAAAGGAAGGAACCAAACCCGGTGGATTCAAGATTGAACGCGAAAGGATTTGGAGGTGAACTTGTACCTGAGGAAGCTCGATCTTCAAGGGTATGATTTATTCTTTATCTTTTCGTTTAATTAATAATTATGCATAAAGGGTGATCCGTATATGGTTTGTAAATAATTTTTAAACTCGATTTTACACGCATGAATATTTCGCTAACAGAGAAAAGGTTGTTTTTGCAATTTGATACCCGACGATTAACTATGAATATTACAAACCTAACAATTGATGATATTCTAGTCTATTCAAAGACGCCGGAAGATCATTCGGAACATTTAAGAATAGTGTTGGAGACACTACAAAAGGAGAAGTTGTATGCGAAATTCACAAAGTATGAATTTTGGCTTGAGAGGGTGCCGTTTCTAGGGCATGTTATTGATAAGGATGGCATTTCCGTAGATCCAGCAAAAGTAGAAGTAGTTAACGAATGGGAGCAACCGAAAACGCCAACTGAGGTTCGAAGTTTTCTGGGGTTAGCGGGATACTATAGAAGGTTCATTCCGGACTTTTCTAAAATAGCTACTCCGTTAACAAATCTGACAAGAAAGTCGGTGAAGTATGTATGGACTGAAAAATGTGAGAATAGTTTTCAAGAGTTGAAGAAGAGGTTAAGTGAGGCACCTGTATTGTCCTTACCAAACGATACAGGAAATTTTGTAGTGTATAGCGATGCTTCGCATAAAGGACTTGGTTGCGTGCTCATGCAACATGGCAAGGTCATTGCGTATGCGTTACGTCAATTGAAGGATTATGAGAAGGTCTGTCCTACTCATGACCAGGAATTGGCTGCTATAGTTTTTGCCCTAAAGATATGGAGGCATTATCTTTATGGTGAGAAATGTGAGATATACACAGACCACAAAAGTCTGAAATATATCTTCACACATAAAGAGTTGAACATGAGACAGAGAAGGTGGTTAGAGTTAATAAAAGATTATGACTGTGATATTTTATATCATCCGGGGAAAGCAAATGTAGTAGCCGATGCGCTAAGTAGGAAGGGTAGAGAGAAACTATCAATGTTAACGACTCAGAATGAGTTGGTAACAGCGATGGCAAGAATGGAGTTAGAAGTTAAGTTACTAGAGGAAGCATGTGACGCCCCCAAAATAGGTATACAACACCCATTCCGAGTCGCCAAATACATGGTACAGAAAGCAAACTACAACTTCAATAATACAATTGTCGTGCAAAATACGACAACACATACTGTGAGTTTAAATACAAATATTGTCTTCTAGACAATATCCACACTCAAATAAGTCTTCGTTACAATTATTCAAACACTATTTTATAGAAATAGTGAGGACTGCTAAAACATCTTTCTAGAACCATCACTCTGTACCCCGACTAGTTCCTGCTATGTTCTCACCTCCTGAGAAAAATGGAACAAAAAGGAAAAGGGTGAGCTCAACTAGCCCAGTAAAGAATATTATGACTAAGATAATATACAACAAATTATCGTTAGTCTTCAACAGGGAAAAATCTGATAAAATATAATAGCTAACAAGTTTTAGATCAACAACTAGAAGAGTCAAGTAGAGAATGAGTTCTACTATCTTCTAAGATTTAAAAGTCTATCATCAATATTTTATCCCTGTAACAACAATCAATATACATCTTTAATCAAATATTCATCTTTGCACTACAGGCCAAAGATATTCATTTGTATCACCAGTTGGTCATATTCATCTCAACACCTGTTCATCTTTGCACTACGGGCCAAAGATATTCATCAGTTAATCATTTATCTTTGCAGTACAGGCCGAAGATATTTAGTAATATCATCATTCAGGACTGAGGATTATAAAAAATATTTTAAAGAAAACGAATCTAGTGAAACGGAAGGACAAATAGTAGGGATTCGTATAACACTTTATCCAAGATTAATAATACTTCATAAATACCCATTTTTGAAGCAGAATTCAAAAATAAAGATCAAAACATGGATACAATCAAAGATAGTAACCATAATAGACATCTTGGACTAAAAGAAAAAAAAATTATTTTTTGGTGAATAGTAACGTATTCGTGAAAAGTGCCGTATACGTGAATAGTAACCCCGACACAAAAAGTTTCAAATTTGATAAAAATTCAGATCAATACTTCGGCATAATGATATTGAAGAAATAATATCATATATGAAGAAAATAACATCCCTTACCTCAAAATATCAGTACTTCTGATCGGAATATCAGTATAAGGCTAAAGGAAACTTGCACTGATGAATAGAAACTCACAAAGTATCTAAATACTCACAAAATACACTCAATGATCTAGAGAGAGAAAGAGAGAAAACTTGTTTCTGGTGTGATTTTCAATTCTAACTTAGCCCTCTATTTATAGGAAAATATTAGCAGACTTGACCTGCAACCTGATGGCATTACCTGCTACTATTCCCATCCACCATATTTGAAATAAATTCAGCACATTTCTTTACCAACCACAAGTGGGGCCCACTCAATTCTAGAATTTTCCACCAAAATCATTTATAAACCTAATTTCTGAATCAGTCACCTCTTAAAATTCATAACAAATCATACGTTCATTTTTAACGGTTCAAAATTTGTGGACATATACTCAACTTATATATGTATAACATATCCAAAAATTACAACAATCCAATGGTCGGATTAAAAATTATAACTCAAACAATATATATCAAAAACACTGGTTTAATTTTTAATAATTTCATTCCGACAAAAATACTGATAAAACACCTCAACATTAACTCCTTCATTTTTAACCACGATAAATATATCCAACATTTATATCCACATAAAATAAATATTTCCTTATCATATGAATCAATAATTAATTATTCACAAATAATATTACAGAATCACATTTATGACAACCAAGGCCATTCCCAGGAAAGAGGGGCTTTCAATAAGAATTTCTCCTTTATTGGCGCGCAATTAGGTGACCAAACCTCTCATCGATGAACTTTCTAGACATTGCCAATAATGTTATCTAATAATATTATTCAAATAATATGAATTATTGATCCGATAATGAGAAATATTCAAAGTGACAATTATTGAAAAAACAATAATATAAAATATCAACGCATCAATTATTGAATCAATAAAATAAAATATTGAATAAAGAACTCATGTAACAATTATTGAGTAGTACCTTCTTACGTAAGGATCAATAATTCATCAATACTTTGCATCCACGTGTATTATCGTATTTTAACCAGGGTATTCCAACGGTGTTACTTCAGTAATAACTACTGTAGTTATTTATAAAAACTCAAACTTGTCATATTCTTCATTAAGCGCTTATTACATTATGGGCCCCTAAATGATATCGGGCGTCATATGAATATTTCCCGACAACAATAATATTCCACGACCAAATGAATATTCCTCGACAACAATGATTATTTTATAACCACTTGCATATTTTGCAAAATTTGCACATTTAACCCATGACCAGAGAATTATATCAAATTAATACCTTATTATTCACAAATATAATTAGAGGAAATTCAATTTTATTTATAATAAGTTGGGGTCTTACAAAGCAGTGGAGATGTTATTTTCCATGGAAACCCAACCTACCATAGTGGAGCGGGTTAGGGGAGTACATCTGAGCAACGAGGAGTGCAAGCAGATGCAGAAGATGATAGAAGATGAAGAAAAGACTAAGTATAACCTCGATAAGGAGGGATTACTTCGTTTTGAAGGAAGAATTTGGGTTCCTAATGATCCCGAATTAAAAGAAGAAATTATGATGGAGGCCCATAGTTCGAGGTACTTGATACATCCCGGTAGTACGAAGATGTATCAAGACCTTCGTCAGAACTTTTGGTGGCCGAACATGAAGATGGAGATAGCAGAATATGTTAGTAGGTTCTTAACTTGTCAAAAAGTTAAGGCTGAACATCAACGACCGAGTGGGTTGTTACAACCGTTAGAAATTCCAGAGTGGAAGTGGGAGCACATCACGATGGACTTTGTGGTGGGACTTCCAGCAACAAGAAAATGATACGATGCTATTTGGGTGATAGTGGATCGATTGACGAAATCGGCTCATTTTCTACCAATAGGAGTTAGGTATAACCTAGATCAGTTAGCTAAGTTGTATGTCAAGGAAATAATTTCCAAACATGGAGTACCTGTTTCGATTATGTCAGATCGTGATCCACGATTGACATCGAACTTTTGGAGGAGTTTGCAAGAGCAAATGGGAACGCAGTTAAGATTGAGTACGACGTATCATCCTCAGACGGATGGTCAGAGTGAGCGAACAATTCAAACGCTTGAAGATATATTAAGATCTTGCGTTATGGATTTCAAAGAGAGTTGGTACGAATATCTACCTTTAGTTGAATTTTTATAGAACAATAGTTTTCACGCTAGTATAGGCATGCCGCCGTACGAAGCGTTGTATGGAAGGAAGTGCCGAACTCCCTTATGTTGGGATGAGGTGGGTGAACGTCGGATGTTGGGACCTGAAATGGTACAGCAGACGACGGACATGGTAAAGTTAATACGTACTCGATTAGTTGCGGCTCAAGACCGGCAAAGGAAGTATGCAGATCCTCACAGAGAGAATAGAGAATTCGATGTATGATCTTTTGTTTTTCTGAAAGTATCGCCTTGGAAGGGGAAGATACGTTTTGGAAAGAAAGGGAAGTTAAGTCCAAGGTTTGTAGGACCTTTTGAGATTTTAAGAAGGGTAGGAGAAGTAGCTTATGAAGTAGCTTTACCTCCAGAGATGGAACGCATTCATAATGTTTTTCATGTGTCAGTGTTGCGTCCTTATAAACCGGACTATAAACACGTGATAGAATATGAATCTATTCAGATAGAGAAGGACTTGTCCTATGAGGAACTTCCAATTCAAATTATTGATAGGAAGGAACAAGTTTTAAGAAATAAGGTAATACCTTCAAAGTTGAAGGTGTTATGGAGAAACCACAATCTTTGAAGAAGCGGCGTGGGAGCTCGAAAGTAAAATGAAGGAATATTTTTCTCATTTGTTTATGTAATTATAAGCTAAGATTCTGGGGACAGAATCCTTATAAGGTGATGTATACTGTAACGCCCGAGAAAATCGGATTTTTATGACAATTAAATTTTTATTTGATTATGTGAATTAAATGAATTTAATTGATTTCTTTGTGAGTAAGCTATTTGAAGGTCATTCTATGACCTAGAATGTGCCAACGTGGTTAGTATTCTGACTACGTGTTAGAAATAATTGTTTGGAATTTCCAAGACGAAAATAATTGTTTTCCGAGAAATTTTCGTAAAAATACTATTCATCCGTTTCTGTTCGGGGAATTATTTTGGAATTCCGAGAAACACGTAATGATAGAATATCGTGATAAGATGGAATATCTGATAATATTTCATTTATGGCAAACGTAGTTTTCGCCTGCGGACTTAAAACCTAAGGGTTGGGTATATTGATTTCCATGAAGAAAATAATATGCGTAGAAGGAATGGCGTTAGGGTTAATACGAGTGTTATACATTTGGTGATACTATTTAGTATCTATGTATACTACGTTGAGCAAATACGAAGTACAATATGATTATTGTACGAGTAGTATACGAAGATAATACGTGAATTGTACGTATGTGATACGATTCTTATTATAGAATTAAGTTAAGACTTAATGACTAATTCATTTGAGTTGGATTAATAATTAATCCAATCATTTGAATGACCAAGGCCCAAGGTTAATTTAGTTAAGCCCAATTCATTAAAACCAAACCGTGGGTCGAACCGGTTGGTCACCGAATGGGTAAAACCCATGGGGCAACCCATGGGATGTCACATGGGGTGGTGGGTCGACCACCTTGGTGTGGAAGCCAAGCATAAGGCTTGGTCACCAAGTGTTTTACTTGGTGACCACACATGAATAGTAAGGAGGTGGTGGTTTAAAGTCCAAATTTCCCTCCATTCTAGTTTTCTATAAATAGAAAGCTAGGTTGATTCATTTGAGAGTTTTTCCAAGACTCAACCTTAGATTATTGAGAGAGAAAGAGAGCTATACTTGCTAAATATGCACTTTGGAAACTTGATCTTAGAGTTTTCCAAGAAAGAAAACCAAGAGTTCTTAAGGTATAATCCTTACCTTTCATCTCCATCTCTTTTAGATTTTCTTTCATCTTAGAGGATCATAGAATGATTGGCATATGTCTTGTGTGAGGATTTAAAGACGACTTATCATAGATTCAATCTCCATAAGTCATGAGATTATAAGAATCATAAGTTTTGAACCATGGAAATATTGATAGTTGAGATCGATTGTTGATAAACAATTGAACTCCATCAATACGTTAGTATATGAATCTTGTTTGGCTAGGATGTGGATATGAAATCCATGGAGTATTCCATGTGATTTGGCTTAGAGAACATTAGTAACGAAGTTATGGCGAATTTTACGGAAATAGACGTTAAATATCGAAAACATAGAAATTCTGCAATGGTGGTCGAAAGTTGTCGTGAGACTTGAAAACATTGGTTTTCAGTGTCAACATGTGAGATAGGGTGATTAAGAGTTGTGGGTTCGAGAATCGTCGGATTCCAACTTAAAACGAAGAAAACGAGCATTGAATGCTCATTAACGTTTCTAAACGTATATAAAATTAACTTAATAGTGAATTTTGTGTTAACGAATTCGAAAGTGTCGAATTCTTATATGAACGCGTAGGGTATGTCATTTATGACGTGTAGGCTTTTGAACAGACCAAATCGGGCTTATAACGAAGAGGTTACGTACAGGAATTTCACTGATTTTTTCAAAGCTGCGAGAATGCGGTACTAAGGTGCAGTTCATGGCGCGCGGACGTAGTGTAAAAGCCACGCCAGTAGTGCGATTCGCCGGGAGAAAATAAAAAGGTCTGGAGACTTGCGCCGCAATGCGAGAGTTTGTTCATGGACTCGCGTCGCAGTGCCAAGTCCGGGCAAAACATTTGGAGAGTGGCGCCGAAACGCCACTAGAAGGCTTAGGATGTCGCGCCACAGCGCGGGTTCAGGGCTTTTGATAGTAACTTAGATTTTGAACTTTAGTTGTTTCGAGACCTACCTGAGTTGAGTTTATATACTCAATGAATATACTAAGACTAATCCTATATTACCTATACTAAGGTATATGGTATGAAACTTAGGAATGTAATGCATGTTAACAAGATATGTACGATAAACAAAGTTGGTAACTTATCAACGATGTTTGAGCCCGGTTAATAAACGTTAGTTAAATGATAAACTGGGACGAAGGGTAATAAGTCATGTTGACTTTAATAAAAATATTAAGTTAACAAAGACATAGAAGAGAAAGAAGCTTGTAGGAACAATGTGAATAGTTGTTTGATAGCTAATTACAGTGTGCTATGTGAATATATCATGTAGATTCGTAAAAAGGCTGTGGTCAGTCGAGTAAGTTGTTTGAAGACATTTGAAAGGAAAGTTTTCTTAACGCTTGTCTAACTTCCATGTTAGCCAAGTTTTATGTGATTCGTTGAACTGAATTGCAAGACTTGTTTTTTAAAGAAAAATTCGATGCGATTTTAACTTCTATTTAGACTATTCGTGAAGATATAGATTGATTATTATTCATATCATTCTATATAGAAATGTTAACGCTATCCTATGCCAAGTAATTGGTACGGACATGAAGGTAAGGTTTGTCTATGAACAAACAAAAGTATTTTTCATCGGTTATTCGATGGGTACGCGAGTTTGCCAAAAATATTAAACGTAAATAAGTTTAATGAATGTGTGTTGATCAACATAGAGTACTATACGCTGATCACCTAGAAGTGCTCGTAAGTTATACGAATGAACGACCTTAGTGTTGTGGACTACTTTTCAAGTATAAAAACTGAAATTACTGTTCATGGTCTATTGACCAGTTCCGAATTCCTAATCTATTCTATACTTTGGGAATTGATGTTATGAACTGTTAGAGTATTATTAATTCATAATACTTCATAACTATTGTTCAGTTATGTTGGAATTATTATATAATTCATGAATGTGGTATTCCTGTTATCATTGATTAAACTTGCTGAGCTGTCATGCTCACTTCTTGCGTGAATTATATAACTGCAGTTAAAGATGAACGTACTGTGAATGCTAAGAGAGATAAGGGCAAAGCTAAGATAGATGCTTAGGCATTGTGTAGTAGTTTAGTAAGTTTGTATGTATTATACATTATGAACAATGAATGATGTAACCAATTTATGAACCTGGGAAGGATTATACTTTGATTGTAATAAGAAGATAGTAATTACCTTCATTTTGTTGTATTTTCAATGGAATGATTGTATGGATGTTAGTACAGTGGAGCACCATCTGTCGGGTCGGAAGACACCTGAATTTGGGGGCATCACATATACCTATTTTGGGGGCGTCACAGTTGGTATCAAAGCTTAGGGATGTGATCCCTGACTGAGATGTGAGACAAGAACTAGGAGGGGAGAGATGGGGAATTCCTTCGCTAGTATGACCTACCTAAGTTTTTTTGGTATTTAATTGGTCGGTCAAAGTATAGGGATAATATGTGATATGATAACTAACCCTTGTTTTGGGGTAGTATCTGAAAATGACATCCGAGAATGTTGAGAATAACAATGGAGCACAGGAGATCGTTGAGTCTTCACATATCAATAATCAGGAGAATGTGCATCAGGAAGGCGACAATCCTCATGCAAACAACAACACTGACCAAATGATGAATGATGGAATGTTTAGAGGCTTTATGCAATTCATGCAACATCAGGCGAGAGCGGCTCCTGTCCAAAATGTAGGTGGAAACATTGGAAACTCTCGGACGGTCACCGCTAAACAGTTCAAGGAGCTGGGAGCACCGGAGTTTATTGGAGAGCCAAAACCACTTAAGGCGGAGATGTGGATAAAGTAGATCACCAAGATATTTGATGTCTTGGGATGCTCCGGGGAGAAAAAGGTTCCCTTTGCCACCTTTATGTTTAGAAGAAAGGCAGATTACTGGTGGGAATCGGTAAAGCGTACTCAACCTGCCACACTGAAGATGTCTTGGGAGAAGTTCCAAGAACTATTCAACGACAAGTACTTTCCCAAAAGTATTCGTCACATGAAAGAGGTAAAGTTCATAAAGTTGGAGCAAAACAATATGACCGTGTCGCAGTACGAAGCTAAGTTTACCGAGTTATCTCGGTTTGCGTCTCACTTGGTTGATAATGAGGAAAGAATGACGAAGATGTTTCTAAGAGCTTTGAAACCTGAGATACGTCAATATCTAATTTCTCATAAACTGTGTTTGTATTCAGATGTTGTAAATAGGGCTCATTTATTGGAGCGCGATAACGAGTAAACTCAACCAAGAGAAAGCGGTACAAAATGATAATACCCGATTGGTAGCGATCATCGAAGCGGTGACAACAAGCGTGGAGGAATCAACATGCCATAAATGGTAACCACTTGGTGGTAATCATGGCAAGACAATAAGAATGGACATTTCAAGAAGAGGAGATTCAACAATGATGGAAAGGCGTCGACAATTTTTGTGGTTAAAGGAAGGAGAGCGACCACCCATCATATGCTTCAAATGCGGAGGGGAGGGACATATCAGTCCAAAGTGCGCGATGCCATCCAAAGCGTGTTATAATTGTGGAAGAGAAGGTCACCTAGCCCGATTTTGTCATGCACCGAAGACAAGTCCAGTTGGAATAGTGACACAAAATACCGTCCCAGACAAGTCAAAACCAGTAGTTCAAGGGAGAGCTTTTGTTGTGTCCTCCCAGAAAGCAAGGAACCCGAACGAGGTCATCACGGGTAAGCTTATCATAAACTCTAGCGAAGTCTATACCTTATTTGATATCGGTTCTACCCATTCTTTTATTTCTCCTACTTGAGCTCAATGATTAAATTTAACTTCGGAGAAATTAGACTTTGACTTATCTGTGGAAACTCCGTTGGGAGAAACATTTATTACATCCACTGTTTATATGTCTTGCTTGGTTCAAATCGGAACCCTCACATTACCTGTCGATCTTATTTCAATAAAAATACTTGCATTTGATGTGATTCTAGGGATTGATTGGTTAACTACTCATCATACAAAAATTGATTATTTTCGTAAGGTTGTTAGCGTTCATATTCCTAACCAACCTATTATGCGAATTCAAGCAACCAAACCATTAAAATCAATCACTGTCATCTCAAGCCATAAAGCTATTCATTTATTAAAAATGGATGTCAAGCTTTCTTTGCTCATGTCATAGATTTAAACAAAAATACGTCATATTTGAATGATATTTCTATTGTTAATAAATTTCCTGATGTATTTCCTGAAGAACTTCCTGGGCTACCCCCAAAACGTGAAATAGAATTTTTCATCGACCTGGAACTCGATACAAAACCCATTTTTACAGCCCCATATTGAATGGCTCCTATTGAACTTCAGGAGTTAAAGACCCAATTACAAGAATTGTTAGATATTGGTTTCATTCGTCCTACTACGTCTCCTTGGGGTGCTCCTGTTCTATTCGTGAAGAAGAAAGATGGGAGTATGCGACTTTGTATTGATTATCGGGAGTTGAATCATGTCACCAACAAAAGTAGGTACCCATTGCCACGTATTGATGACCTGTTTGACCAGTTGCAAGGAGCCAAATTCTTTTCAAAGATTGATCTTCGTTCCGGATATCACCAATTGAAGATTAGAACCGATGACATTCCAAAGACGGCTTTTAGAACTCGATACGTGCATTATGAATTCCTAGTCATGTCCTTTGGATTGACTAATGCTCCTGCTGCCGTCATGGATATGATGAACCTAATATTCAAGGAATATTTGGATCACTTTGTGGTCGTCTTTATTGATGACATCCTTATTTATTCCAAAAGCCATGAAGATCATGAGCAACACTTGAGGCTGATACTCCAAAAGCTTCGTGAATTCAAGCTTTATGCCAAGTTGAAGAAATGCGAGTTCTGGCTTGAGGAAGTAGATTTCCTTGGGCACGTAGTATCAAGTCATCGAATATCTGTTGACCCTGAAAAAATTTAAGCAATTCAAAGCTGGGAGCAACCTAAATCGTTGGAATAAAATCGTAGCTTTTCTCGGTTTATTTGGTTATTATCGAGAGATTCGTGGAAGGATTTTCTCGAATCGCTACTCCATTAACTTCGGTGACTCGAAAAGATACAAAGTTTGGTTGGAGCGAAGAATGTGAGAAGAGTTTTCAAGAACTCAAGAGGAGACTCATTTAAGACTGTTACGACAATACCATCGGCTCGGAGGGATTTGTCATCTCTGATGATGCTTGAGCAAAGGGTTGGGATGTGTTCTCATGCAACATGGGAAAGTCATAGCCTATGCCTCAAGACAACTCAAATAATATGAGAGGATTTATCATACTCATGATCTAGAGTTGGCAGCTGTTGTCTTCGCACTTAAAATTTGTAGGCATTACTTGTATGGGGAGAAAGTGGAGATCTTTACGGATCATAAAAGCCTCAAATATTTCTTCACTCAAAAGGAACTCAACATCCGACAATGACATTGGCTTGAACTGTTGAAAGATTATGATCATACCATCCAATACCATCTTGGAAAAGTGAACGTGGTAGCTGATGCATTAAGTAAAAGAACATATGCAAGTTCGAGTGCGATATTGTCAACACAAAGGCCCATTTTGTAGGACTTGCAAAGGATGGAGATAGAGTTAAAGACTCCATGGACCCATGTGATGATGGCAAATATACGAGTAGAACTGACTTTAATTGATAAAGTTAATCTTTGCTCAAGCTCTGAGACCTAGAAGTGATGCGTATGAGGAAGAAAGTGCAAGAAGGTGCTATGCCGGAAGCAAGAATCGATGAAGAAGGAATACTTTGAGTTAACTCCAGACTTTGTGTTCCTAACGACCCTGATTTAAAGTATAAAATCTTGATGGAGGCGCACAACACACCGTTTGTAATCCATCCTAGGAGTACCAAAATGTATCATGATCTTTGACATACATTTTGGCGGGGTAATATGAAGAGAGAGATAGCCCTATTTATCTCAAGGTGTCTAACGTGTCAACGAGTCAAGGCGGAGCATCAAGTACCAAAAGGACCATTGCAACAACTTAAAATTCTAGAATGGAAGTGGGAACACATTACCATGGATTTCGTTACTGGTCTTCCCAAGGTTTCTCAAGGCATAGATGATTTGGGTCATTATTGATAGATTGACCAAGTCACGCTCACTTCTTACCTATCGAGAAACTTATACACTTGAGCGTCTTGCTCGTATGTACATAAGCGAGGTTGTAAGATTGCATGATATGCCGATTATCCATAGTTTACGATCGAGACCCAAGATTCACTTCACGATTTTGGGTTAGTTTGCAAAAGGCTATGGGCACGGACTTACGATTTAGTTCGGCATATCATCCTCAGACGGACGGACAATCAGAGAGGACTATTCAAACTATGGAAGATTTATTAAGACTCTGTGTCCTTGACTTGAAGGGAAGTTGGGACAAGTTCTTACCATTGGTGGAGTTTTCCTACAACAACAGTTATCAAGCAAGTATTGGCATGGCTCCATTTGAGGTGTTGTATGGAAGAAAGTGTCGTTCTCCAGTATACTGGGATGAGGTGGGTGAAGCAACATTGTTGGGACCGGAGTTGGTAAGTATGAGTACAGAAAAGATTCAAACGTTCCAACAACGTATAAAAACCTCAGAAGATCGACAAAAGAGTTATGCTGATCTTTATCAAAAGGACGTGGAATTCGATATAGGAGATCATGTGTTGTTACGTGTTGCTCCATGGAAAGGAGTTACAAGATTTAGAAAGAGAGAAAAGCTCAATCCTCGATTCATCGGCCCATTTTTAATCCTAGATCGAGTAGGAACTTTGGCCTATAAACTCGCTTTACCGCCAAGTATGTCTTGTGTTCATAACATTTTTCACATATCTATGTTACGTAAATATGTGGAAGACCCGAACCACATTATTGATTTAGAACCGGACGAAATAACAGAAGATTTGACGTATGAAGAGGTTCCTGTTCAAATCTTGGATAAGAAGGAACATATTCTACGCTCCAATGTTATACCTCAAGTCAAAGTTTTATGGAGAAACCACGATGTTGAGGAAATGACTTGGGAGTTAGAATCTGAAATGAAATCAAGGTATCCCTACCTCTTCGACATACCAAGTACGTACCCTAATTTCGAGGTCAAAATTTCATAAGGGGAGGTTGTAAGACTCCAATTTTATTTTAATAAAGATGATTTTTCTATAAATATCATTTTTGAATATTATGGAATGAATTTGATATAATGTTATAGTTGTGGGTAATATTTATAAATTTTGCAAAGTACGCAAGTTGTTATATAATATTTGATTGGTCGGGGAATATTCGTACAATATCACAATCATTGGTGGACCCCACAACGAAATTATTGTCGGATTGAGAAAACGACAAAAATATTTTATGAAAATAACGGCGGAAGTTTTATCGTCAACTGTTGAAACACCCGGTGTTAAAAGTAAAGTAATACACATGGTTGCATAGTAGCACACGGTTTTGATTATTGATGCTTACGTGAGAAGTCGATTAGTTGTATTCAATTATTATCGATATTTTATATATTGAGATGACAGAGTTATTAATATTATTAGTTGCAATATTAACGATGTCTAGAAGTTACTTGAGGAGATGTTTGGTCACCTAATTGCATGGCATGATAGGGAGCAATCCTTATTGGAAAGCCCCTCTTTCACAGGAGCGACACTGGTCGATTAATAGTGTGAATTATAATAATGATGATGAGTTTTGTTTTATTAGTATTATTAATTTAATAAAAGCAGAAAAGATTTTTATATAAAAGCAGAATACTTTTATAAAGTTATTCGTTTTATTAGACTATAAATAGAATATATAATATTCTATTATGCATAGTATTTTGCATAGTAAAATCTTTTTATATAAAACAGAATATATTTATAAAGTTATTTGTTTTATTAGACAATAATTAGAATATATTATATTTTATTATGCATAGTGTTGCATAGTGCCTGCATAGTATTTTGCATAGTAAAATCTTTTTATATAAAATAGAATACTTTTATAAAGTTATTTGTTTTATTAGATTTTAAATTATATATATATGTATGTATATATATAGAATATATTATATTTTATTACATAGTGCAACATAGTATCCTTTCTATTTTCCTATAAATAGGATGCTTAGTTAGAATTGAAAACCACACCAGAAGTTCAGAGAATTCTTATATAATCTTGAGCGTATTTCTTTAGAGTTTTAAGAAGCTTTGAGAGTAGTGCAAGTTTTCTTCAAGAATATCCTCGCCCTACCAGTCGGAATACTCTTCTTTTACGGTAAGGGATATTATTTGTTGTACTCGTAAGTGGTATTATTTCTTTCTTATTCATGAAAAGAACTTCTGTTATTCCATTCTTTATTATTCTGTTGGAATAACCTTTATACGCGGGCTACCCTATACTTGGTGAAATTCTTCTATTATTCCATTCTTTATTATTATGTTGGAATAACATATCTATGCAAAATCTTTGCATACATGGTGAAATTCTTACGTTATTCCATTCTTTATTATTACATTTGGAACATCACATGCATGCGTTTACGCATGACCTGGTTCCGTTGTTTATTATTATGTTGGAATATCCTGTCTGTGCGTTTACGCATGACCTGGCTCCATTATTTATTATTCTGTTGGAAAATCCTATTTGTGCATTTACGCATGACCTGGTTCTGTTATTTATTATTCTATTGGAATAACTTGTCTGTGCGGTCTATCGCATGCCTGATGATTTCTTTTGTTATTCCATTCTTTATTATACTCAGTTGGTTAAAGTTTTGACTTCTATACTCCATGAAATTAGTGGAATATCCTTGATATTAGCGCTTCATCCAGTATCTTTTCATGGAAATATTCTTCTGAGCATTCTTGAGTGTTACTCTACAAAGAAGTATCATGTTGACAATTTGGACGTTATTAGTTCCTGGATAAATTAATTCTTAAACTTGTTTTATTGAATTCTTATATCATTGTCATCATCCTCATGTTTATATTATGTTGAAAGTCATCTGTGGCTTGTAGTGCATAGATGGACTTGGTATGATTATGACCAGGGATTATTCGGTGTAATCATGACCGTAATGCTACAAATGATGTGGAAAAAGTCCTCATTGGCCCATAGTGCATTGATGGACAATTGTTGGCATGATCATGACTATTGATGAATACACGAATATCCTTGGCCCATAGTGCATGGATAATTTGTGGTCGTGATACTAATGAATATCCTTGGCCGTAGTGCAGGGATGATGTGGATTATTTATTAAGATGAGTCTCAATGATAAAAGTAATGACAAACCTTTTAAATCATAGAAGATAGTAGATTTTATTCTCTACTTGACTCTTCTAATGGATTGCTTGTTCCGCTGAAGTTAAACTTGATGTTTGTTATATTTTATCAGTTTAACACTATTGAAGGCTAATGATAATTTATTCTGCATTATCTTAGTCATAATATTTCTTACTGGGCTAGTTGAGCTCACCCTTTTGCTTTCATTGTTCTTTTCAGGAAATGAGAACGTATCAGGGACTAGTTGGGGAACGGAGTGACTGTCCATATGATAGCATTAGTAGTTCTCACTACTCTATGAAATAGTGTGATAATAAATGTATTGAGGACTTATTTTGAGTTTGAATACTGTCTAGAAGACAATATTTGTATTAAAACTCACAGCTCATGTTGTATATTTAAGGTTGTATTTGTATTCTGTACCATGTATTTGGCGACTCAAAATAGGTGATGCATACCTATTTTGGGGGCGTCACATCCTCGATCAGTTATTCTTTCTCTCCTTTAGTCTATTCTAGCTTCTCCTCGACATTAGTCAGTCGTTCCTCACGATCTTGGCTCTCATCATCTTTTTGTGTCATTGCAGTCTGTTGTTCAGCTACTATCTCTTGCAATTCCTCGACTGTATCCTGAAGTTCCGTGTTATGGTCGTAGACTTCATCGTACATTCAAGCAGCTGTCGAGATTAGTGGAGTCTCTACCTCCTCGTCCTCATCATCCTCATCCTCCTGTGGCAACTCAACGGGATCCTCCTCATCCGTCTCCACATCATCATCCTCATCTTCAACCACGGTGACCAACGGGGCTGACTCCCGTGGCAGTAGTTGTTCCCAACTAACATGAATGTCGCGAGGCTCCTCCCCTGTAGGCACCTGAGGTCTATCCTCCCTAGCCTGACTGGATTCTCCGACATTAGTCATCTTGACAACAAAATTTTAAGTTTCAATTATTAATCATTACTACTCGGCACTCACGAGCACATAAGTATAAACACATAATCACATAAGTGTTTTATTATTTATTCCTTAAAACTCGATAAGAGTTAATCACCACTATATTTTCAAAGGTTACTTCCTAAGGCTTTTCCCCACCTAAGGTTCATAACCTAAAGCTTTGATACCAACTTGTGACACCCCCAAATCCCGGTACTTCATTACCTCAAGATTTGGTGTTCACGTAATCAAAACATTCATATCTAACTACCCAATCATAATAAATTGAATAATAAAAACCTGCCCATACATGATTACTTTAATAAAAACATTATCTCCCAGGTTCTCTAACCTTTAATACAATCATTCAAGTGCGGAATTTAAATTATTACATCCCATCATTATTAAAAGTCTATTATCATAACGATAAAACAAAATTACAAGTCTTCATCACTTGTACATCTTTCCCTTTCCTTTGCTAGTTGTAGGTTTATCTACCTTCTCAACCATAGCTGTAATAAATGTATAAATATTCAAGAGTGAGCAAACAAAGCTCACTTGAAATAAGAATAAATATCTTTACATCATTTGCCAAATAATAGGCTCAATAGAACTGAATGATATGTTCTATTAACATTTCAACATTTGCCAATTCATAGGCTCAATAAAACTGATTGATTTATTCTATTAACATTCTTAAATATACTATTGAGGGTCAAATGACCATGAACCATGTCCACAATTATAAGTAATCTTTCAACTTTAACTTTAACAGTCATATGACTATAAGGACTCCACGTACTTAGGGGGATCAATCCTTCGTACAATGTATTGTGCACAAACATTTCAACGCTAAGCGTAAACCCCTAAACATAGGGTTGTTTATCTCAGTATTTAGAGTACAAGTCCACACTAAAGAAAGTTTGGTTTAGATAAGCTTTCAAGGGTAATTGAAGTTTAATGATCATCAACTAGGGAACTAGTTGAATCAACAATGCTTGATAATACAATATTTGTTTAATAACAACATAAATTAGAACATTTGAGAATCATAAATGAACTGATTCTACATATCAAACTCATGCTTGAAATAACTATAGAGCATAAGCATTCAATAAAATGAATAACATGGTTAACCTTTGCTTGAACAGTAAAATAAGCTAAGGTTCGAGTTTTATAACATTAGAATGATATTCCTGAACGTACATTTAACTGATAGCAAGCTGGAAACTAAAAACTTGCCCAACATGGTATTAACTCATGCAAGGAATTAAAACAGTTCAATAATAGAGACGAGATTTCAAAAACTATGCTCATTATATAATAATAGAACTTAAGAAACTTGCTTAATTGTAAACAAGTTAGAATGAATCAATATAATAATATAACTAACTCAACGAAAATGTAGAGTTAGAAAACTATTTTAATTTCTTAATTTTCATGTTTTTCACATAAAACTCCAATTTTTGATATTAATCCCAAAAATCATCACTGTGAATTCATTATTTGGCCAAATCACTCCATTCCAATTACGTTATGCTCGTATCTCATTGAACTAACATAAACAAAACTCAATTAACATTTTAACATTCAATTTGACCCTCAAAATTGGTACTTACCTAAGCCATATGAACAATACATACAAACACTGACATTATTTCTACTACTGTCAAATGAATTTAGCATACAAATTCTCGTTTAAGCACAACCTCTAATCATCATAAACTCATAACATCACAAGTAACCCATTGTAAAGCAACAATTCAATAAACTTGAAATTCATAGAGTATATAGTTTTTTTTGCCATGAAACACATATATGCATATATATATATACATATATATATATATATACATACAATACTAAAGTTATGTAAAAATACCTTTAATTTGCTTGAAATCCTTGTTATCACCACTGATAATCACTATGAAATCCTTAGGTTTCCTCTCAACTCTCTCTCAATTCCCTCAAGCTTTGCAAACTAGAATGCGTATAGTAAACAAAAGCTAAGACAATTAACAGAAGGCGTATTCTAAAACTGATAAACCCTTAATAATATTACTAATTGCAATTTCAGTTACTAACTAACGTATATAATATAATTATATTATATTTATTTTATTTAATTTAAAAATCTAGAAATTCCAAAAGCCATAAGGCTTTGTTTGGCAAAACCCTTTAATTTTTAAAGAATTTATATAATAAGCCTTGTTTGGCAAAAACTAAATTAAACTACTTTAATTTATTTTAATAAATCCTTATAATATAGTTATTTGTCACACTATATTTAATCAAGCTTTCATATTTATTTTAATTAATGCAAATTATAATTAATTAAATAAATCCTTTAATCACATAACACAATACAAATAATTAATCATTTAAATTGAAATATCAATATCATAATCATTTCTTTAATTCATCAATTATTTATTTAATGAATAGTTAACTAAACAAAATTAAATCAATTGAACAAATATTTATTCAACGATAATCACATCCATTAAATATATATAAATCAATAAATATTTATTCAACGATAATCACATCCATTAAATATTTATATAAATCAATAAATATTTAATATTACATTTAAAATTCTAGAATGTTATAGAGGCACCCCCCCGCCCCGACATTTGTGGTGACACGGTGACTGCCACTTTTCAATTTAAACTTTCATCTGAATGTTTGTGTGTGTGTGGGTCAATGTGCAGTTGTCTGGAAGTAGTGCTATGTCTCGTTTGCACCTATATACAAATGGTTTAAATTTTGTATAAAAGTTCAATTTTAACAAGATATAGTAATGATATTTTGTAAAATTTATTTTTCAAACCCTTGTGCTCAATAATAATTGAGGCCTTTGACACTGTTAGTTCCCAGTAGGCACACAATAGATTTAGAAGGGGGGGGTTGAATATATCCTTTTTTTTATTTCAAATACTTTTCTCGTTTATTTTGTATTGCTAATGACTTAGCATATGACAGACATAAGAATCTTTTTAAGCACAGCGGAATAAGTAAAAGATCCCCTTCATTGATATAATCATCAACATACATACTGTAAGACCCTAACTTATTATAAATAAAATCGAATTTTCTCTATTTATTATTGTGAATAATAAGGTGTTAATTTGATATAATGCTTTGGTTATGGGTGAAATGTGCAAAGTTTGCAAAATAAGCAAGTGGTTATAAAATATTCATTGTGTCGGGGAATATTCATTTGGTTGTGGAATATTCTTTCTGTCGGGGAATATTCGTACGACAGCGCAGCCATTTGTGGGCCCCATAACGGAATAACTATCGGATGAAGAAAACGACAAAGTTTGAGTTTTTATAAATAACGTCGTAATTGTTACCGTTAACACTGTTGGATTACTTGGTGGTTAAAATACAGTAATACACATGGTTGCACAGTAGCACACGGTATTGCACAGTATTGTTGAATTATTGATTCTTACGTAAGAAGGCACTACTCAATAATTGTTACAGTAATTACTGTTAAATATTTTATTTTGTTGATTCAATAATTGCTGCGTTGATATTTTATATTATTGTTGTTTCAATAATTGTCACTACACAGTATTTCCCATTATCATATCAATAATTCATATGATTTGAATAATATTATTAGATAGCATTATTGGCAATGTCTAAAATGTTATGTCAAGGAGAGGTTTGGTCACCTAATTGCGCGCCAGTAAGGAAAAATTCTTATCGAAAAGCCCCATCTTTCTTGGAAACTGTATGCTTGTCATTATTGTGATTCTGTAATATTATTTGTGAATAATTAATTATTAATTTATATGATAAAGAAATATTTATTTGATGTGGATATAAGTGATGGATTTATTTATTTATGTGGTTATAACTGAAGGAATTAATGCTGAGGTGTTTTATCAGTATTTTATCAGATTGGAAGTATTAAAAATAATCCGTTTATGGATTTCAGATATTTTTTGTTTGGAATTTGGAAAAACTTAAAGCTAGAAAGTTGTAGAGAATTCGATTTCGTGTGGAATAGATATAAAATTCGTATTTTTCTGATAAACGGGCTATTTATTATGAATTACTGAAGTTTCAGAAAATAAAATAATTTTTATTAAAATTGGGTGGGACCCACTTTTGTTTTAAACATATGGGCTACCAAAATTTTTCATATTTGGCATGCTTGATGGCTGGTCTTGGTAGGTGGTGTGGAAGGAAGAAATATATATTATATTTTATTATTTTAGTTTCCTTTGGCATTCTAGCATTTTCCTATAAATAGGCGCTTAGGTTAGAATTGAAAATTACACCAGAAACAAGTTTTCTTTCTCTTTATATTATCGAGCGTATTTTTGTGAGTATTTAGATACTTTGAGAGTTCTTTGTTTCGGTATAATCTTCCTTGACTTTATATCCGATATTCGATCGAAAGTACCAGTTATTATTTTGAGGTAAGGGATGTTATTTTCTTCGTAAATGATATTATTTCTTTCAATATCATTATGCCGAAATATTGGTCTGAACTTTTTATCAAATTTGGAACTTTTTGTGTCAGGGTTACTATTCACTTATACGGCACTATTCACGTATACGACACTATTCACGAATACGACATTATTCACCGAAAAATGAATTTTTTTTTATCCAAGATGTCTATTATGGTTACTATCTTTGATTGTATCAATGTTTTGATCTTTATTTTTGAATTCTGCTTCACAATTGGTTATTATGGAGTATTATTGAACTTGGATAAACTGTAATACGAATCTCTAATATTTGTTTATTATCTCACTGGATTCGTTTTCTTTAAAATATTTTTCATCATCCTCAGTCCTAAATGATGATATTACTGAATATCTTTGGCCTGTAGTGCAAAGATGAATGATTAACTGATGAATATCTTTGGCCCGTAGTGTAAAGATGAACAGGTGTTGAGATGAACATTACCAACTGGTGATACAAATGAATATCTTTGGCCTGTAGTGCAAAGATGAATATTTGATTCTAGATGTGTATTGATTGATGTCCTAAGGATAAAATATTGATGATGGACTTTTATATCTTAGAAGATAGTAGAATTCATTCTCTACTTGACTCTTCTAATGGATTGTTGTTTCCACTGCAGTTGTTGATCTAAAACTTGTTGTCTATTATATTTTATCAGATTTTTCCCTGTTGAAGACTAATGATAATTTTTTGTATATTATCTTAGTCATAATATTCTTTGCTGGGCTAGTTGAGCTCACCCTTTTTTCTTTTTTGTTCCATTGTTCTTCTCAGGAGGAGAGAATTTAGCAGGAACTAGCCGGCGTATGGAGTGATGATTCAAGATAGTTGTTTTAGTAGTTTTCACTATTTTGTAAAATAGTGTATCAATAATTGTAATGAGGACTCCTTTTGAGTTTGTATCGTCATTAGACAATATTTGTATTCAAACTCACATTATAAGCGTTAATCGTATTCTACTACGACAATTATATTCTTGAAGTTGTATTTATTTACATACCATGTATTTGGCGACTCAGAATGAGTGATGTATACCTATTTTGGAGGCGTCACACATACATTGTTTGTGACGCCCCCAAAATAGGTATACATCACCCATTTTGAGTCGCCAAATACATGGTATAAAATTCAAATACAACTTAATAATACAATTGTCGTGTAAAATACGACAAAACATAAACTGAGAGTTTTAATAAGAATATTGTCTTCTAGACAGTATTCAAACTCAAATGAAGTCCTCAATACATTTATTATCACACTATTTCATAGAATAATCAGGACTACTATTGCAAACATCTGGACCGTCACTCCGTTCCCCGACTAGTCCCGACTATGTTCTTATTTCCTGAAGAGAACAATGAAAGTAAAAGGGTGAGCTCAACTAGCCAAGTAAGAAATATTATGACTAAGATAATGCAGAATAATTTATCGTTAACCTTCAACAATGTTAAACTGATAAAATATAACAAACATCAAGTTTAACTGCAGCGGAACAAATAATCCATTAGAAGAGTCAAGTAGAACATGATATCTATCATCTTCTATGATTTAAAAGGTTTATCATAAATTTTATCGCTGAGACTCAGCTTAATAAATAATCCACATCATCGAATCACCCCTACACTACGACTAAGGATATTCATTAGTATCATGACCACAAATTATCCATGCACTACGGGCCAAGGATATTCGTGTTTTCACCGATGGTCACGATCATGTCAACAACTGTCCATCAATGCACTACGAGCCAATGAGGACGTTTACCACATCATTTCCAACATTACGGTCATAATTATACCGAATAATCCCTGGTCATAATCATACCAAGTCCATCTATGCACTACAGCCACAGATGATTTTCAACATAAGATAAGCATGAGGATGATGACAATGATATAAGAATTCAACTAAATGAAAGCAAAATGATAAAATTTTTAAAGATTTATAATTTAATTTATCCAGTATTCAATAATGTCCAAATTGTCAACATGATACTGCTTTGTGGAGTAAAATTCAAGAATAATATTGTACCAAAAATAATTTGGACCAAAAACGAATCAATTTTTCATGAATAGTATCCCAGGTGAATAGTACTCGAGTGAATAGTACCTCGTGAATAAGAATTCGAGAATAGTACCCCGTGAATAGTACTCTGGCATGAAAAAGTTAAAACTTGTCAAGAATGCTCAGAATAATATTTCCATGAAAAGATATTGGATTAAACGCAAATTTTAAGGATATTCTACTAATTTCATGGTGTATAGAAGCCAAAAATTTAACCAAATGAGTATAGAATTCAAAATCTGAAACGAAATAATATTACTTGCATACAATAGAGTATGGAAGAAAATATTATTTCAAGCGAATATTGAACAAAAATAACATCCATTACCTTGAAAATAAACGTATTTCGAATATTAGGGCGGGGATATTCTTGAAGAAAACTTTCACTATTTTCTACGCTCAAAGCTTTCTAAAATTCGAAAGAAATACGCTCAATATTATAGAAGAATGAAAGGATACTATTTAGAAAAAAATTATCACGGACCAACAGTAGGTTTTCGGACGAAAGCGTCACGGGAGAAAAAATTTTCTGACGTTTCCTTTTTATTCAACTTTAATAATATAATATTTAATAAAATATAATATATTTTATTTTTCCTAAAAAAACAAAACTTATTATAATATATATATATATATAATATATATACATAATTTCAACAAAAAAAAACCCACCCATGAACAACTTCAGCTTCCCCCCTCCCAAAAGTCTTCCACTGGTGGGCCCCACCTTATGTCTTCATTACATATGGGCCCCACTTTTTATTATATATATATATACACTGAATAGCTTTCTACCGATTATTTTTGAAAAATGGGTAAATGAGGGTTCATAAAATAATCAAAATTTACATCAAATACCTCATAAAAAATACACTCAATATTTTTAACAACATTTATTCATCATCATTATAACAGGCAATATTAGCAACCAGATCGTTCCCAGGAATGAAGGGGCTTTCCAATAAGGATTTCTCCCTATTAGCGTGCAATTAGGTGACCAAACCTCTCCTCGATAGAACTTTCTAGACATTGTTAATTATGCCGATAATAATATGAATAACTTGTCATCTCAATTATTGATTTAATAATATGTAAAATATCGATAATAATTTAATCAAATAACGTGAGATACTATGTAGCAATTACTGTAGCAATAATTGCACAAATTTGAATGACTTATCACGTAAGCATCAATAATCAATACCGTGTGCTACTATGCAACCACGCGTATTATTGTACTTTTCATCACTGGGTATTTCAACAGTTAACGGTAAAACTTCATTTGTTACTTTTTATAAAAGATATTTACATTGTTTTCTAACTCGATAATAATTCCATTGTAGGGTCCACTGATGATTGTCTTTAGTCGTCTGAATATTCCTGTTAAAAGCGAATATTCCCCGACCAATCGAATATAATATAACAACTTGTGTACTTTGCAAAATTTATAAATATTACCCACAACTATAACATTATATCACATTCACTCCTTAATATTCAAAAATGATATTTATAGAAAATTCATCTTTATTCATATAAGTTGGGGTCTTACAACCTCCCCTTCTTATGAAATTTCGCCCTCGAAATTAGGGTAAATACCTGGTATGACGAAGAGCTGAGGATACCTTGATCTCATTTCAGATTCTAACTCCTAGGTCATTTCCTCAACATCGTGGTTTCTCCACAAAACTTTGACTTGAGGTATAACCTTGGAGCGTAGAATATGTTCCTTCTTATCAAAGATTTTAACAGGAACCTCTTCATACGTTAAATCTTCCGCTATTTCATCCGGTTCTAACTCAATAATGTGGTTCGGGTCTTCCAAATATTTATGTAACATGGATATGTGAAAAATGTTATGAACACGAGACATACTTGGCGGTAACACGAATCTAAAAGCCACAGTTCCTACTCGGTCAAGTATTTTAAATGGGCCAATGAATCGAGGATTGAGTTTTCCTCTCTTTCCAAATCTCGTAACTCCTTTCCATGGTGCCACACGTAACAACACATGCTCTCTAACATTGAATTCCACGTCTTTTCGAAGAAGATCAGCATAACTCTTTTGTCGATCTTGTGAGGTCTTTATACGTTACCGGATCATTTGAATCTTTTCCGTAGTCATACGTACCAATTCTTATCCCAACAACGTTGCTTCACCCACCTTATTCCAACATACTAGAGAACGACACTTGTGCCCATACAACGCCTCAAATGGAGCCATGCCAATACTTGCTTGATAACTGTTGTTGTAGGAAAATTCTAGTAATTGCAAGAACTTGTCCCAACTTCCTTTGAAGTCAATGACACAGAGTCTTAATAAATCTTCAAGAGTTTGAATAGTCCTCTCCGACTGCCCGTCCGTTTGAGGATGATATGCCGAACTAAATCGCAAATCCGTGCCCATAGCGTTTTGCAAACTAATCCACAACTGTGAAGTGAATCTTGGGTCTCGATCAGAAACTATGGATACTGGCATACCATGTAGTCTTACAATCTCATTTATGTACATACGAGCAAGACGTTCAAGTGTATAAATTTCTCGTATAGGTAAGAAATGAGTAGACTTGGTTAATCTATCAACAATGACCCAAATTGCATCTATGCCTTGAGAAACCTTGGGAAGACCAGTAAAAAAATCCATAGTAATGTGCTCCCACATCCATTCTGGAATTTCAAGTGGTTGCAATGGACCTTTTAGCACTTGATGCTCCACCTTGACACGTTGACAAGTTAAACACCTTGAGATAAACTCCGTGATCTCTCTCTTTATATTACTCCACCAAAATGTATGTCGAAGATCACGATACATTTTGGTACTCCCAGGATGGATTGCAAACGGTGTGTTGTGCGCCTCCATCATGATTTTATACTTTAAGTCAGAATCGTTAGGAACACAAAGTCTGGAGTTGACTTGAAGTATTCCTTCTTCATCGATTCTTGCTTCCGGAATAGCACCTTCTTATAATTTCTTCCTCATACGCATCAGCTCCAAGTCTGTAGCTTGATCAACTTTAACTTTATCGATTAAAGTTAGTTTTACTCGTATATTTGCCATCATCACGTGGGTCCCTGGAGTCTTTATCTCTATCTCCATCCTTTGTAAGTCATACCAAATGTTTGCTTTGACAATATCGCACTCCTACCCGCATATGATCTTCTATTCAATGCGTCAGCTACTACGTTCGCTTTTCTTGGATGGTATTGAATGGTATGATCGTAATCTTTCAACAGTTCAAGCCACCGTCGTTGCAACATGTTGAGTTCCTTTTGGGTGAAGAAATATTTGAGGCTTTTATGATCTGTATAGATCTCCACCTTCTCTCCATACAGGTAATGTCTCTAAATCTTTAGTGTGAAAACGACTGCTGCCAACTCTAGATCATGAGTAGGATAATTCCTCTTATATTCTTTGAGTTGTCGAGAGGCATAGGCTATAACTTTTCTATGTTGCATGAGAACACATCTCAACCCTTTGCCCGAAGCATCACTGTAGATGACAAATCCCTCAAGAGCAGGATGGTATTGTCGAGCAGTCTTTGAAATGAGTCTCCTCTTGAGTTCTTGAAAACTCTTCTCATATTCTTCGCTCCAACCGAACTTTGTATCTTTTCGAGTCAGCTGAGTAATGGAGTAGCGATTCGAGAAAACCCTTCTACCGAATCTCCGATAATAACCAGCTAAGCCGAGAAAGCTACGTACTTCGATCACTGATTTAGGTTGCTCCCAGCTTTGTATTGCTTCAATTTTCGCTGGGTCAATAGATATTCCATGACTTGATACTACGTGCCCAAGGAATGCTGCTTCCTCAAGCTAGAACTCGCATTTCTTCAACTTGGCATAAAGCTTGTTTTCATAAAGCTTTTGGAGTATCAGCCTCAAGTGTTGCTCATGATCTTCACGGCTTTTGGAGTAAATGAGGATGTCATCAATAAAGACGACCACAAAGTGATCCAAATATTCCTTGAATACTCAGTTCATCATATCCATAAAGGCAGCAGGAGCATTAGTCAATCCAAAAGACATGACTAGGAATTCGTAATGCGTCTGCAGGAGTTCTGAAAGCCGTCTTTGGAATGTCATCTGTGACGCCCCCAAAATTAGGTATACGTCACCCATCTTGGGTCGCCACTTACATGGTACATAAATTCAAATACAACTTACTAACCTAACTATAGGTATGCGATCGACATAAAGCGTGAGTTTGCATACAAATATTGTCTACTAGATATTATACAAACTCAAAAGGAGTCCTCATTACAACTATTATCACACTATTTCACGAGAATAGTGAGGACTACTAATGCTATCCTCTGCGGACCATTACTTCGTTCCCCGGCTCGTCCCGGCTATGTTCTCATTTCACGAAGAGAGCGGTGAAAGAAAAGGTGAGCTCAACTAGCCTAGTAAGAAATATTATGACTAAGATAATACGAGAATAAATTATCATTAGCCTTCAGCGATTGTTAAAGCGATAAAATACAATAGACAACCGGTTTAATTGCGGCGGAATAAACAATCTATTAAAAGAGTCAAGTAGAGAATAAAGTCTACTATCTTTTAGGTTTTAAAAGGTTTTCATCAATTTTTATCATTTGAGACTCGACAATAAATAAACCACCACATCTAATCATCCACATGTACCATGGTCAAGGATTTTCATCAAATTATCAATGGTCATGACTATCCTAGAATCACCCCTCGGTCATAATCATACCAAAAACTATCCATCATTTGCATTACTGTGCCATCGAGGACTTTTGTCACATCATTTATATCAAGTCGTGATTATACCGAATGATCCTCGGTCATAATCATACTAAGTTCATCTAAGCACGTAAGCCAAAGATAACATCATATAACATGAGGATGATGACAATGACATAATAATTCAATAAAACAAGTTCAAGAATTATTTAATCCATGAATTATTAACGTCCAAATTGTCAACATGATACTATTTCGTAGAGTAAAATTCAAGAATGATCAGAAGCATACTTCCATAAAAGATCTTTGGATGAAACGCAAATATCAAGGATATTCTACTAATTTCATGGAGTATAGAAGTCAAAGTTTTAACCAATGGGTATAATAAAGAATGGAATAACAAAAGAAATCACCATGCATGCGGTGCTTAGCATAGGCAAAGTTATTCAACGAGAATAATAATAACGGAACTAGGTTAGGGTGAAATTCACACAAGCGGGATGTTCCAACAGAATAATAAAGATGGAACCGGATCCGGTGTAAAACACACAGATAGGATATTCCAACAGAATGATAAAAGGCGGAACCGGTCGGTGTAAAACCACGAGACAGGATGTTCAGCGAGAATAATAAAAAGCGGAACCGGTCGAGGTGTAAAACACATGACGAGGATGTTCCAATGAGAATAATAGAAGAATGTCACCAAGTATAGGGTAAACAGCGTATCTGAGTTATTCAGCGAGAATAATAAGCAATGGAATAACATAAGGATTTCACCAAGTATAGGGTATCTGCGATATAAAAGGGTTATGTATAGGGTATGCCACTTTTACGAGTTATTCCAATGAATAATAATGAATGGAATAATGAAGTTCTCTTCAAGAAGAAAGAATAACACCCCTTCACAGTAAAAGAAGCTGAATATAGAAGTAGTGAAAGTAGCGAGAATACTCTTATTCTTTCTATAATTTTCTCTCTATAGCTTCTCTCTATAATTTCTCTCTCAGAGTTTCAATGAATTAAGTAAGAAAATAATGAAGGAATGAGCTTCTATTTATAGGAAAATGGAATGCATAGTAACTAATCCATGATCGGTCAGATTGATTTACTTTAATCTGACGGTCCATATTTAAAGAAAAATCTTTTAAATAAAATATAATATATTCTATTTATATAAAAACATTTTACTATGCAAACACTATATGCAATACTATGCAAAAAACTATGCAAAACACTATGCAACACTATGCATAATAAAATATAATATATTCTATTTATAGAATAACTTTAATAAAGTATTCTATTTTATATAAAAGATGTTTACATTTTATTACGTTAATAATCTGAATAAAACAAAAGCGTCATTATCATTATAATAATTCATATTATTAATCGACAATAATGGAATCAAACCGAGTGACTTCTCACATAAGCATCGATAATCAATACTGGTGTGCTACTATGCAACCACACTTATTCTTGTACTTTTACTAAGAGAGTAGTTCAACAAAGTAACCACGGTAAAACTTTCGTAGTTATTTCTATAAAATATTTTTGTCATTTTCTCAATCAAACAATAATTACATTTGTGGGGTCCACCAATGATTGAGTAGTTGTATGAATATTCCACTGCTAAACCAAGAATATTCCGACCAATCGAATATAATATAACCACTTGCATACTTTGCAAAATTTATAAATACTACCCACAACTATAATATTATCTCAAATTCACACCATAATATTAAAAATTATTTTGACAAAATTTAAATCTTTATTGATAAAATCGGGGTCTCACAATCTCCCCTCTTTATGGAATTTAAGCCCTCGAAATTAGAAGTGCGATACTGATATGATAAAGAGGTGAGGATACCTTGAATACCTTTATCGTTAAAAATATTAAATTCATCTTCATAATCCGGCGAAGATATTCATTAACAATTCATCTTTGCACTCTGAGGCCAAAGATATACAAATCAGTAAAACCAATAATCTTTGAGACGCGACTTAATAGTATCATGACCACGAATTATCCATGCACCACAATCTTGGCAAGGATATTCGTGTTTTCAATCTGATCATGATTATACCGAATAATCCTTGGTCATAATCATACCAAGTCTATCAATGCACTACTGACAAAGATGACTTTTACCACATCCATGAATTAATATTTCATTGCTGAGACCCAGCTCAATAATTAATCCATATCATTGAATCATCCCTGCACTACAGACCAAGGATATTCATTAGTATCATGACCACAAATTATCCATGCACTACTGACCAAAGATAATTGTGTATTTATTAATATCACGACCACAAATTATCCAAGCACTACGACCAAAGATAATTGTGTATTCATTAGTATCACGACCACAAATTATCCATGCACTACTACCAAAGATAATTGTGTATTCATTAGTATCACGACCACAAATTATCCATGTACACTACGGCCAAAGATAATTGTGTATTCATTAGTATCACGACCACAAATTATCCATGCACTACTACTACCAAAGATAATTGTGTATTCATTAGTATCACGACCACAAATTATCCATGCACTACGGCCAAAGATAATTGTGTATTCATTAGTATCACGACCACAAATTATCCATACACTACTGACCAAAGATAATTGTGTATTCATTAATATCACGACCACAAATTATCCATGCACTACTGACCAAAGATAATTGTGTATTCATTAGATATCACGACCACAAATTATCCATGCACTACTACCAAAGATAATCGTGTATTCATTAGTATCACGACCATAAATTATCCATGCACTACTACTGAAAGATAATTGTGTATTCATTAGTATCACGACCACAAATTATCCATGCACTACGACCAAAGATAATTGTGTATTCATTAGTATCACGACCACAAATTATCCATGCACTACTGACCAAAGATAATTGTGTATTCATTAGTATCACGACCACAAATTATCCATGCACTATGGCCAAAGATAATTGTGTATTCATTAGTATCACGACCACAAATTATCCATGCACTACTACCAAAGATAATTGTGTATTCATTAGTATCACGACCACAAATTATCCATGCACTACGACCGAAGATAATCGTGTATTCATTAGTATCACGACCACAAATTATCCATGCACTACTACCAAAGATAATTGTGTATTCATTAGTATCCGACCACAAATTATCCAAGCACTACTACCAAAGATAATTGTGTATTCATTAATATCACGACCACAAATTATCCATGCACTACGACCAAAGATAATTGTGTATTCATTAGTATCACGACCACAAATTATCCATGCACTACGACCAAAGATAATTGTGTATTCATTAGTATCACGACCACAAATTATCAAGCACTACTACCAAAGATAATTGTGTATTCATTAATATCACGACCACAAATTATCCATACACTACGACCAAAGATAATTGTGTATTCATTAGTATCACGACCACAAATTATCCATGCACTACTGACCAAAGATAATTGTGTATTCATTAGTATCACGACCACAAATTATCCATGCACTACGGCAAAGATAATTGTGTATTCATTAGTATCACGACCACAAATTATCCATGCACTACTACCAAAGATAATTGTGTATTCATTAGTATCACGACCACAAATTATCTATGCACACTACGACCAAAGATAATTGTGTTTTCAATTACGGTTATGATTATCCGAACAATCCACGGTCATAATCATACCAAGTCCATCTATACTTTCTACAGCCACGAGATGACTTTCAACATAATATAAGCGTGAGGATAATGATATAAAGAATCAATCAAATGAGATAAAGGATAAATATTAAACATTTATAATATAATTTATCCGAGGATTCAAGAATATCCCCATGTTATCAATCACTTAATAATCTCATAATCTAATATCATTAATATTATAACAATATTTTAATCATTTCTTAAATTTATAAACAATTTATCTTAATTGTTTACGTTTTACCATATAATGCATTTAATCATTCAAAAATGTCATACTCATAAGATATCATCACCAATTATCAAATCTCTCAAAAAATATGCATATACTCTATATAGGATTCTCTAGCCATAATATCCTATTTTCAACTTTGTTACTTCACATAACATATTTAACTCATATGTTAAGTAACTAAACTATTTTCATGAAAAATACCAAATTAGTCCCAAAATATTTCTTTTCTGGGATTTAGCATAATATAGTCCCATAATGAAAATATATTTTTCTCGGAATTTTAAAATTCATTTACTATTTTTCAAAAATCAATTTCTAATTAATTCCTTAAGAATTTAGCTACCTCAAGTTTAACTCCAAAATTCCCAAATCTTGGCAGGACCTTACACATGTTAACGTGAGCCTCCAGTTTAAATTTCATGGTCATGAGTTATAGAACTTTCCGGTTATAGCGTTTTTAAATCGGAAAAACCTAAATATTGAAATAGTCATAACTTGCTCATTTTAAGTCGAGAATGAGCTCATTTTTTGCACAGGAGATACTTTATACCATATACCTTCATGTCCCAAAAGGCCAGAATTTTTCTCATAATTTAAGTGGCCGAAACAGTCCTTTAAAGTTTCTGGGCAGTAGCATTTTTGAAATTTACAACTTTGGCCTCCTTTGCTAAAATCAGTCCACACAAAAATCCACAACACCTTTTCCAGTAATTCCACTTGGATTAGTTAGGTAACTCATAGATCTAACTCTAGGACTTGACCACACTCAAAAATTCAAAATATAATAGGAGATATGGTCAATTGAATTTTATGTTACGTTTTTCACCAAAATCTGATTTTTCAACCCTTTGTGATTTCTAAGAAACTTTCATGTTTTCACATAATAACCACATAACTCATCATAACACTTACTAATACTTCATTTACCCATGATTTTCATTAGTCCAATGCTTTTATTATGACTTTCATCATAAACCACGTAAACTGTTCATTTTAGTTGAAGAAATATTTGAGGGTTTAAGAAATGGGTTTTTATCTTTGGGGTCAATACAAAATTTGATTTTACGTTCTAGGGTAGGCTAGGAAGTCTTCAAGAATACGCCAAGAAATTTATTAATGATAGAAATATCATTCAAAACTGTTACTCTCGTCCAAGACTTGGATAGTACGTCACATTGATACCAATTGTGACTTCTATCCCTTAACCTAGATAGCACCTCACAATGATACCTATAAACTTGCCATCTTCATTCACGATGTCGCCTACAGAAAGTCCGGCTTGGTGCATTCCACACAAAGAAGTCAACAACGAAAGGATCGGGGCTCTTTACTTATGGCTTGATATAACAGTGATTAACTTTAGGGTTTGGTTACTTTGAATTAAGTATAACGAGTTGGTATAAATATAAAAGCTAACAACCTTACGAAAAAAGAATAATGAGTAGTTAATCAATCATTTTCAAAAATTACCTCAAAAGGCAAGTATTTTCAAAGAGATAATATCGACAGGTAACGTGAAAGTGTTTATTTGAAACAACAAGATTAATAAATAGTGGAGGTAACGAAGGTTCCTACTAACGAAGTTTCAACCAATAAGTCAAAGTTTAACTTCTTCGGAATCAAATTTAAACGTTGAACACAACTAGGTGAAATAAAAAGTGGGTAGAACTTGTATTGAATAAGGTATAGACTTCGCATTAATTTATAATTAACTTACGTAATAACTAACCGTTCGGGTTTTCTCGACAAACGCTCTCGCTTAAATTATCGAGTTTGACTTTTACTATAGGTACATTCCACCCTTAAGTGCTTCTTCACATTCACGATCCATGATTTGAATCATTATTCTCGATCCATATCGAATTCGGGTTGACCGTTATGCATGAGGTAATTCGAATTCGATGTTGGTTCTCTCAATTCTTTGTCCAAAAGCAAAGTCCATTTCATCTATTTTGGCTTTATTGGATGGGACGTCTTTTCTACACTATCAACGCGTTGTGCGACTTTTACCCATGCATCGTCTATTCTCCTTCATTCGATTGTTTCTTCTTTCGGTGATCCTTGATTTTTAAATTCTCGATTCAAACTTTAATATCTTACACACCTCGCCAAAGCGTGATTTTGTTCGAGCATCACATATCGGGTAACCCAATTTTGAATTGTTGTATCCCTTTGTTCCACGACCGTTTCTTCGTTCTTGACTGTTCTTCTAGCTCACGAACACGATTTTGTAATTCTAAGTTTTGATCATAAATTTCTTCTAACCAATTCTCCTCGGGTTCCTCTTCTTCCTCTTCTTCCTCACTTTCAATTTGCTACCTCTGCTGCAACTAGCTCGGGTGCAACAATTAGTTCTTCATTCACTTCGTGGATATCTCTAATTTGTTCCTCGTCGACCTTTGCATTAACACGATTAGTGATTAAAGGTGTCACAGCGGTCACATTCACTCCATTGTGAATATTTTTAGTTTGCCATTTCCAAACACGCCACAACACGAGGGTTAATTAATATATCAAATATTATCCCTATACTCGTGACCAATTAAATAACAAATAAACTTAGGTAGGTCATACTAGCGAAGGAATTCCCCGTCTCTCCCTCCTAGTTCTTATCTCGCATCTTAGCTGGGATCATATCCTAAGCTCGATACCTGTTGTGGCGCCCCCAAAATTAGGTATATACGTCACCCATCTTGGGTCGCCACTTACATGGTACATGAATTCAAATACAACTTACTAACCTAAGCGTAGGTGTGCAATACGACATAAAGCGTGAGTTTGCATACAAATATTGTCTACTAGATATTATACAAACTCAAAAGGAGTCCTCATTACAACTATTATCACACTATTTCACGAATAGTGAGGACTACTAATGCTATCCTCTGGACCATTACTTCGTTCCCAGGCTCGTCCCGGCTATGTTCTCATTTCAAGACAACAACGGTGAAAGAAAGGGTGAGCTCAACTAGCCCAAGAAGAAATATTATGACTAAGATAATGCGAGAATAAATTATCATTAGCCTTCAACGATGTTAAAGCGATAAAATACAATAGACAACCGGTTTAAGCTGCGTGAATAAACAATCTATTAAAAGAGTCAAGTAGAGAATAAAGTCTACTATCTTTTAGGTTTTAAAAGGTTTTCATCAATTTTTATCATTTGAGACTCGACAATAAATAAACCACCACATCTAATCATCCACGTACCACGGTCAAGGATTTTCATCAAATTATCAATGGTCATGACTATCTTAGAATCACTTACGGTCATAATCATACCAAAAACTATCCATCAACGCATTACTGTGCCACCGAGGACTTTTGTCACATCATTTATATCAAGTCGTGATTATCTTAGAATGATCCCTAGTCATAATCATACTAAGTTCATCTATGCACGTAAGCAAAGATAACATAATATAACATGAGGATGATGACAATGACATAATAATTCAATAAAACAAGTTCAAGAATTATTTAATCCATGAATTATTAACGTCAAATTGTCAACATGATCTTTGTTTAGTAGAGTAAAATTCAAGAATGATCGGAAGAATATTTCCATGAAAAGATCTTTGGATGAAACGCAAATATCAAGGATATTCTACTAATTTCATGGAGTATAGAAGTCAAAGTTTTAACCAATTTGGGTATAATAAAGAATGGAATAACAAAAGAAATCACCATGCATGCGGTGCTTAGCATAGAGCGAGTTATTCAATGAATAATAATAACGGAACGAGGTCGGTGAAATTCTGCAAGCGAGGATGTTCCAACGAATAATAAAGATGGAACCGGATCCGGTGTAAAACACATGCAGATAGGATATTCAAGCGAGAATGATAAAAAGCGGAACCGGTCCGGTGTAAAAAACATGCATGAGACAGGATGTTCCAATGAGAATAATAAAAGCGGAACCGGTCCGGTGTAAAACACCTACGCACAGGATGTTCCAATGAATAATAGAAGAATGTCACCAAGTATAGGGTAAACCACGTATATACTGAGTTATTCCAGCAGAATAATAAGCAATGGAATAACATAAGGATTTCACCAAGTATAGGGTATCTGGCGTATCTGAGGTTATGTATAGGGTATGCCACTTTTACGGAGTTATTCAACAGAATAATAATGAATGGAATAATGAAGTTCTCTTCAAGAAGAAAGAATAACACCCCTTACAAGTAAAAAGAACGGAATATAGAAGTAGTGAAGTAGCAGAATACTCTTCTTCTTTCTATAATTTTTCTCTCTATAGCTTCTCTCATTATATAATATCTCTCTAGAGTTTCAATGAATTAAGTAAGAAAATAATGAAGGAATGAGCTTCTATTTATAGGAAAATGGAATGCATAGTAACTAATCCATGAGCGGTCCAGATTGATTTACTTTAATCGACGGTCCATATTTAAAGAAAAATCTTTTAAATAAAATATAATATATTCTATTTATATAAAAACATATTACTATGCAAAACACTATGCAAAAACACTATGCAAAAACACTATGCAACACTATGCATAATAAAATATAATATATTCTATTTATAGAATAACTTTAATAAAGTATTCTATTTTATATAAAAGATGTTTACATTTTATTACGTTAATATCTGAATAAAACAAAACGTCATTATCATTATAATAATTCATATTATTAATCGACACAATAATGGAATCAAATGAGTGACTTCTCACATAAGCATCAATAATCAATACCGTGTGCTACTATGCAACCACACTTATTCTTTGTACTTTTACTACTAAGAGTAGTTCAACAAGAACCACGGTAAAACTTTCGTAGTTATTTATATAAAATATTTTTGTCGTTTTCTCAATCAAACAATAATTACATTAATAGGGTCCACCAATGATTGATTGAGTTGTATACGAATATTCCTGCTAAACCGAATATTCCCAGACCAATCGAATATAATATAACCACTTGCATACTTTGCAAAATTTATAAATACTACCCACAACTATAATATTATCTCAAATTCACACCATAATATTAAAAAATTATTTTGACAAAATTTAAATCTTTATTGATAAAATCTGGGGTCTCACATCATCGATTTTAATCTTCAATTGGTGATATCCGGAAAGAAGATCAATCTTTGAAAAGAATTTGGTGCCTTGCAACTGGTCAAACATGTCATCAATACGTGGCAATGGGTACCTATTTTTCATGGTGACATGATTCAACTCTCGATAATCAATACAAAGTTGCATACTCTCATCTTTCTTCTTTACGAATAGAACAAGAGCACCCCAAGGAGACGTACTAGAACGAATAAAGCCAATGTCTAACAATTCCTGCAATTGGGTCTTTAACTTCTGAAGTTCAATAGGAGCCATTTGATATGGGGCTTTGGAAATGAGTTTTGTACTAGGTTCTAGGTCAATACAAAATTAAATTTCACGCTCTGGGGGTAAGCCAGGAAGTTCTTCAGGGAATACATTAGGAAATTTATTAATAATAGAAATATCATTCAAAACTGATGTATTTTTGTTTAAATCCGTGACATAAGCTAAGAAAGCTTGACATCCGTTTTCAATAAATGAATAGCTTTATGGCTTGAGATGACAGTGATTGATTTTAATGGTTTGGTTGCTTGAATTTGCACAATAGGTTGGTTAGGAATATGAAAGCTAACAACCTTACGAAAATAATCAATTTTTGCATGATGAGTAGTTAACCACTCAATCCCTAGAATTACGTCAAACACAAGTATTTTTAAGGAAATAAGATTGACAGGTAATGTGAGGGTACCGATTTGAACCAAACAAGACTTATAAACAGTGGATGTAATGAAGATTTCTCCCAAAGGAGTTTAAACAGATAAGTCAAAGTCTAATTTCTCCGTAGTCAAATTTAAACGTTGAGCGCAAGTAGGAGAAATAAAAGAATGGGTAGAACCGGTATGAAATAAGGTATATACTTCGCTAGAGTTTATGATAAGCTTACCCGTGATGACCTCGTTTGGGTTCCTTGCTTTCTGGGAGGTCACAACAATTACTCTCCCTTAACTACTAGTTTTGACTTGTCTAGGACGACATATGGTGTCACTGTTCCAACTGGACTTGGCTTCCCTGTACTGTAACGCCCGAGAATTTTGAATTTTCAATGAATTAAAATTTTATTTGATTATGTGGATTAAATGAATTTTATTGAGTTATTATATGAGTAGGATGTTCGAAGGTCGTTGTATGACCTAGAATGTGTAGATGTGGTTAGTATTCTGGCTTTGTGCTAGAATTAATTGTTGTGAATTATCAAGACGAGAACGAAGGTTTTTTGAGATTGTTTGCGGAAAAAAACACTATTCATCCGATGGCGTTCAGAGCTAGGGTTTGAGATTTTGAGAAACGCGTAATGTTAGAATGTGACGATATTATGGAATATCCAATAATATTTTCGTTATGGCAAACGAAGTTTTTGCCTGCGGACTTAAAACCTAAGGGTTTGTGAAAGAGGTTTCCGAAAGGGAAATGTAATGCGTATAGTCGTTTCGATTATTATACGTAAGGAATATGAGTATTATGCTAGTATGTATACGAGTATGGTATGAAGAATAGTACGACGTATAATACGATTATTATATGAGTATTATACAAAGAGAATACGTGAGTAATACGCGTAGAATACGAGTTGTATTATTAGAGTATGAGTTAAGGATTTTATCCAATCCAATTGGACTTGAATTAATAAACAAGCCTAATGAATTAAGTATATAAGCCCAAGTCAAGGCCCAATATTAGATTGGTTAAAGGCCAATGTTTTTATGTCAAGACCAAACCAAAAAGTAAACCGCAGGTCGAACCGGTGGGTCAAGGGATGGGTAAAACCCATGGGGCAACCCATGGGGATGACCCATATGCAAGGTGGGCCAGCCACTTGGTGTGCAAGCCAAGTGTATCACTTGGTCACCATGTACTTTACTTGGTGACAAAGTGGTAATTAAGTAAGGAGGTGGAAAATTGGACATTTTTGCCCTCATTTGGTTTTCTATAAATAGAAAGCTAAGAGTTGGATTTTTGTTATTTTACAAAGTTTGTCCAACATATTTGAGAGAGAGAAAAGAGCTAGAATCCTATAATCCTTCTACTTCCAAGCAAACCAAAAGACGTTTATCAAGAACGTTAACTACTTCAAAGGTAATTTCCTATAAACCGTAATTTTCATCCTTTTCGATTTCTTTCTCATAGAAGAATCGTAGATGAGTGGAGAATGTTTATAGAGAAGATATAAGAATGCCTTTTAATGACCAAATCATTGATAGGTCATGACCAAATAGAAATCGTAAGTGTTTACGTGAGTTAAAATCATACAAAGTCTTGAAAGTTAACTTAGTTATAATTGAACATTTTGGAAACCGTTGTAGCTAAGACATGTGCATCTTAATTGGTTAGGATGTAGATATGAAGTCCATGGAGTATTCCATGTGATTTGGCTTAGAGAACATTAGTAACGAAGTTATGGCGGATTTTGCCGAAATAGACATTAAACGTCGAAAACGCATAAAGTCCGGATAAAAGGTCAAAAGTTGCCGTGTGACTTGAAAACGTCGGTTTCCAATGTCAACACGTGAGATAAAGTAATTATGAGTCGTTGGCGAAGGAATCGTTGCATTCTGACTTATAACGACGAAAACGAGTATTGAATGGGCAAAAACATTAAACGAACGCTTAAAAACAAATTTTAAGGTGAATTCCGAGTTAACGGATTTGAAAATATGAAATTCTTATATGAACATGTAAAGGATGTAATTCCTGACTTGTAGGAATTCGAATGGGTCAATTCGGATGTAAAATGAACAAATTAGGAAGCCAGGAGTTTCGTTAAGAAACCAAATCTGTTTTGGCTAATGGGTGCATTGAGACTTCGGTATAATAAATACCAAAACCGATACAAAGTGGTGGCACCGCAAATGCCAGACTTCTATTTGAGTACCACCTTCGCTAACTCGCGTCGCAATGCCACTAATATATAAATGATGCCGCGCCGCAGCGCCGGGAGTGGAAAAAAGTTGACCAATTTAGGTTTAGTTCCCTTTTGAATGTAGACCTAAATTAAGATGATAAAGGTACTAAAAGTACATAATGAGACTTACTTTAAAAACACTTATAAGATGTTAATGTAAGAATAATGGGTAAGGTTTAATGGAAATTAAACGAAGAACGCAAATACGTAATGAGTGAACCGTGAACGACGTTCAACATTGGTAATTAACCATTAATGATCGAATGTCGGCTACGGATGTAAGAACGTTAATAAAATGTAACGAAGTATAGAAAGTCGAATCGACTTTAATAACGGAGTTAAAACAAGTAAGATATAGAAGAGAAAGAAGTTGGTTAGAACCGTAAAGTGAGTTTGTTTAATAACTAATTACAGTGTGCTATGTGAATGTATCATGTAGATCCCAGAAAGGCGTGAATAGTTGGAATATATATTTGAAGACGCTTGAAGGCAAGTCTTTCTTAACTCTTGTCTGACCTTCGTGTTAGCCAAGTTTTTACGTAATGCATGATATACAATGCATGAATGGTAAATAGAAAAGAGTCGATGCCTATTTTATCCGGGCTAGACAAGTATTGAAGAATAGATTGAATTGGTTACAAGTCTGTTAATATAGAACTGTTAACGCTATCATATGCCAAGTATTTGGTACGGATGAGAAGGTAAGTTTGTCTATGAACAATCAAAAGTATTTTCATCGATTATTCGACGGGCACGTGAGGTTGCCAAATGTTAAACGTAAATACGTTTAACGTAAGAGTGTTGATCAACATAGAGTACAATAGGCTGATCACCTAGAAGTGCTCGTAAGTAAAGACGGGTGGATGGCCTTAGTGCCGGATATCCTTTTCAAGTATGAAAACGAAAAGAGTATGTTCATGGTCTATTGACTGGTTCATCATTCCTAAGCTATTATATATACTCTGGAATTGTTGCAGTAGAAGTGTTAGTCAAATGATTCAGGATGCTTAGTAAATAATTGTTCTGATATTGATAGAAAGCATGTACTTACTGATGTGATATTCATATGTTTCATTGTTAAGACTTGCTGAGCTAGTTATGCTCATTCTTGCTTGAACCATATGTTTGCATAGCTAAAAGCCGAAACTAACCGAGAGTTCTATGAGAGATAAAGGCAAGGCTAAGATGGACAATTAATCGTCCTGTAATGGACTAGTATATTTGTATGTAATATACTTATGAAGAACAACGAATGTATTCGGTTATGAACCTGGGAAAGGATTTATTACAGATGTAATACAAAGATAGTAATTACACTCATTTTGTTGTTATTTCAATGGAATGATTGTATGAAATGTAGTATCGTGGAGCACCATCTGTCGGGTTGGAAGATACCCAGATTTGGGGGCGTCACATGTACGACAAAATCTAGCTAGGTGACCTTCTCTTCCATAATTGTAACACATTTTAGACTACTGCGCACAGTTTGGACTGATGTGTCCCTCCCCTCCGTATTTGAAGCACATAATAGATGGCCGTTCTCCTTCCTTAACAACGGGTGTTGGTGTTGACGTCTGTCCATCATTGTTGAATCTCCTCTTCTTGAAATGTCCACTTTTATTATCTTGGTCATGATTACCACCGAAGTGGTTACCATTTCTGGCATATTGATTCCGTCCACGTTTGTTATCACCGCTTCGATGACTGCTACCACTGGTATTATCATTTTTTTGGCTGCTTTCTCTTGGTTGGGTTGACTTGTTATCGCGCTCCAATAATTAAGCCCTATTTAAAACATCTGAATACAAACACAGTTTGTGAGAAATTAGATATTGATGTATGTCGGGTTTCAAACCTCTTAGAAACATCCGCGTCATTCTCTCCTCATTATCAACCAAGTGGGATACAAACTGGGATAACTAGGCAAACTTAGCTTCGTACTGCGACACGGTCATATTGTTCTGCTCCAGCTTGATGAACTCTACCTCCTTCATGTGACGAATATTTTCGGGAAAGTACTTGTCGTTGAATAGTTCTTGGAACTTCTCCCAAGATATCTTCAGTGCGGCAGGTTGAGTACGCTTTACCGATTCCCACCAGTAATCTGCTTCTCCTCGCAACATAAAGGTGGCAAAGGGAATCTTTTTCTCTTCGGAGCATCCCAAGACATCAAATATCTTGGTGATCTGCTTTATCCACATTTCCACCTTAAGTGGTTTTAGCTCTCCAATAAACTCCGGTGGTCCCAGCTCCTTGAACTGCTTAGCGGTTGTAAGACCCCAACTTTTTGAATAAAGATTAAATTTTCTCAAAATATATTTTTGAATATTATGGTGTGGATTTGATATAATGTTATAGTTGTGCGTAATATTTACAAATTTTGTAAAGTACGCAAGTTGTTATATAATATTCGATTGGTCGGGGAATATTAGTTTTAATAGGGAATATTTATACAATGGCACAATCATTGGTGGACCCCCACAACGGAATTATTGTCGGATTGAGAAAATGACTAAAATACTTTATGAAAATAACGGCGGAAGTTTCACCGTTAACTGTTAAAACACCCAAATTGTTAAAAAAATGTGAATCTGGCGTGGTTGCATAGTAGCACTACGATATTGATTATTGATGCTTACGTGAGAAGTCACCGGTTATACTAAATTATTGCTATAGTAATTGCCGATCATATCTATCATATTATTGATTCAATTATTGTCACACAGATTATCATCGCATAAAATGTTTTTATTAAATCAATACTTGAGACGACAAAGTTATTCATATTATAAATTGCAATATTTAGAATGTCTAGAAGTTCTGACAAGGAGAGGTTTGGTCACCTAATTGTGCGGCAATAGGGAGAAATCCTTATCGAAAGCCCCTTTCCACAGGAACGACACGGTTGATAAATATTGTGAGTTATAATATTAATAATGAATGTTGTTCGGAGTTGAATTTGGAGACGCGGGCGTGATATTTGAGTCCGGAATGACGAAATTAGTAAAAATAGTCTATAAACACAAAATTTTCCGGGATTCACTATTTGGTCAAAAAGTCAATAGTTGACTTTTCGGGAAAAGTCAAACTTCAAAATTTCAAAAATTTATATTTTTGATAAAAATAGTTTCATTATGTTGGAATTATTTGTGTTAGTGAAAATCGATATTTATTCCGATGATAATTAATGTCTAGGGGTTATATTGATAAATCGGATAATTTATCGAATAAATGAGCAATTAATTGCTACTAATTCACATGCTTATATAACTATTTGTTCACATATGTGTACTATTGAATCACATTATTTACTATTAGGGGAGTTGGTGCAAGATTGATAATACTTGCATGAATAAATTAAAAATGGATGTATAGATGGAGGTACTATACTGAAATTCGTATTTTTTTCACATGATTATACTATTGATTCACATGATTGAACTATTGATTCACATTATTTACTATTAGGGGAGTTGGTGCAGGATTGATAATACTTGCAGGACTAAATTATAAATAAAAGAAAAGTTGGAGGTATTGTATTGTAATTTTTGAGCCCTAAAACGTGCAATTATCGAAACTATATTTTCCTATAAATAGAAGCTCATTCTTCCTTCATTTCTCACCAATTCACAAAAGCTTTAGAGCGATTATTATAAAGAGAAATCTGCTACCTCACTATTCCAGTATCCAATTTTTCCAAGGTAGGGAATATTATTTGTTGTACTCGTAGGGAGTATTATTTCTTTCTTATCTATGAAGAGAACTTACATTATTCCATTCTTTATTATTCATTTGGAATAACTCAGTCATGTGAGCTACCCTATACTTGGTGAAATTCTTACGTTGTTACATTCTTTATCATTACATTGGAACATCCATGTCACAATGCGTTCTCATGGGACACATTCGGTTCCGCCTTTATTATTCTCGTTGGAATATCTCGTATGTGTGTTCTACGGACCGATTCCGTCTTTATTATTACATTGGAATATCACATGCAATGCTTTTCACCGGACTGATCGATTATTTATTATTATTTGGAATAATATCGTATCAGACGCTTTTTTTTGGATCTCGATTCCGTTATTTATTATTCTGTTGGAATAACCTGCCTGTGCGATCTATCGCATGCCTGGTGATTTCTTTTGTTATTCCATTCCATAATATACTAGTTGGTTAAAGTTTTGACTTTTATACTCCATGAAATTAGTGGAATATCCTTGATATTTGCGCTTCATCTAGTATCTTTTCATGGAAATATTCTTCTGAGCATTCTTGAATTTTACTCTACAAAGCAGTATCATGTTGACAATTTGGACGTTATTAGTTCCTAGATAAAATAATTCTTGAACTTGTTTTATTGAATTCTTATATCATTGTCATCATCCTCATGTTTATATTATGTTGAAAGTCATCTGTGGCTTGTAGTGCATAGATGGACTTGGTATGATCATGACCGAGGATTATTCGATTGTAATCATGATAGTAATGTTACAAATGATGTGGTAAAAGTCCTCATTGGCCCGTAGTGCATTGATGGACAGTTGTTGGCATGATCATGACCATTATTGAATACACAAATATTCTTGGCCCGTAGTGCATGAATAATTGTGGTAGTGATACTAAATAATATCCTTGGCCGTAGTGTGGGCGATTCGATGATGTGGATTATTTATTGTCGAGTCCCAATGATAAAAGTGATGAAAACCTTTTAAATCATAAAAGATAGTAGATTTTATTCTCTACTTGACTCTTTTAATGGATTGCTTGTTCCGCTGCAGTTAAACTTGATGGTTGTTATATTGTATCAGTTTAACACTGTTGAAGGCTAACGATAATATATTCTGCATTATCTTAGTCATAATATTTCCTACTGGGCTAGTTGAGCTCACCCTTTTACTTTTATTGTTCTCTTCAGGAAATGAGAACGTAACAGGGACTAGTCGGGGAACGGAGTGACAGACCAGATGATAGCATTAGTAGTCCTCACTATTCTATGAAATAGTGTAATAATAATTGTAATAAGGACTCCTTTTGAGTTTGTATAATCTCTAGTGGACAATATTTGTATTCAAACTCACAGTTTTTGTTTTGTCGTATTCTACACAATAGTTGTATTATTAAGTTGTATTTGAATTTATGTACCATGTAAGTGGCGACCCAAGATGGGTGACGTATACCTAATTTTGGGGGTGTCACAGTTGTTATCAAAGCTTAGGATATGATCCTGGCTAAGATGTGAGAATAGAACTAGGAGGGAGAGGCGGGGAATTCCTTCGGTAGTATGACCTACCTAAGTTTATCTGGTATTTAATTGGTCAGTCAGAGTGTAGGGATAATATGTTTCATGTCAATTAACCTTTTTTTTTGTGGCAGTATTTGAAAATGACATCCGAGAATGTTGAGAATAACAATGGAGCACAGGAGACCACTGAGTCTCCACAGATTAATAATCAGGACAATGTGCAACAGGATGGCGATAATCCTCCTGTAAACAACAACACTGATCAATTGACGAACGATGGTACGTTTAAGAGCTTTTTAGAATTCATACAACATCAGGCGAAGGCGGCTCCTATTCATAATGCAGGAGGAAACAATGGCAACCCACGGTTGGTCACCGCTAAGCAATTCAAGGAGCTGGGACCACCGGAGTTTTTGGGAAAGCCAGAACCACTTAAGGCGGAGACGTGGTTAAAGCAGATCACCAAGATATTTGATGTCTTGGGATGCTCCGAGGAGCAAAAGGTTCCCTTTGCCACCTTTATGTTGCGTGAAGAGGCAGATCACTGGTGGGAATCTGTAAAATGTACCCAGCCTGACGCACTCAAGATGTCTTGGGAGAAGTTCCAAGAGCTGTTCAATAACAAGTACTTTCCCGAAAGCATTCGTCACATGAAGGAGGTGGAATTTATTAAGTTGGAGCAAAACAACATGACCGTGTCACAGTACGAAGCCAAGTTTGCCGAGTTGTCCCAATTTACGTCCCATTTGGTTGATAATGAGGAGAGAATGACGCGAGTGTTTCTAAGATATTTGAAACCTGAGATATGTCAATATCTTATCTCTCATAAACTGTGTTTTTATTCAGATATTGTTAATAGGGCTCAGTTATTGGAGCTCAATAATGAGTCAACCAACCAAAAGAGAGCAGCCGGCCAAATGATAATACTGGTGATAACACTCATCAAAGCAGTGATAATAAGCATGGAGGGAATCAACATGCCAGAAATGGTAACCACTTCGGTGGTAATCATGGTCAAAATAATAAGAATGGACATTTCAAGAAGAGGAGATTCAATAATGATGGAAGAGCGTCAAGCACCAACACCGTTGTTAAGGAAGGAGAACGACCACCTATCATATGCTTCAAATGCGAGGGAGGAACACATCACCAAATCTGCTGATGCCATCTCAAGTCAAAGCATGTTATAATTGTGGAAGAGAAGGTCACTTAGCCCGATTTTATCGTTCACCGAAGACAAGTTCAGCTAGGATGGAGGCACCAAAAGCCGTCCCAGAAAAGTCAAAGCCGGTAGTTTAAGAGAGAACGTTTTTTTTCGTGACAAGGAACCTGAATAAAATTATCACGGGTATGTTAGTTATAAACTCTTGTGAAGTCTATACCGTGTTAGATACCGGTTCTACTCACTCTTTTATTTCACCTAGTTGTGTTCAATGTTTGAAGTTAACTCCGGAGAAGTTAGACTTTGATATATCTGTTTAAACTCAGTTGGGAGAAACCTTCGTTACCTCCACTATTTATAAATCTTGTTCAAATCAACACTTTCACGTTACGTGTCGATCTTGTCTCTTTTAAAATACTTGCCTTTGATGCGATTTTAGGAATCGATTGGTTAACTACTCATCATGCTTTTCGTAAGGTTGTTAGCTTTTATATTCCTAACCAATCTGTTATGCGAAGTCAAGCAACCAAACCACTAAAGTCAATCATTGTCATATTAAGCCATAGGTAAAGAGCTCCGGTCCTTTCGTTGTTGACTTCCTTGTGTGAAATGCACCGAAGCCAGACTTTCTGTAGGCGATGTCGTAAATGACGATGGCAAGTTGATAGGTATCAATGTGACGTATTATCCAAGTCATGGATGAGGGTCACAGTTTTGAATGATATTTCTATTATTAATAAATTTCCTAACGTATTCTTGAAGACTTCTTAGCCTACCCCTAGAGCGTGAAATCAAATTTTGTATTGACCCCAGTACAAAACCCATTTCTAAAACCCTCAAATATTTCTTTACTTAAAACGAACGTAACATGCGCCAAAGACATTGGCTCGAGCTGTTGAAGATTACGATCGTACCATTCAATACCATCGTGGGAAAGCGAACGTGGTAAATGACGCGTTGAGTAGAGAAGATCGTATGCGTTCTGAAAGTGCGATGTTGTTAACACAAAGACCCATTTCGTACGACTTACAAATGATGAAGATAGAGTTAAAGAATCTAGGAACCCACATGAAGATAACAAATATACGATTAGAATCGACTTTAATAGATAAAGTTAAAGCCGCTCAAGCTACATACTCAGAGCTGATGAATGAAGAAGGTTCAAGAGGGCATTATTCTAGAAACAAGAATTGATGATGAGAGGAAATCTCAACCCTCGATTTAATTGGCCCATTTGAAATCATAGATCGAGTAGGAACTGTGGCCTATAGACTCGCTTTACCGCCATGTATGTCTCGTGTTCATAAAATTTTTCACATATCTATGTTACGTAAATATGTGAAAGACCCGAACCACATTATTGAATTAGAACCAGACGAGATAGAGGAAGATTTAACGTATGAAGAGTTACCTGTTAAAATCATGGATAAAAAGGATCATATTCTACGCTCCAAGTTTATACCTCAAGTCAAAGTTTTGTGGAGAAACCACGATGTGGAAGAAATGACCTTGGAGTTAGAATCTAAGATGAAATCAAGATATCCTTACCTCTTCGACATACCAGGTATCCACCCTAATTTCGAGGACGAAATTTCATAAGAAGGGGAGGTTGTAAGACCCCAACTTTTTGAATAAAGATTAAATTTTCTTGAAATATATTTTTGAATATTATGGTGTGGATTTGATATAATGTTATAGTTGTGGGTAATATTTACAAATTTTGCAAAAGTACGCAAGTTGTTATATAATTTCGGATTGGTGGGGAATATTTATTTTAACAGGGAATATTCAGACAACAACATAATCATTGGTGGACCCCACAACGAAATTATCATTCGGATTGAGAAAATGACAAAAATACTTTATAAAAATAACGGCGGAAGTTTTCACAGATTAGCTGTTGAAACACACGGTGTTAAAAGTACAAGAATCTGGCGTGGTTGCATAGTAGCTTTACGGTATTGATTATTAATGCTTACGTGAGAAGTCACTCAGTTATACTAAATTATTGCTACAGTAATTGATGCATCATATCTATCATATTATTGATTCAATTATTGTCACAGTATCATCTGCATAATTTTTTTTTATTAAATCAATACTTGAGATGACAAAGTTATTCATATTATAAATTGCAATATTTACAATGTCTAGAAGTTTTGTCAAGGAGAGGTTAGATAATCTAATTGCGCGCCAATATGGAGAAATTCTTATCGGAAAGCCCCCTCTTTCCTGGGAATGACCTGGTTGATAAATATTGTGAGTTATAATATTAATAATGAATGTTGTTCGGAGTTGAATTTGGAGACGCTGACGTGATATTTGAATACGGAACGACAAAATTAGTAAAAATAGTCTATAAACACAAATTTTTTCGGGATTCACTATTTGGTCAAAAAGTCAACAGTTGACTTTTTCGGGAAAAGTCAAACTTCGAAATTTCAAAATTTATATTTTTGATAAAAATAGTTTCATTATGTTGGAATTGTTTGTGTTAGTTAAAATCGACATTTATTTCGATGATAATTGATGTCTAGGGGTTATATTGATAAATCGGGTAATTTATCGGATAAATGAGCAATTAATTGCTACTAATTCACATATTTATATAACTATTTTTTCACATATGTGTACTATTGAATCACATTATTTACTATTAGGGGAGTTGGTGCAAGATTGATAATACTTGCATGACTAAATTAAAAATAGTGGTATAGATGGAGGTACTATACTAAAATTCGTATTTTTCACATGATTATACTATTGATTAACATGATTGAACTATTGATTCACATTATTTACTATTAGGGGAGTTGGTGCAAGATTGATAATACTTGCAGGACTAAATTATAAATGAAAGAAAAGTTGGAGGTATTGTTCTGTAATTTTCGAGCCCCAAAACGTGCAATTATCGAAACTATATTTTACTATAAATAGAAGCTCATTCTTCCTTCATTTCTCACCAATTCATAAAAGCTTTAGAGCGATTATTATAGAGAGAAATTATAGAGAGAAAGAAGAAGAGAAATCGCTACCTCACTATTCCAAAGATCCGCTTTTTCCAAGGTAGGGAATATTATTTGTTGTACTCGTAGGGATTATTATTTCTTTCTTATCTATGAAGAGAACTTCATTATTCCATTCTTTATTATTACATTGGAATAACTCAGATCACTGCGGCTACCCTATACTTGGTGAAATTATTCATTGTTCCATTCTTTATCATTATGTTGGAACATCTGTTTGAGCGTTCTCTACATGGGACCTGGTTCAATCTTTATTATTCTATTGGAATATCCTATCTATGCGTTTTATGCCGGACCTGATTCCGTCTTTATTATTACATTTGAATATCACGTCTGCATGCGTTCTCTACCGGACTCGATTCCGTCTTAATTATTACATTGGAATATCCTGTCGGTGCATTTTACGTACCGAACTCGATTCCGTTTTTATTATTCATTGGAATATCACATCCGCATGCGTTTGATCTGGGACTGATTACGTTATTTATTATTCTGTTGGAATAACATGCCTGTGCGATCGATCGCATGCCTGGTGATTTCTTTTGTTATTTCATTCCTTATTATACTCAATTGGTTAAAGTTTTGACTTCTATACTCCATGAAATTAGTGGAATATCCTTGATATTTGAGCTTCATCCAGTATCTTTTCATGGAAATATTCTTCTGAGCATTCTTGAATTTTACTCTACAAAGCAGTATCATGTTGACAATTTGGACGTTATTAGTTCCTGGATAAAATAATTCTTGACCTTGTTTTATTGAATTCTTATATCATTGTCATCATCCTCATGTTTATATTTTGTTGAAAGTCAACTGTGGCCTATAGTGCATAGATGGACTTGGTATGATTATGACCGAGGATTATTGATTGTAATCATGGTAGTAATGTTACAAATGATGTGGTAAAAGTCCTCATTGGCCCGTAGTGCATTGATGGATAGTTGTTTGCATGATCATGACCATTATTGAATACAGAAATATTCTTGGCCCGTAGTGCATGGATAATTGTGGTCGTGATATTAAAAAATTTCCTTGGCCGTAGTGCAAGGGTGATTCGATGATGTGAATTATTTATTAAGCTGAGTCCCAGCGATAAAAGTGATGAAAAACCTTTTAAATCATAAAAGATAGTAGATTTTATTCTCTACTTGTCTCTTTTAATGGATTGCTTGTTCCGCTGCTGTTAAACTTGATGGTTGTTATATTGTATCAGTTTAACACTGTTGAAGGCTAACGATAATATATTTTACATTATCTTAGTCATAATATTTCCTACTGGGCTAGTTGAGCTTACCCTTTTACTTTTATTGTTCTCTTCAGGAAATGAGAACGTAGCAGGGACTAGTCAGGGAACGGAGTGACGGACCAGATGATAGCATTAGTAGTCCTCACTATTCTGTGAAATAGTGTAATAATAATTGTAATAAGGACTCCTTTTGAATTTGTATAATCTCTAGTAGACAATATTTGTATTCAAACTCACAGTTTATGTTTTGTCGTATTGTATACGACAGTTGTATTATTAAGTTGTATTTGAATTTATGTACCATGTAAGTGGCGACCTAAGATGGGTGACGTATACCTAATTTTGTGGGCGTCTCAACGGTGATCATCCAAGAGTTGTTAGTGTTTCCACCTGCATTTTGGACATGAGTCTCTCTTGCCTGATGTTTTACGAATTGTAGAAAGCTCCTAAATATTCCGTCGTTTGCCATTTGGTCGGTGTTGTTGTTCACCTGAGGATTATTGCCTTCCTGATGCACATTATCCTGGGTATTGATCTGTGGTGACTCAACGGTCTCCTGTGCTCCATTGCTATTCTCAACATTATCGGATGTCATTTTCAAACACTGCCACAAAACAAGGGTTAATTGACATGCCACATATTATCCCTATATTCTGACCTACCATTTAAATAACAAATAAACATAGGTAGGTCATACTAACGAAGGAATTACCCGTCTCTCCCCTCCTAGTTCTAGTCTCACATCTCAGCCAGGGATCATATCCCTAAACATTGATACCAACTGTGACGCCCCCAAAATAGGTATACATCACCCATTCTTAGTTGCCAAATACATGGTACAAAATTCAAATACAACTTAATAATATAACTGTCGTGTAAAATACGACAAAACATAAACTGAGAGTTTTAATACGAATATTGTCTTCTAGACAGTATTCAAACTCAAATGGAGTCCTCAATACATTTATTATCACACTATTTCATAGAATAGTGAGGACTACTATTACAAACATCTGGACCGTCACTCCGTTCCCCGACTAGTCCCGGCTATGTTCTCATTTCCTGAAGAGAACAATGAAAGCAAAAGGGTGAGCTCCCAGTGAGAAATATTATGACTAAGATAATGCAGAATAATTTATCGTTAGCCTTCAACATTGTTAAACTGATAAAATATAACGAACATCAAGTTTAACTGCAGTGGAACAAGCAATCCATTAGAAGAGTTAAGTAGAACATGATATCTACTATCTTCAATGATTTAAAAGGTTTATCATAAATTTTATCGCTAAAATAAATAATCCACATCATCGAATCACCCCTGCACTACGACTAAGGATATTCATTAGTATCACGACCACATATTATCCATGCACTACGGGCCAAGGATATTAGTGTTTTCACCGATGGTCATGATTGTGACAACCCAAAAATTTTGAATATTTTTAAATTTTTTACTAATTGATTTATGGTTCAAAATTAGAACCTAGACAGAAAATAAGTGTATGCGTTTGATATTTTTGAGAAGGAATTTTGAGGATTTCAAAATTCTGTGAAGGAGTTAGGTGAATTATTCAGGATTAAGTGTATATGTAAATATGTTCTGTGTATATGGTATTATATGTGTACAGTATGTGGTTAAGGGTCAAAGATTGACCAGACAATGACAAACTTAAATATTATATTAAGAACGTAAACGTTCAGTTAGAAAATTCTTACGATTTATATGAAACCCTAATTTGGGAACTCTAATGCTAAGTATAAAACCCTAAGGATTAAAAGTTATGTGAGTAATGAGTATGAATATTATGTGATGATTTATACTTGTTTATTATACAAACAAATAAAAGAAACTAGAGTGGTCCTAATTATATATTAGGAATGAAAAATTTATTTAACTTAAGGGTTATGGGATGAGAGAATTATGGTATGTAAAATATATACTAATTATAAGAGATTTATTTTATACATCTCAGGTAATTAATTTTATAACCTAATTATAGCAAGTCTAATTGGGTTAAGGAAATAAATGTGCATGAGTAAGGATTTAAGTTATAATCGAGGAAATGAAAACCCTAATTAAAAAATTAGGGAATTTTTATATTAAGGGTATTGAAATATGTTATTTATTTTGGCCCAAGGAATTAAATTAGAAAGCCCAAACATTTTAATTTTAGAAGCCTAAAAGAATTAATTGGATGGCCCAATTTTTAGCCCAAGTGGGAGAGGACTTTTTGGACATTTAATAAATCAAATAAAACATAAAAAAGGAAAGCCAAAATTGGGAGGATATTAAGGCCATAAGACCGGACAAGATAAGAGAGGAAGAGGGGGAATGAATGTCATCATTGCAAACTCCCAATTTTCTAGAGACAAGTACAAGATGAGCCATGTGTCTTTTTTTTTATGGAGCCACAACATTTGGCTATTCTTGTAAGTAACATAGTTATAATTAAGAGAGAGAGAGATGAGATATGTTAGTGGATTAGATATAGATATACTAATGTATCTATATATTTTTGTCCAACACATTAAACCATCTTCTCTTTCATCTTTTATTTTAATTATTTCATCTTACTTTCTCTTTAGTTAACCAAGCAAAACATAAGAGAAAGAGAGAGAGAGAGAGAGAGAGAGAGAGAGAGAGAGGGAAAATTCGGTGGAGAGGAGGAGAGATAGAGGAAGAGATACACCATTGATGCTCCATAAATTCATCTTCTATTTTAGAAGACAAAGAAGAGTAGCCCAAAAATCAAGGTGAAAACTTAAACTAGCTTAAACCTTTTTATTTTGTTTGATTTGATTTTTGATTCTATGAAGTTATGATCTTGAGGTTTAAAACCTTAGATCTAAGTGTTTATGAGTATTTCATGTTTAGATCTACCCATATTGGGTGTTGATTTGGTTGGAATCAAAAGGAATAGAAAAATAGAATTTTCCGGAAAGCTTAAACTTGAAAGTGTGATCTAGCTTTTGATTTTTGAAATCTATGATGGATATTTTTGATTTATTTTCTTGGGATGCTAGATCTATGTATTAAGGATAAAACCCATTTGGAATCACTCAATTAGGTTGAACAATGAGCAAGTTATGGAATTTACCACAAACTACTCAAAGCTAAGAAAACTGTTAGAACAATAGTTTTTACCAGCCACTTCCAGGCTAATTTTTGGGAGCTTAACATGTCCAAATATGGATTGTAATAGATGAAAACTATAGATCGGAAAGATATGAATCCAACAAAATTGACGGATCGTTAATTGGAGTTATAGATCTCATTTTATTTAAGTTTTAGCAAAGGACTCCAAAACTGCAAATTGCAAAAGTAAACTGCCAAAGATTTTAAAAGGGCTGTTTCGGCAACTTAATTTGTGACAAAAATTCCGGCCTTTTGGGACATGAAAATATATAGTATTAAGTACCTCCTGTCCAAAAATGAGCTCATTCCGACTCAAAATAACCAAGTTATGACCATTTCAATTTCTGTGATTTTCTGACGAAAATAGCTATAACCGGAGTTCCATAACTCCGATGGCCACAAAATTTAAACTGGAGCATCACGTTAACATGTAAAAGATTGTGCCAAGAGATGGGAATTTTTGGAGTTGAGCATGATAGGGCTAATTTCTTAAGCTACGCACTAAAAATGATTTTTGAAAAATACTAAAGAAAGTTGGAAAATTATGGAAAAATACTTTTTGTGTATGATTTATATGTATATGTGTTTGGACAAAGGATAGAAAAATAATAAACTGATTCGGTATTTTCGTAAAAAAGATATGGAATCTAGCTTGCTGGATTGGAAAATCTGATGAATTCAACTTGCTGGATTGAAAAGAAGTTTACTAAATTAAAAATATATTGAATCCAGTTTGCTGGATTGCAATCTAGTCACTGGATGTGATATTCAGTTTGCTGGATTGCAGTTTAGTTTGCTGGATTGGCCATCTAGATACTGGATTTAGAATCCAGCTTGCTGGATTCCAAATCTAGGTTGCTGGATTGGTATTTGATTTATATGTTCAAGAAAAACTTATAATATATGAGATTAAAGTATTTTAAATCATATAAATAAATATTAATGATAAAAGAATTATGTGGTATTTAAATTATATAAATACGTTATTAATTATTGAAAAATCAAGATAATTAGTAATAATTATTTAAAAATTATTGCGAACTTATGAAAAATATTTTGACTGTTAATAAATTATCTTATATAATGGTTAAGCGTTTATACAGAGTTTAATTGAACTTAAACTCGAACTTTTGTCCGACTAGACCGTCGAGATGGTAGAACTTTGTCAAACTCAAGTCAGACTAAAATAGTTTGACCTGATACTGAGTCTTATGTGTGTTATAGACTGATAGGGTTATGTATTATGTGTTTAGGTTATTGTATGTATATCTTTATATATAATAGTATTATATGGTGATGATATTATTCTAATATTGAAGATCTATATTACTAATATTAGGTCTTCGGATAAAGCGTTATAAATTGCGTAACGATAATCAACGTTTCAGGCAAGTTTGTTTTTACTTAACTCTACTAAGAGTTGTTTCATTCGGATAAGCTTATGGTTAATCATTGTTGGTTGCCATGAATTGTACTCTGTACATATTGCATGTATAAGTCAGGTATGAAAGGCTGATCACCTTCATTACTAGTTGGTTCAGATATATTTGTTCATGTATAATACTTGTTCAGTCATAAATTCGTTCCTGCTAGTTCACAATTATATTGTTGAATTATAGCCAGCTTATTATTCAGATTCTTTCAATCATGATATATCGTTATATTGTTGAATTTAAACTTGCTGGGCAACTTTCATGCTCACCCTTGGTATATCATGATAAAACATTGCAGATTAAGGCGAATGCTTCGGATACAAAGAAAGGTTAAAGACAGTTCCAACTTTAGTTTACGTATGCGATTAGATTTGTAATAGTGATGTATGATAATAAAGTTATGTGTTAGATATTTATGAATTGTGTATTAAGTTGAGGTTACTCGACCTTGGGGAATAGTGTGTAATGTATTGTATAAACAATTTATGTTTATATCTTTCGCAAATAGTAATAGTTGTATAGAATGATCGAACCGTATTCGAGGTGATTTGGGACCTGGATTTGGGGTCGTCACAATGATCATGCCAACAACTGTCCATCAATGCACTACGGGCCAATAATGAATTTTACCACATCATTTGTAACATTACGGTCATGATTATACCGAATAATCCCTGGTCAAGTCCATCTATGCACTACGGCCACAAATGACTTTCAACAAAAGATAAACATGAAGATGGTGACAATGATATAAGAATTCAATTAAATGAAAACAAATGATAAAATTTAAAAGATTTATAATTTATTTTATTTAGAATTTAATAATGTCCAAATTGTCAACATGATACTGCTTTGTGGAGTAAAATTCAAGAATAATTTTGTACCAAAAATAATTTGGACCGAAAACGAATCACTTTTTATCATGAATAGTACCCCGGGTGAATAGTACTCGAGTGAATAGTACCCCGTGAATAGTAATTTGGGAATAGTACCCCGTGAATAGTACTCTGGCATGAAAAAGTTAAAACTTGTGAAGAATGCTCAAAATAATATTTTCATGAAAAGATACTGGATGAAACGCAAATTTTAAGGATATTCTACTAATTTCATGGAGTATAGAAGCCAAAACTTTAACAAAATGAGTATATAATTCGAAATCTGAAACGAAATAATATTACTTACATACTATAGAGTATGAAAGAAAATATTATTTCAAGTGAATATTGAACAAAAATAACATCCCTTACCATGAAAAGAAAAGTATTCCGACTGGTAGGGCGGGGATATTCTTGAAGAAAACTATCACTATTTTCTACGCTCAAAGTTTTCTAAAACTCAAAAGAAATACGCTCAATATTATAGAAGAAGATTTCTCTGATTCTGGTGTGATTTTCAATTCTAACTAAGCATCCTATTTATAGAAGAATGAAAGGATACTATTTAGAAAAAAATTATCATGGACCAACAGTAGGTTTTCGGACGAAAGCATCAGGGGGGAAAATTTTTTCTGACGTTTCCTTTTTTTTCAACTTTAGTAATATAATATTTAATAAAATATAATATATTCTATTTTTTCATGAAAAACAAAACTTATTACTCCCTCCATCACATAGTTATAGGCTTATTTTTTTTGGCACATAGTTTAAGAAAATTAGTTAAGTGACAATTTTTAACATAAAATTTCCACATATACCCCTTAATATAGAATTAATGAATAAGTTAATTACTCCTTACTTATCACACTAGAACTCTCAACTTCATTGATTGACGTGTACTGACCATTAAAATCCATAACCATTCATATAACTTTAACCAAAGAGAATACAACAACATTAAATGTGGTGATAAAAATAATGATATTAAATGTTGTTTTTGTAAAAAAAGAGTAATGGTTGAATATTTATTATAAGGGCATAAAAGTAAAACAATGAACCAACTAAAATTTATAAATAGTAAGTAGCCTATATATTGAGACATCTCAAAATAGAAAATTAGCCTATAACTATGGGACGGAAGGAGTATAATATATATATATATATATATACACACACACACATACATAATTTCAACAAAAAAAATCCACCCGTGAACAACTTCAGCTTCCCCCTCCCAAAAGTCTTCCACCAGTGGGCCCCACCATATGTCTTCATCAATTATTGCTACCGATTATTTTTGAAAAATGTGTAAATGAGAGTTCATAAAATAAGAAAAATTTACATCATATACCTCATAAAAAATCCCCTCAATATTTTTAACAACATTTATTCATCATTATTATAACACGCAATATTAAAAACCAGATCGTTCCTAGGAAAGAGGGGGGTTTCTAATAAGGATTTCTCCCTATTGGCGCGCAATTAGGTGACCAAACATCTCCTCGACAGAACTTTCTAGACATTGTTAATTATGCCGATAATAATATGAGTAACTTGTCATCTCAATTATTGATTTAATAATATGTAAAATATCGACAATAATTGAATCAAATAACGTGAGATACTATGCAACAATTACTGTAGCAATAATTGAACAAAACTGAGTTACTTCTCACGTAAGCATCAATAATCAATACCGTGTGCTACTATGCAACCACGCGTATTACTGTACTTTTTATCACTGGGTATTTCAACAGTTAACGATAAAACTTCCGCCATTACTTTTATAAAAAGACATTTGTATCGTTTTCTAACTCCGATAATAATTCCACTACGGGTCCACCAATGATTGTGCCGTCGTACGAATATTCTCTGATCGATCGAATATAATATAACAACTAATGTACTTTGCAAATTTATAAATATTACCCACAACTATAACATTATATCACATTCACTCCTTAATATTCAAAAATGATATTTATAGAAAATTCATCTTTATTCATAAAAGTTGGGGTCTTACATTGTTCGTAGAGTTAGTTCAGTTGTAAGCAGTTAATACATAGATAGCATTTATAGCAGTTAGGTACATAATGTAAATGATAGTAAGTAAATGAGTAAATGTAAAAGACAAGCGATTTTAAGTGGTTCAAAGACTCAAGCTCCTAATCCAAACTTCTGCTTTAACTAGCAGGATTTCCACTAAAGAAGGACAACACCCTGGATCACTAAGATTCCTTCAAGGCCAGCAGCCTTGGAACTTTAGTTCACTAAGAATGCTTCAAGCCCAGCAGGCTTTGAACTCCTCTCGTTCCCTAGGAACTCTTCTAGCCCAGCAGGCTTGAAACTTCATTTAGTCCCTCCGGACAAGGACCCCTTAGGCCCTGTCTAATTCTTCTTCTTCTTCTTATTCTTCTGGTTGTTGTTGTTATTGTTGTTATTGGTGCCTTGCTACTAAGATGTCTTTAAGCTTGAACATCTTCTGTACTTAGCAGCTTGGTGTGATCCTCTTAGCATTCTGCGTAGAGTCTGGACCACATCTCTTCTGGTGTAGCTGATCTTCATTCTGTTCTGCTCATCTTCATCCAACGTCAGCTGTGCACCATCACCATTTAGGTTTCCTAAGTGTTTGAGCTTTTGGTAGACTTTGTTTGGCACTTAGGATTCCCTAAACCCTTCTTGACTGGTTTGTAGACATGGTTCTGCACTTATTCTATTTCAGCTTTTTGTTCATGGTGATTCGTAGAGTGGCTCTCTGGATCTTCTTAGTGCTCTGCCACTTTTTTGAATGCTATCTTCTTGTCCTTCTAGGCTCTCAGCTTAGCTGCCATCTTTAGTGACATTCTCATCTTTGTTGAGTGAAGTTTTAATCTGTTTGAGTCCTTCTTTAAATCTGCTTCACTTCCACATTCGTAGTCTCACTATCACTAAGACTTGTTCTGTTAAGCTCTGGTGAAACTCGTAGAGTCAACAATATAACATTCCAATAGTGTAATGCCCGATAAAATTGGATATTTAGGAGAATTAAATTTTTATTTGATTATGTGAGTTAAATAAATTTAATTGATTATTTATGGGAGTAAGCTAATTGAAGGTCAGTATATGACCTAGATATGTCAGAACGTCGTAGTATTTTGACTACGTGATAGAATTAAAGTGTTTGAATTTCCAAGACGACAATAAAAGCTTTTTGAAATTTTTTCTAAAAAACACTATTCACATATTTTTGCTCGGGAATTATTTTTGAACTTTTGAAAAATACGTAACGATAGAATATCAAGGTGAGATGGAATATGCAATAATATTTTTGTTATGGCTAACACAATTTTTCGCCTGCAGACTTAAAACCTAACGGTTAGGGAAAGTGATTTCCGAGAAGGAAATGAAATCCGTATAATGAATTAAAGCATTAATCGTATAATACGAAGGTATTGTACGATGTAATGAATATGAGTATGATACGAGGTATTATATGAGTATGTATGAATGATGGTATATCGTATAGTATGAATTAGTATACGAGTTAGAATACAAGATTAATACGTAAATTATACATTATAAGGCTTTAAGCAAATGGATTGGACTTGTAGGATGTGTTAAGAATTATACAAGCCACGTATAGGATTGGTTAAGCCTGATTGTGGAAATGGTTAAGGTCCAAAGTGATTTAGTGAACAAGCCCATGTGTTTGTTAAAAGAAATCCCAAAGTATGAGATAAGCTAATTAAGCTAAAAGCCCAAAGTGAGAATCCAATGGATTAGGGTGACCCATGGAGCAACCCTTGATATTATGGTTAATCTTGGTGATCAAGGATTTGGTGTGATAACCAAGTAATTTGTGTAGTGAGAAAGATACTTAAAGGCTAAGTAAAGTACTTGGTGGCTAAGCAAAGGATAAGTTAATTAATGATCAAGTAAAGAGCTTATGCTTGGAGGCTAAGTAAATGTGATGAGCAAGCAAGAGATAAGTTAGGTGATTAACAAGTAATTAAAGTAATGAGCAGGTAAAGGATAATCTAGGTGATTAGCAAGTGTACTTGATAGCTAAGTAAGTATGGAGGCCAAGAATACTTGATGGTTAAGCTTGGAATAGTAAGGAGGTGATTAAGGAGGTGGAATGGCTTATTGACCATTAAGCCCTCACTTTGAGATTCCTATAAATAGAAGCTTGGTTAATTCATTTGAGAGTTTACAAATACTAGTCAACATATATTGAGAGAGAGAAAGAGCTAGAAAAAAGTGATCAATCTACTTCAAAGTAAACCATATACGTTTAGTCAAGAACACAAAGAACGACAAAAGTTATAGTTCATAATCATTAATCTTCATCTTTTTCAATTTTTTTCTCGTAGAGAATCGTAGATTGGTGGAGCATGATTAGTGAGAAGGAATAAGGATGATTATTAATAATGAAAACATTGATAAGTAATGATCGAATGGAAATCGTAAATATTTACGCAAGTTCAAAACCGTAGAAATCGTTGAATGTTAATATGGTTGTTGATGGACAAATTGAAAACCATCATAGATAAGGTATGTGCATCTTGATTGGTTAAGATGTAGATAATGAATCAATGGAGTGTTCTATTTGTTATGGCCTATAGAACACGAGTAACGAAGTTATGGCGAATTTTGCGAAAATAGACGTTAAACGTTGAAACGTAGAAATTCCAGATTAAGGGTCAAAAGTTGTCGTGTGACTTGAAAACGTTGGTTTCCAATGTCAAAATGTGAGATAAGGTAATTAAGAGTCATGGGCGTAAGAATCGTCGAATTCCGACTTATAACAAAGAAAACGAGTATTGAACGATCGAAAACGTTAAACGAACGCTCAAAAATGAACTCAAAGGTGAATTCTGAGTTAAAGGATTCAAAAGTGTGAAATTCTTATATGAACACATAAATGATGTAATTTGTGAGTTGTAGGCTTTCGAATGAGTCAATTCGGATGTAAAACGAACAAATTAGGAAGCCGGGAGTTTCGTTAAGAAAATAAACTATTTTGGCCAACAAAGTATTGATGAGCATGGCCGCAGTATTAACCTAGCACAAATGATCCCATGCAGCAGTCACTTGAATCTGGCAGAGTCCTCGTTAATCTGGCGCCAAGCAAGACCGAAGTTTACACTAGGGATGCCAAGCAAATACTTGTGATAAAAAAATATTGACCAAGTTAGGTTTTTGTTTCATTTGAATCTAGACAGAAGGTAACACAATGAAAGTACTTAATGTACATAATAAGACTTACTTTAAATCACTTATAAAGTGATAACGCTAGAAGATTTATATGGTTTAATGAGAATTAAACGAAGAACGCAAGAGGGTAATAAGAAAACGGTGAATGATGTTCACCTTTGGTACTTCACCAATGATGATCGGGGGTTGGTTAATAACGTAAGAATGTTAATGAGCCGTAACGAAGCATAGAAAGTATATTTGACTTTATTAATGAAATAAGTATGATTAAGTATACAAGATGAAAGATAGTTAATTGATGATGAATTAATTAACTTAAAGTAGCATCTTCGATGATGACAATAACGTTGGGAGTTACAACTAAAAGTTGTTGAATATTACATGAACGTGAACAGTATGTAATAAGTATACTCAACCAATGATGATCGAATTTTGATTAATAGCGTACGAACGTTAGTAAGCTGTGAGGAAGGATGATTAATTCGAAACGAGTGGTATTAATGAAGTAAATCCACTTAAAACATAGAAGAGAAAGAAGTTGGTAAAAAAGTTGTAAACGGCAAGCCCGAACCAATAGTAAATATTCTAATAAATGATTAGATTGAGAAGAAGGGTAAGATTCATTAGGAACCATGTATGCTCGTTCATGACCTAATGTGGTATGTTATGTGGTTATATGTTGTCGAGACTATAAAGACTCAAAGGGAAGGTAATTATACTGTAGCAGACGCTTGAAGGCAAGTCTTTCTTAACGCGTGTCTAACCTTCGTGTTAGTCAAGTTTTCTGTGATGCATGTTATAAGATGCATGAATAGTTTTTAAAAAAAGAGTCAATGCCTGTTTTAACTCTGCTAGACTAATCCTGAAGAGTTGATTGATTTGTTTAGAAGTCTTTCGATATAGAACTGTTAATGCTATCCTATGCCAAGTATTTGGTACGGATGAAAAGGTAAGTTTGTCTATGTACAAACAAAAGTATTTTTCATCGATTATTCGATGGGCATGCGAGGTTGCCAAATGTTAAATGTAAATACGTTTAATGAAAGAGTGTTGATCAACATAGGGTACTATAGGTTGATCACATAGACGTACTCGTAAGTAAATCCGGATGGATGGCCTTAGTGCCGGAAGTCCTTTTCAAGTATGAAAATGGAAAGAGTATATTCCTGGTCTTTTGACCGGTTCAGAATTCCTAAGCTATTATATATAGACTTTAGAATTATTGTTATGAAATGAGAAGTGCTAGTCAAGGTTTTATAGTACTTCATAACTATTGTTCAGTTATGAAGGAATAATTATATGCTTCTTAAAGTGGTATTTATATTATACATTGTTAGACTTGCTGAGCTAGTTATGCTCATCCTTGCTTGAACCATATGATTGCAGCTAAAGTCAAGCAAACCATAGATTCCAGTAGAGATAAAGGTAAAGTGAAGATGCGTGACTAGTTTATCTTGTAATAGACTAGTAAGTGTATGTATCATATAATGATAAACAAAGAATGTAGCGGTTTCAGAACCTGGGAACGGGATGTAACATTATTAATGTAATAAGAATGACATTGATACACACATTTTTGTGTCGTTTCAATAGAATGAATGTACAGTTATGAATATCGTGTAGCACCATCTGTCGGGTTGGAAGATACCCGGATTTGGGGGCGTCACTAATAGCTCAACGATTCTGCAACTTTTACAACACTTGATATTTGAAGCTCTTGTTGATTTATACTCCTTCATAACCTTCCCGTTGGAATGTAGTCGTTGGGAGCTATTTGAATTGATTTGTAGATCTCGAGTTATTTTGATGTAGACTGTAGATGTGACATGACAGCTCCTTTATGACTTTCTGACACTACAGTCTACTGTTTCACCTACCCCATAATAGATGTCACTTTGATGTCTCGGGCAGGTAGTCATCTTTATTTCTCCTTTCTAACTTCTCGATTAGAACGTCATGGTCTGTCATTTTGCATCGATGCTCTCAACTAGCAATGTTTGAATATCAGTCTTCAGGTTGAACCGTTACCAATGCTTCAATCTTTAGATGACTGAACTCTACGATTCTGATGCAGATGTTCTTGGACCTGATCGTAGTGTGTCTTGTTGAATGTTGCTCAGTGACAGGTTGAGACAACACTACGATCCTGAAGAGTGTTCATTGATCTTCAATGTAGAACACCTCTTCCTTCTCTTGTGCGGTGCTTCAACACTTCTGTTTGCCTCGACTGATCTCAGGAACTGATAGCTTGACTCCTTATTCTAGCCTCTTCTGAATAGCAAGACACTTTAGATTTGTGGCATGCCCAACTCACTTTTTACTTATAATCTCCCGTTCACTTATCATCAACGGACTGACCCAATGCTTAATCACTTTAGCCTTGTTCTTCATAAGCTGAACACTATCTCTGTGTACACTTCATCAGTTCCTGCTTTGTTTGGCAAACACTGTGATCCTGGTTACTTCCAAGATCGTTGTTTTCTATTCACTTGATAGCTACTGCACTTACCGACTTTCCTTAGTCAGTTACTTTGACTGAAGTCTTCTTCTGATCAACTTGTGGAAGACTTCATCTTGAATGGCTTCACAACTCAATATGGATGTTGATTGGTTTGGTGCTTAGATCTTCTGTTAACTTGCATGCCATTCGTTGAGTGCTCTCTGGTTTCCTTCAGGTGAGATGTATCTTTGCAGCTCAAACCAGAGGCTTCATACTTTGGATATTTTGGGAGTGCTCATTTGTTGAGAATCGTGTTTACTCTTCGATTCTGCCTTGGCGTTGTGAGCACCTCTATTGAAGCCTTAGTTCTGCACTCTACGATTCAACTTTGGTTCTGCAGACACTACGACTCTGAGATCAGATGACACTCTACGATTTCTATACTTAAGCTTGCTATCTTCATTTGATCTGGCTCAACTAAGATCTCTGCCTCTTATATGATTAGTAGACTCTACGACTCAGAGTGTGGTCTACGATTCTTGACTTGGCTTTGGCAGATGCTCGTTCGGCTCTTAGACAAGCTGTCTCTACGATTCTGAATGTGACTTCCTCAGTAGACTACTGTTCTGAGGAAGTTCTTCTCGACACACTACTATCCTTCCGCGTCTGCCCTTGCAGTCTACGAACTCTGAGATCTAATATCTTGCAGACTACAATTCTGCCTTGATAGCTCTCGAGTTTTCCTTGACTCTCCTAGAAGACTACGATTTCTGGTGCAGTGCTCGATCATCAGACAAGCCTATCTATTACATTATAAGATCAACCTAACAAGCTTGATCTTTCTATATTTATAGTCCTTGTACATCATTTCTTTTTAAGGACTTTACAAAGCTGTTTTGCTTATGTTGGATCAACCTAACATATTTGATCAATTCATTCTAAGTCCTTGTACATATGTTCCTATTATCTATCAAAGGACTTTATAACTTTTTTTAATGCAAGCATACTTGCATATTCATTCATACTTATCATAATCAAATCATATATAAATAAGAATATCATTCACATGATTATTCTTAACAATCTCTCCATATTTGATTATGACAAAAATAATTACATCATATGCATGAGATGAATGAATCTTATATACAGTGAGCAGCTGTATTTCTAAAACAAATAATCATGAAGGTCATTGATAATAATATGGAATTACATAAACTATGACACTTTACATCCTAGATCCAGAACATACCTAACTAGATAGAGATGTACCTTTTTGGCTCCTTATTTGTTTCCAGGATGTCTGTTGATCTGCTAGTTATCTGCTAAGTCTCTTTTCTCCTGCTCCCCCTAGGATGGTTGTGACGCCCCCAAAATTAGGTATACATCACCCATCTTGGGTCGCCACTTACATGGTACAGAATTTAAATACAACTTAATACATAAACTGTGAGTTTAAATACAAATATCGTCTACTAGATATTATACAAACTCAAAAAGGAGTCCTCATTACAATTATTATCACACTATTTTATAGAATAGTGAGGACTACTAATGCTATCTTCAGGACCATCACTCGTTTCCCCGACTCGTCCCAGCTATATTCTCATTTCCTGAAGAGAACAGTGAAAGAAAGGGTGAGCTCAACTAGCCCAGTAAGAAATATTATGACTATGATAATGCAGAATAAATTATCAATAGTCTTCAACAATGTTAAACTGATAAAATACAATAGACAACCAGTTTAACTGTAGCGAAATATGCAATCCATTAAAAGAGTCAAGTAGAAAATAAAGTCTACTATCTTTTAGGTTTTAAAAGGTTTTTCATCACTGTTTATAGCTGAGACTCAGCTTTAATAAATATTCCACATCATCGAATCACCCCTGCACTACGGCCAAGGATATTCTTTAGTATCACGACCATAATTATTCATTCACTACGGGCCAAGAATATTTGTGTATTCATTAATGGTCATGATCATGCCAACAACAGTCCATCAATGCACTACGGCCACTGAGGATTTTTATCACATCATTTGTAACATTACGGTCATGATTACACCGAATAGTCTCTGGTCATAATCATACCAAGTCCATCTATACACTACAGAAGCCATGATGACTTTCAAAAAAATATAAACATGAGGATGATGACAATGATATAAGAATTCAATAAAACAAGTTCAAGAATTATTTTATCCAGAATTATTAACGCCCAAATTGTCAACATGATCATCTGCTTTTTTGTAGAGTAAAATTCAAGAATGATCGGAAGAATATTTCCATTAAAAGATCTTTGGATGAAACGCAAATATCAAGGATATTCTACTAATTTCATGGAGTATAGAAGTCAAAGTTTTAACCAACTAGGTATAATAAAGAATGGAATAACAAAAGAAATCACCATGCATGCGATAGACCGCATGCATGAGTTATTCCAAATGTAATAATAAATAACGGAACCAGTCGTGAAATTCACACCCGATGGATGTTCCAAATGTAATAATAAAGATGGAACAGATCCGGTGTAAAAACACACGATAGGATATTCCAATGTAATAATAAAGAGGCGGAACCAGGTGGGTGTAAAACACATGCATGTGATGTTCCAATGTAATAATAAAGCCGGAACCGGTCGGGGTGTAAAACACATGCATGAGGATGTTCCAACAGAATAATAAAAAGACGGAACCAGTCGGTGTAAAACACATAGACATGATGTTCCAACAGAATAATAGAAGAATGTCACCAAGTATAGGGTAAACCCAGCGTATACAAAAGTTATTCAACAGAATAAATAAGCAATGGAATAACAACAGTTTCTCTTCATGAATAAGAAAGAATAACACCCTTACTTTTGGTAGGAGATTGAATAACGCAAAGAAGTGTAGTAACAAAATACTCTTCTTATTTCTCTCTTATTCTTTCTATACTTTTCTCTCTATAGCTTGAATGAATTCGTGAAAATAATGAAGCCCTAGGCCTCTATTTATAGAAGATTTCTAGCTTAGCACTTTTCGCCGTGTGAAAAGGCAAGTGGCTCGATTTAATGGTTTGGACTTTGTAATGTGAAACGACAAGTGGTTCGGACTTCAGTAATGTGAAACGACAAGTGGTTCGACGTCTGGTAAAGGTAATTACTATTAACGAAGGTAAATACTATTGACGAAGGTAAATACTATTCACAAGGGTAATTACTATTGACGAAGGTAATTACTATTGACGAAGGTAAATACTATTCACAAGGGTAATTACTATTGACGAAGGTAATTACTATTGACGAAGGTAAATACTATTCACAAGGGTAATTACTATTGACGAAGGTAAATACTATTGACGAAGAGACTCTTAGATGATGACATATGAGCCCCCCCATAAAATAATCAAACTTACCACAAATCATAACACATATTTAATCTTTCAACAATTATTAATCATTTATAACTTGTCGTCTCAATTATTGATTTAATACTATAACATATTATACAGATGATACTGTGACAATAATTGAATCAATAATATAAGAGATATGATGCAAAGCAATTATCATGAAAGTAATAATTGAGCATAGCCGAGTGACTTCTCACGTAAGCATCAATAATCAATACCGTGTGTGCTACTATGCAACCACGCCAGACATCGCATACTTTTACCACCGGGTAGTTCAATGTTTTAATTCAGTAACACCTCCACCGTTATTTTTATAAAATATTTTTGTCGTTTTCTCAATCCGACAATAATATTGTGGGGTCCACCAATGATTGAGCCATTTATTTAATATTCCCTAACAAAAAGAATATTCCCAACCAAACGAATATTTTATAACAACTTGCATACTTTGCAAAATTTATAAATATTACCCACAACTATAACATTATATCAAATTTATTCCATAATATTCAAAAATAATATTTATAGAAAAATTCATCTTTATTTATAAAAGCCGGGGTCTTACAACCTCCCCTTCTTATGAAATTTCGCCCTCGAAATTAGGGTACGTACCTGGTATGTTGAAGAGGTAAGGATACCTTGATTTCATTTCTGATTCTAACTCCCAAGTCATTTCCTCAACATCGTGGTTCCTCCACAAAACTTTGACTTGAGGTATAACCTTGGAGCGTAGAATATGTTCCTTCTTATCCAAAATTTGAACAGGAACCTCTTCATACGTCAAATCTTCCGCTATTTCGTCCGGTTCTAACTCAATAATATGGTTCGGGTCTTTCACATATTTACGTAACATAGATATGTGAAAAACGTTATGAACACGAGACATATTTGGCGGTAAAGTGAGTCTATAGGCCACAGTTCCTACTCGATCGAGGATTAAAAATGGACCGATGAATCGAGGATTAAGTTTTCCTCTCTTTCCAAATCTTGTAACTCCTTTCCATGGAGCAACTCTTAACAACACATGATCTCCTATATCGAATTCCACGTCCTTTCGATGAAGATCAGCATAACTCTTTTGTCGATTTTGTGAGGTTTTTATACGTTGTCGGATCATTTGAATCTTTTCCGTAGTCATACTTACCAACTCCGGTCCCAACAACGTTGCTTCACCCACCTCATCCCAGCATACTGGAGAACGACACTTTCTTCCATACAATGCTTCGAATGGAGCCATGCCAATACTTGCTTGATAACTGTTGTTGTAGGAAAACTCCACCAATGGTAAGAACTTGTCCCAACTCCCCTTGAAATCAAGGACACGAGTCTTAATAGATCTTCAAGAGTTTGAATAGTCCTCTCCTCCGATCGTCCGTCCGTCTCGAGGATGATATGCCGAGCTAAATCGTAAATCTGTGCCCATAGCTTTTTGCAAACTAACCCAAAATCATGAAGTGAATCTTGGTTCTCGATCGTAAACTATGGATACCTAAGATACCATGCGATCTTACAATCTCGTTTATGTACATACGAGCAAGACGTTCAAGTGTATAAGTTTCTCGATATCGGAAGAAATGAGCAGACTTGGTCAATCTATCAACAATGACCCAAATCGCATCAATGCCTTGAGAAACCTTAGGAAGACCCCAGAACGAAATCCATGGTAATGTGCTCCCACTTCCATTCGGAATTTCAAGTGGTTGCAATGGACCTTTTGGTACTTGATGTTCCGCTTTAACTCGCGTTGACAAGTTAGACACCTTGAGATAAACAACGCTATCTCTCTCTTCATATTGCTCCACCAAAATGTATGATTTAATATCATGATACATTTTGGTACTCCTGAGATGGATTGCAAATGGTGTGTTGTGCGCCTCCATCATGATATTATACTTTTAAATCGTGGTCGTTAGGAACACAAAGTCCAAGTTGACTCAAGTATTCCTTCTTCATCGATTCTTGCTTCTCGCATAGCACCTTCTTACACTTTCTTCTTCATACGCATCGGCTCCGTGTCCGTAGCTTGAAGAAAACTTTAACTTTATCGATTAAAGTCGGTTCTACTCAGATACTCGCTATCATCACATGAGTCCTCGAGTCTTTAACTCTATCTCCATCCTTTGTAAGTCACACAAAATGGGCCTTTCGTTGACAATATCACACTCGATTTGCATAAGATTTTCTACTCAATGCGTCGCCTACCACGTTCGCTTTTCCAGGATGGTATTGGATGGTATGATCATAATCTTTCAACAGATTCAAGCCAACGTCGTTGTCGCATGTTGAGTTCCTTTTGAGTGAAGAAATATTTGAGGCTTTTATGATCCGTAAAGATCTCCACTTTCTCCCCATACAAGTAATGCCTCCAAATTTTAAGTGCAAGAAGATAACAATTTGCTAACTCTAGATCATGAGTAGGATAATTCCTCTCATATTCTTTGAGTTGTCATGAGGCATAAGGCTATAACTTTTCCATGTTGCATAAGAACACATCCCAACCCTTTGCTCAAGCATCATCAGAGATGACAAATCCCTCCGAGCCGGATGGTATTGTCGAGCAGTCTTGAAATAAGTCTCCTCTTGAGTTCTTGAAAACTCTTCTCACATTCTTCGCTCCAACCGAACTTTGTATCTTTCCGAGTCATTTGAGTCGATGGAGTAGCGATTCGAGAAAATCCTTCCACGAATCTCCGATAATAACCAAGCCTAAACCGAGAAAGTTACGACTTTGGTCATCGATTTAGGTTGTTCCCGACTTTGAATAGCTTCAATCTTTCTTTGGGTCAACAGATATTCCATGACTTGATACCACGTGCCCAAGGAATGCTACTTCTTCAAGCCGTAACTCACATTTCTTCAACTTGGCATAAAGCTTATATTCACGAAGCTTTTGGAGTGTCGACCTCAAGTGTTGCTCATGATCTTTCTGACTTTTGGAATAAATAAGGATGTCATCAATAAAGTCGACCACAAAGTGATCTAAATATTCCTTGAATACTCGGTTCATCATATCCATGAAGGCAAAGAGAGCATTAGTCAATCCAAAGGACATGACTAGGAATTCATAATGCCCGTCATAGGAAGTTCCGAAAGCCGTCTTTGGAATGTCACGGTTCTAATCTTCAATTGGTGATATCCGAACGAAGATCAATCTTTGAAAAGAATTTGGCTCCTTGCAATTGGTGGTAAAAGCACAGTCATCAATACGTGGCAATAGATACCTATTTTTGATGGTGACATGATTCAACTCCCGATAATCAATACAAAGTCGC